>OY744604.1:45128054-45610554 GCA_963556255.1 Allolobophora icterica
TTATTACGTATATTCAAAAGTATTTTGGTGTTGTGCTTCAATAAAGGGTCACAGTCAGCTGTCAGGATTACCACATTCATGTCTTGCATAAATATCTTGAGAGGATCTACATAAGTAACAGATAAGAGTAGAATACAGTAAAATATAATAGAGCAGTGCTGTCCAATCTTTCTGACATCGTGGGCCACCAGAAAATTATTCTCGAAGTCGAGGGCCACAAGAGAAAACTCAAAATCAACGACTAAAATTTATTGAAAATTATGTTTTAAAATTTATTATGGAAATAATTATGCAACAATCAGTGAATAATATCATGTAGCCTATGTTTAGCATGGTTATAATAGTTCAGTGCCAAAAAAGTATATGAATAATCGGTCAAACACGTTTTTTTAGTGAGATTTGACTTTGAATTATGCATGCAATTTTTTTTAATTTGCGGTTGATATTGAGCTCGGGCGGGCCATTTAAAATCAGTCCGCGTCCGCAAGTGCGGGCCGCATGTTGGACAGCACGGTAATAAAGTATAATACGAGAGAAATCAATGCAATGCTGTGCAGTTCCGTGCAATAGCCTACAATGCATTCCAATATAATACATTGTATTGTCGCTGTTTTGATTTGAAGCTGGAGTTGCCCTAACTGAGAAACCGGTTCGTCATCGTGCTGGAGTACAATCTCCCACAGATTTCGATCGGACGACAGAAGAGTCTCAAGGTCCTTCGGAATCAAACTCTCATATCGGTCACTCGGGACGGGCTCTCGAAAGCATGGTGGAATTTGAACTGGAAATCGATGTAACAGGGAACCAGTTTATCAAAATTCCAGTTGCAACATATTCAAGAGATGCCGAACAGCTGAAATCACTTGATTCGAAATTAGAGGATGGCATGACAGAGAACCAGTTTATCAAAATTCCAATTGCAGCATATTCAAGAGATGCCGAACAGCTCACGTCACTTGATTCGAGATTAGAGGATGGCATGACAGAGAACCAGTTTATCAAAATTCCAATTGCAACATATTCAAGAGATGCCGAACAGCTAAAGTCACTTGAATCAAAGTTAGAGGATGGCATCACACTCACAGAGAACCAGTTTATCAAAATTCCAATTGCAACATATTCAAGAGATGCCGAACAGCTCAAGTCACTTGAGTCAAAATTAGAGGATGGCATGGCAGAGAACCAATTTATCAAAATTCGAATTGCAGCATATTCAAGAGATGCCGAACAGCTAAAGTCACTTGAATCAAAATTAGAGGATGGCATCACAGAGAACCAGTTTGTCAAAATTCCAATTAAAACAAATTCAAGAGATGCCAAACAGTTAAAGTCACTTGACAGAGGGTGCTCGATAGCGTAGTGGATAGCGCGCTGGGCTGTCAATCGAGAGGTTGGGGTTTAACTCCCCGCCAGGGCAGAAATTTGGTTCGAGGTTTCTTCTGCACCTGCGCCCTCTAGCCAACTCAGCTATATTGTGTACAATGACCGGACACTGTCGGTGGGTAGATGAGACGGCGAGGCAGAGCATTGGCCAGCCGCCCTCATATCCCGAGGCTAAGAAAATAAAGTCGCTAGCACTTCACACCAATTGCTGCCTCAGTGCTAGCTTAATGGACTGTTCTTCTTCTTCTTCTAAAGCCCCTTGATTCAAGATTACAGGATGGCATGACAGGGAACCAGTTTACCAAAATTCCAGCTGCAGCATTTGTGAGAGATTCCGAAACGCCAAGTCAAAACTTGCGTCTTATGTAGGCCTAATGGAAAATTAATTAAAATTCCCACATATATGAAATGATGTGTCACTAAATTACAATTTTTAGAATCGATTGAAATGAGAAAGTGTTAGTGACCTGACATTTCGTAGAGAACAAAAAGTTACTAAGCGAACATTTCTCGGTTTCTAGCCAGACGTAGAAGTGTCGCCGATGGAGATCTTCCGCTGACATGCAGAGCCCAACCGATGGATTACAACCCAGAGCTGACAGTAGACGCCATATGTCGGAGTTCCAGTGCTGCGTAGCATTGAAGAAGAGGAGCGACGACATGTGGTGAGGCTCGCAACAAGTAGTCACTCACAGATGGCAGAAAGCCCTGCTTCCCGGCTGCATACCCAAATCCCAACATGTACAGCAGTTCATATAAAATATTAGCCTATATTCATACATTTTCGCCGCTTTTGGTTGAGAATAAATTATGAAATTTCTGTAATGAATATATCCAGCTTCCACTCGCAAATTTAGCTTTTCAGTCTCACACATATCCAGCTTCCACACGCTGGTATAGCTTTTTAGTCGTCTCTCACCCGAATTAAATATCTGCAATAAAAATATCCAGCTTCCACTCGCAGGTATAGCAGTTTAATGACACAAAATGCAAAGGCTACACTGACCCTAACCCTAAGTCCTAAATTAAGTATAAATGAACTGCCGTACGACGTATGTATTGGGATTTGGGAATATATGCGTCCGGGCTTCCCTCTGCAACCGGGTCTGTGGAGGACGCCATTCATTGACGCAAGCAATTGCTTGTAGAGCATCACCAGATTGGAACGGCCATCACCCGTCCAAGGACTCTTTGGCCTTCACTGTCTAGTTAGTAACAGAAACCCCTTTATTTGGACGAGTTCGTAGTGGCAAAACCTCGAAAACAAACGACTGAACACCGTCCAAAACATTCAAAAACAACGGTGAAAGAAAGAAATAACTCAAAGAACGCATGCTAAGTCACATTAGAAGTCCGAACGAAAGAAGCTGGCGAACGAAGTCCACATTTAACCTACTAATTTATAAGAAAGACACATATACGCAGATGCACATGATCTTAACTAAAACTGAAATGTATAACTATAGGTAACTCGCTTGGAGAAACTTCCCTAAACGTTGGCTCCTAGTTCGAAGGTCATTTGACTGAGGCGTACAAATGATCGCCGAAATCACAGAACGCCTTTTAAACCTAAAATAATGATGCTCATTTGAACTATAGCACTATTGTGATATTTATCAATATTTATCAAGTTATATTAATCAATTCATTGGCTTGTATCCAATTTGAATAATTGAAAACTGTTACAAGTTACTTTGGATGTATTTAGTTAATTATTGCCTTGGTTCGTGCTGATTAAGTAGAAATGTTATAATTTAAATGTAGCGTGCTTGGCGCCCTCTAGCGAACGCTCGCGCTGTCTTGAGAAAATATCTGAAGAGTGTGCAAGCCCATAAATCCCGTGGATTCGAACCCAGTTTGTTTGCGCTGCGGGCCTGTTCTCTTCCTCTTAACTGAAGTAGTTGCTGTCGCCTCTTCCTACTTAGTCGAGAGCGATGCTTGACTTTCGGTTTAAAAATACTGGACCCATGAGGCACTATACCAAGGAAGACGAATGGCATGTCCGTGGCTTCCGTTGTTGTCGCAGCAGTGCTTAGTGGTGAGCACTCACTAGGGTTCGGAGCTCCCTCGACAGTCTTAACTTCCGTTTGTTCTCTCCTCTCAGGGATCGTATCTAACGAATGGCGCTCCATAAATCCCGTTGATATTCTACCAACGCGCTATGAAGGACCTCTTGGTTTGTCTGGCGCTCTACAAATGCTTTCCGAGTTTACATCAATACATTCAGAAAGGTTTCTTGATTCAACTGATGCTCTACAAGTTTTTCCAATATGTAGCCTATTCGACTAGTTTCTCGCTCAGAGGAAATCGATTCTTCCATTATTTGGAATTATTATTCAGTAAAACATAAATGAAATTAGACTTGTAAGCACTAAAAATTTACAGAACTATTCGATACCTATTACTATCGCAATGTTGAAATTACGAAAATTTACACGTGTATTTATGTAGCGTCAGTCACCTATCCTATCAGGTTAGCTTCGACGCTTACAGACTGCAGTCTGGCACTGCAGGGCAAACTCAGAATTTATTACACCAAATAATTGATTGTTCACAGACAAGAGTCGTTAGTTTCAGTTTCAGCAAGAATTTGAATTAAGCAAATTGCAAATTTGAAATGTCACCTGTGTTCATGCGTTTCTTTTGGCTCAACTTCTTTCAGTCAATATAATATTATGATCTATGCTGACGCCATTTTGTTTATATTCCGACGCAATTTCTTTTCTGGCATACACATCGCAACGAGCTCATCTTGCAACGTTGAGACAAGTTTCGTGCTGAAACTTATTTGGGTAGTGTAGGCAAGTTGTTGACGTCGCTAAGGCAGAGAATTCACGCTTACAATGAAGTTCGTTATGTAATGCAAGTTGTAACAGATTTGACAGACTATAGAGCCGGACAAGATTCGGGAATTTTCCATCAGGTTAGCTTCGACAAGCACGAGAGACTGGCAGTCTGACATATTCCCTGACGAATGGTTTAACTTGCTGATTTTGCAAAACCAAGAGGTTGTGCCACACCTGCTGCTTTACACCGAAAACCTTCTGGAAACATTCCCTAATGTTTCTATCGCTCTGTGTACGTTCTTGTCATTAATGACATCCAACTGTTCAGATGAACGCTGTTTCCCGTAAGATGGGACTTATTAAAAATAAACTACAAACTTCTATGACCCACAAACTGCTGAGAGTGACATGCTTAACTTGATTTTACCCAGATTACAGCTGCTTAAAGTCGCTACATATGTTTCTGAGCTGTTAACAATGAAGAGAACAGATTCGAATTTTGATTATAATTATTTTACGCTAATTATTATGTTGTCAGCGTACTTTAACATATCTGAAACATTGTTAGAAGGTTTAGCTCAGGCATGGGCAACTTCTTTTGGTAGAGGGCCGCATTAGGATTTTAAGGCAGCTCAGGGGCCATATGCCAATCGTGGGCTAATTGTTGCAGATTCATTTGCCCAAGAAAATAAGGACAATATTAATTTTATTCAAACTAACTATTGCGAAATAGCCGTTATGGTTAAATTTAAGTTAAAGTAGCCTAAAAGAAGATAATTTTTATGATGAAAACTTAATTATCTTAATACCTATAGTCTTACACTACAATAAAATACAAAATATGTTTTAAATTTCTTCAGTAAAACTGTTATTCTGTACAATGTATCCATTTGCTTGGTGTGCTATATTAATGATTAATGTGAGATCTGACGACACAAATTCGGAATGTCTGCTTTAATGTTCGAATTGGCAATTCGAAGTTCATTGGAGAGATTGTCATCTATTAGTCTGCATCTATTTTTGCATCTTGTTAGTTTCATCCTTGAGAAGAACTGTTTGCTTGGAAACAGTGCAACCATTTTCAGGGCATGAAATCTAAGTGAAGATGGCTTCTAAAGTTTCGAACCTACCCACTCTGTGGTATTGTGTCATGCAGAGAGTAATTACATTGATGATTGAGTAGTGAACTAGTTGACTAGATTAAAGGCCGGATTCTTAATAAATAAGAAACAGACGTTTTAATGGCGGCCTACGTACAGAAATCTAGACATTCATCTAGGGCCGGATAAAAGGTTCCCAAGTGCCAGGTACAATGCTAATATAAAGGACATGTCAAGGGCCGGTCCAAAGGCCCCCAGGGGCCGGATCCGGCCCGCGGGCCGTATGTTGCCCACCCCTGGTTTAGCTAGTCCCAAAATACACAGCGTTGTGTTGTGCAATTACTAGTGGCCTACTAGTGCTTCTGAACCGTTGCATCGATTTCTCTTCGACTGTCTACGAATAATGGGACTTAAATCTCTGTTATTATTATTATAATTACTAATTTGAGCAGCACGGAACACGGCATTCACCCTTGTTTACTACAAGTTGATTGTCATGTCTTTTCTGCATCCCCATCATTTCAGGCTCAATGCGATAAGGGCCCCCGTGTGTAATTAGCATAGGGCCCGAGTGGTTAATCTAGCCCTGAGTATACCCCCCCCCCATAGCAGGCATGAAGTGCGATACACTATCGCAGTGGCCTCTAGCGAAAACAACTGTAACGATTCGTTACATAAAGCAACATGAAAATACAAAAATAGACAAAGGAGGATATCACGTGTTGCCAGTGACGTCTAACCCCAAATAATTATATAAAATGGTAACTGGAGAATCAATCTCCCAAAATTTACCGTCTGAAATAGGCCTACCCATTTTGGTGTATTCTGAGAGAGATACAAAGTAGTGAATTAATGTATGACTTAACTGAATGTTTGCTACTGTTATAGGCGCCGAGTTTACCTAAAGACTAAGAGTGCCCAAAGAGAGTCAAAGCAAACATCGCGTTGAACATTTTTGGGATTTTCTAAATTTTACTTGGTTGGATTTGGTTAGGACAGAGTTACTGGAATTATCCCTTAGACAGTAGAATCTGCAATCTGGCAACCTACCAGAAAAACTCTTGGAGACTAGGATAAATATAAATATATCCATCAGCTAATCAGGTCAACAAAGTCAAATTTTGTACAAAAAACATTTCGTCACGAGACAAACCATTTTGTCAGAATTAATTCTTAAGCAAAATTTAAGACTGTAGATAGGTAGGCCTAGAGGCATGAGAAAAACAGAACGAGTTTGAAACGTATAACTTGAAACAAATTTCAGTTATTATAATTTATATAGGGCCTACGTCGATGATTGAAATGGCTTCTGTCCAAAATTCCAATGGAATGTCACAATGCTGCAAAATATGGTTCTCTCCAGTATCAATTCTTAATTCTTTATTTTATAATTATAATGTCTTTATATGTTACAATGTGTCAATCGTTTTGGGGACATGGTTGACCTTAGATATTTCTTCAGCCGACACAAGGATGAAAAACTGCGTTCCTCAGTACATGTGGTCACTGGCAAAAAGTTAATTGAGATTAAAATATAACAAAGACGTTATATTATTTTACAGATAGGGCCTATGTAATACCAATAGAAAATACTCTCTGAAAAAGAACTCCTTGCTGACTGATTTCTGGGGATGCCCAGGCATATGTGAGCTTCGCATGGCCTATTTCTGGTGGTTCTGGGTACTCAAGGGCCTTGCAAAGTCGGCGTTTATGGCTACTTTAACAAGTTGCCTGGCTAAAACCCGTACCAGCATTTTTGACACAACAGACAGGTTGGAGATGGGTCGATAGTTTTTACAGCTGTGTACAGTGCGTAGTCTAGGCCAGGTTTCTTTGGTAGCGGAGTAATGGTTGCGACTTTTGAAGGCCGTTGGAACTCTGCCAGTTGAGATTGAACGGTTTACTAGTTGAGTGATAAATAGGGCAATCCTACCAGCGCATTCCTTTAGCAGCCACATAGGTAGCGGTTTTTTTTGAGTGCACTGGATGAGGCCCAGAATGTCACCAACGGAAACAGGTGAGAATGAAGATAAACGGTGAAATGTAAGCTTAGTTGAGATAAGGAACAATCAAACTATAATATAAAGTTTGCAGGATAGGCTTAGGCAGTCACTGACTATAAAAGTGTCCTAGACACTACCTATAAGATGCCTTGGAGAAGAAGAGGAAGAAGAAGAAGGAGGAGGAGGAGGAGGAGGAGGAAGAAGAAGAAGAAGAAGAAGAAGAAGAAGAAGAAGAAGAAGAAGCAGTTAGTTTTTACAGCTGCGTAGTCTAGGCCAGGTTTCTTTGGCAGTCACTGACGATGAAAGTGCCCAAGACACTTTTTAGACACATTTTCGTGTGGCTTCAAATGATAAACTTTCTAATTAATATGAACGAACCAAGGCAATAATTACCAAAACACATCCAAAGTAACTAATAACACTTTTCAATAATTATTCAAATTGGACACAAGCGAATAATATTGATAAATATAACTGCATCACTAAATTGCTACTAGAGTACTTACCCGTCATAATGACGGAGAAAGGGATGGAGGGAAGGAGCTAAAGCGCCGTCAGTCAATATAAAGTCGCAAGGACAAACCTTCGACCACGTACAACTTTTTTCAGCGAACCCTTATTTTCACATGTCCAGCTTCATGCTGCATCTCGGAGATGGCATGCCGGAAAACCGACTGCAGTCGGCCTGTTGCCTCTTCATCGACTTCAGCCACTAAGGGACAGCGGTTTCGCCCTAAGTGGCTGCCCCTAGTGGCTGCAGTCGAATGCATGCATCGACTGGAGTCGCCCTCTGGCGTCCGAGGTAGCATGAGTCAGAGCGTTAGTCCATGACAGATGTACAGTATATACAGAGCTGGCCTTTTATATATATAGCCTATGGATAGTTCAAATGAACATCATTTAAGTTTAAAAGGTGTTCCATCATATCGGCGGTCATTTGTGCGCCTTAGTCAAACGACCCTCGAACTAGAAGCCAACCTTTCCAACAGTTTCTCCAAGCGCGTTACATATAGTTATGCATTTCAATTTTAGTTAAGATCATGTACACATGCGTATACGTGTCTTTCTTATAAATTAGTGGGTTACATTTCGGACTTCGCTGGCCAGTTTCTTTCGCCCAGACTTTTAATGTGGCGTAGAATGCGTTCTTGGAGTTTCTTTCTTTCACCGTTGTTTCTGAATGTTTCTGAATGTTTTGGACGGTGTTCAGACGTTTATTTTCGAGGTTTTGCCACTAAGAACTCGTCCAAAAAAGGGGTTTCAGTTTACTAACTTTTTTCAGCGAACCCTTATTTTCACATGTCCAGCTTCATGCTGTCATAAGACGCAAGTCTTGACTTAGCGTTTCTGAATATTTTACAAATGCTGCAATTGGAATTTTGATAAACTGGCTCTCCTGTAATCTTGAATCGAGTGACTTTAGAAGAGCAGTCCCTAAGCTAGCCCTGAGGCAACCACGGGCATGAAGTTTTCTTAGCCTCGGCATATGGAGACGGGTAGCCAGTCCTCTCCCACGCCGTCTCATCGTCTCGCCGACAGTGTCTGGTCAGTGTATTTATTATAGCTGAATAAGCTAGGGGACGCAGGTGGAGCAGAAATCTCGAACCAAATTTCTGCCTTGGCGGGGATTTGAACCCCACCCTCTCGATTGACAGCCCAGCGCGCTAACCACTACGCTAATGCGCACCCTCTGTCAAATGACTTTAACTGTTTCGCATCTCTTGAATATGTTGTATTTGGAATTTTGATGATCTGATTCTCTCTCATGTCATCCTCTCATCTTGAGTCGAGTAACTTTAGCTGTTCGGCATCTCTTGAATATCCTGCAATTGGAATTTTGATAAACTGGTTCTCTGTCATGCCATCCTCTAATTTTGTTTCAAGTGACTTTAACTGTTCGGCATCTCTTGAATATGCTGTAATTGGGATTTTGATAAACTGGTTCTCTGTCATGTCATCCGGTAATCTTGAATCAAGTGACTTTAGAAGAAGAAGAAGAGGAGCTGTCCCTGCGGACAGAAACCTCGAATCAAATTCTGCCCTGGCGGGGATTTGAACCGTCAACCACTCGGTTGACAGTCCAGCGCGCTAACCACTAAGCTATCGAGCATCCTCTGTCAAGTGACTTTAACTTTTTGGAATTTCTTGAATTTGTTTTAATTGGAATTTTGATAAACTGGTTCTCTGTCATGCCAACCTCTAATCTTGATTCAAGTGACTTTAGCTGTTCGGCATCTCTTGAATATGCTGCAATTGGAATTTTGATAAACTGGTTCTCTGTCATTCCATCCTCTAATTTTGATTCAAGTGACTTTAGCTGTTCGGCATCTCTTGAATATGCTGCAATTGGAATTTTGATAAACTGGTTCTCTGTCATTCCATCCTCTAATTTTGATTCAAGTGACTTGAGCAGTTCGGCATCTCTTGAATGTGTTGCAATTGGAATTTTGATAAACTGGTTTTCTGTCATGCCATCCTCTAATTTTGATTCAAGTGACTTGAGCAGTTCGGCATCTCTTGAATATGCTGCAATTGGAATTTTGATAAACTGGTTCTCTGTGAGTGTGATGCCATCCTCTAACTTTGATTCAAGTGACTTTAGCTGTTCGGCATCTCTTGAATATGCTGCAATTGGAATTTTGATAAACTGGTTCTCTGTCATGCCATCCTCTAATTTTGATTCAAGTGACTTTAGCTGTTCGGCATCTCTTGAATATGCAGCAATTGGAACTTTGATAAACTGGTTCTCTGTGATGCCATCCTCTATTCTCGAATCAAGTGATTTTAGTTGTTCGGCATCTCTGGAAAATGGAGCGATCGGAATTTTGATAAATTGGTGCTCTGTGATGCCATCCTCTATTCTCGAATCAAGTGATTTTAGCTGTTCAGCATCTCTGGAAAATGCAGCAATTGGAATTTTGATAAATTGGTGCTCTGTGATGCCATCCTCTATTCTCGAGTCAAGTGATTTTAGCTGTTCGGCATCTCTGGAAAATGCAGCAATTGGAATTTTGATAAATTGGTGCTCTGTGATGCCATCCTCTATTCTCGAATCAAGTGATTTTAGCTGTTCGGCATCTCTTGAATACGCAGCATTCGGAATTTTGATAGACTGGTGCTCTGTGATGCCATCCTCTATTCTCGAATCAAGTGATTTTAGCTGTTCGGCATCTCTGGAAAATGCAGCAATTGGAATTTTGATAAATTGGTGCTCTGTGATGCCATCCTCTATTCTCGAATCAAGTGATTTGAGCTGTTCGGCATCTCTGGAAAATGCAGCAATTGGAATTTTGATAAATTGGTGCTCTGTGATGCCATCCTCTATTCTCGATTCAAGTGATTTTTGCTGTTCGGCATCTCTGGAAAATGCATCAATTGGAATTTTGATAAATTGGTGCTCTGTGATGCCATCCTCTATTCTCGAATCAAGCGATTTTAGCTGTTCGGCATCTCTGGAAAATACAGCAATTGGAATTTTGATAAATTGGTGCTCTGTGATGCCATCCTCTATTCTCGAATCAAGTGATTTTTGCTGTTCGGCATCTCTGGAAAATGCAGCAATTGGAATTTTGATAAATTGGTGCTCTGTGATGCCATCCTCTATTCTCGAATCAAGTGATTTTAGCTGTTCGGCATCTCTGGAAAATGCAGCAATTGGAATTTTGATAAATTGGTGCTCTGTGATGCCATCCTCTATTCTCGAATCAAGTGATTTTTGCTGTTCGGCATTGCTTGAAAACGCTGAAAGGGGAATTTCTATAAACTGGTTCCCTCTGACATCGATTTCCAGTTGTAATGCAGACGCTGTTGATTTGTCTTCGTTTTTGTCTTATCATCCAATTCAGTCTTAAACTCTTTGACTTCCTGACATTCCACCAGGCTTTCGAGAGCCCGTTCCGAGTGACGAATATGAGAGTTTGATTCCAAAGGACCTTGAGACTTTTCTGTAACTCGATCGAAATCTGTGGGAGACTGCACTCCAGCACGATCACGAACCGGTTTCTCAGTTAGAGCAACTCCAGCTTCAAATTAAAACAGCGACAATAAAAATTGTATTATATTCCATTGTATTGCATGGAATTGCACTGAATTGCATTGAATTCTATCGTATTTCACTGTATTATATTGTACTATATTGTACCCTAGCATGTTATTTATGTAGCTACTTTTCAGATATTTATTAACTTTCAACGCGTTTTTAAGCACAGACAAGGCAACGAATGTGACAACCCAGACAGCGGACTATGAATCCGATTGAAGTCTAACACCAAATTCTTTTGAATATCCATAATAATAATAATAATAATAATAATAATAATAATAATAATAATAATAATAATAATAATAATAATAATAATAATAATAATAATAATAATAATAATAATAATAATAATAATAATAATAATAATAATAATAATAATATTATAATAATAATATTATAATAATGCGTTGTGCAGAGCGGGGTTTCCGGCGGTGAAGGAGCCCGCAGGCTTGACACGCACGGATGGTAAAAGACCTGACGGCCTCACTCTCATCCCGTGGAAGGCCGGAAGAGGTCTGGTATGGGACGCCACGGTGGTGGACACACTGGCCCCGTCCTACCTTCCTTCAACGGCGGCACGTGCGGGTGCGGCGGCTGAGCTAGCAGATGGGAGGAAGACGCAGAAATACCAGGCTCTCCTAGGCACTCACAATTTCGTACCACTAGCGCTGGAAACGTTGGGCCCCATTAACACCAAGGGCCTAGATTTTATCTCAGAATTGGGGCGACATCTCTCTTGCGCCTCGGGGGAGCCACGCGAGGCCAGCTTTTTACATCAGAGAATCTCAATAATCATCCAACGGTTCAACGCAGTGGCCTTTAGCGGCTCCATGGTGGCAGCCCAATCTGACTTGGACGAGGAGTAACCGTTCCAGAAAAATTGCACACTTAATCTCTAAGTCCCTGAGGGAATGAAGTACCTCAAGGCAAAAAAAAAAAAAAAAAAAAAAAAAATAATAATAATAATAATAATAATAATAATAATAATAATAATAATAATAATTATAATAATAAACGAATAATAATAAACGAATAATAATATTAATAATAATAATAATAATAATAATAATAATAATAATAATAATAATAATAATAAACTTAGCGGAGGACGAGGCCTGATTTTCCAGAAATAACAATAAATAGTCTAATATCTAAGTCCCTGAGGGATCATATGTACCTTGGGGCAAAAAAATAATAATAATAATAATAACAATAACAATAACAATAACAATAATAATAATAATAATAATAATAATAATAATAATAATAATAATAATAATAACAACAACAACAACAACAACAGTAATGATAATAATAATAATAATAATAATAATAATAATAATAATAATAATAATAATAATAATAATAATAATAATAATAATAATAATAATAATAAGGTTGCCTTCCGGGGCACCATGTCGATGCTGCCCGGTGCCAAGGAGCGATCACCTCTATCACACTAGACCATACTAGTTTTTTTTCGCAAAGCATAACATAAGAGATAATAATAATAATAATAACAAGGACGGGGTCCGTCCTTGGCCCGCTACTTTATGTTTTATTTACTTCTGATATTAGTTCCTTGCTACAGTCATGTGGACTGCTTCATCAGCTTTATGCTGACGACATCCAAGCATATGTCCACTGCCGCGCAGCTGATGCAGTGGCTTCTGTTGGATTGATGTGCCGCGCTATTGATGCCCTCTCATCTTGGATGGCCTCAAACCGGTTGCTTCTGAACCCGTCCAAAACTCAATTCATTTGGCTTGGTGGTCGTAGACAGTTGGCGGGGGTTGACCTACACCAATTGACTGAAACCTTTCCCCATATCACTTTCTCCCTTACTGTTCGTGACCTAGGTGTTACGCTGGATCGAGAGCTTAGTCTCTCGCAGCACGTTAACTTGGTCACTCGGAACTGTTATTATCAGCTCCGGCAGTTGCGTGTTGTACTGAGGTCCCTCTCCCATGACGCTGCAGTGATCTTAGTTCATGCATTTGTCACTGGTAGAGTTGACCACTGTTGCTCGGTCCTTGTTGGTCACTCCAAGGGCCTAATGGGGCGACTTGACCGGGTCCTTCGTTCTGCTGCTAGACTTATTGGTCGCATTCCAAAATATGCCCCAGTCTCTGCCTATATGCGTGACGTCTTACATTGGCTTCCTGCCTCTGAGCGCATCTCCTACAGGATAGCAGCACTAGTTTGGCGGTGTCTCTCCGGTAGCGCCCCATCCTACCTGTCTGAACTCTGCTGCCCGATTTCTGACTTAGCTTCCCGCAGAGCTTTGCGATCTGCGACTAATGGGGAGCTATTGGTCCCTCGGACCCGCTCCGCAGTCAGGCAACGCCGAGCCTTCTCGGTTGTTGGCCCGTCTACCTGGAATGGTCTTCCGATATCCTTACGCTGCTTTCCCCGGAATAATTCACCTGTTTTCTTACGACAACTCAAGACCTATCTGTTTAGCCGTGGCTGGGCTGGGAGCGCCTCTGAGTAGGTCTCTTGAAGAAGCGCTATATAAATGTCCAGAATGAATGAATGAATGAATGAATGAATAATAATAATAATAATAATAATAATAATAATAATAATAATAATAATAATAATAATAATAATAATAATAATAATAATAATAATAATAATAATGGTAGGGCCATTCCGGACACTTTTTTTACATTAGTTAATATTGAAGTCCCTGAGGGATATTGTATACCTCGGGGCCAAAAAAAAAAAATAATAATAATAATAATAATAATAATAATAATCAGAATCATACCGCACCAGATCAGCTGAGGTTGCAGGGGCTGCTGCCGAGATAGCAGCGGACAGAAAGCAGCCAAATATACTGCCATTTTGTCATCATATTGCTTTGTGCCCTTGGCCTTTGAAACTCTGGGTCCAATAAATCAGGAAGGCCTCGCACTGATCAACCTCCTCGGCTACCGCCTGGCCCAAATATCAGGAGACAATAGAGAGACTACTTTCCTTTATCAGCGCTTATCCATGTAATCCAACGCTTCAATGCTGTCGCTTTTGTTAGCACCTTTTGCACCGATAAAACCATCTGCGAAGACTAGCCATTCCAGAACAATGCCCCCTAATTTTTGAACTCCCGAGGGATCATATGTACCTCGGGCGTTCTGTAATTTCACAAGCTGCGTGAGCTGTTAGTTAAAGAATTACGTTTACGTTCAAAATCCGTTTATTAGAACAGGTTAGAATAGATACAATTACAATTCACGGATAGGTAAGGTAAGGTGGGTATCTTAACGGGGTGCCTCTAAGGGATGATTCCCGCTAATTGGGGCACCCAAGTGATCGCGGGCAGAACGGATATATTATGTGTTGAATGATAACTTAGACATGAAGAAAATTTGTAAGAGCTTAACTAATACGGATGTAATTATGTGTTGAATGATAACTTAGACATGAAGAAAACATTTTAACAGCTTTAACTAGGCCTAACGCAGGTTCGGAGCATCAAAACATGATGATAATTAACTGTCTACATAAATAAATATAGGATTTATCTGAACACAGAATAATTATACGTCACTCGAACGCCAAATATTTACCCTGTACTGTAGACAAAGCTATAAGAGTTCAGTTAGTCAGTGTGAAATTTATACACAGCAGTTTTGTATAGTACCTAAGATTCAGGAACGTTAAACGGTACCTGAATCTTAGGGCAATTTAAGTGAATAGTTTAGACTTTACTCTCCCCCATAAGGGATGACTCCAATTTTGTCCCACGACTTCTGTATGCCACAGTAAAACAACTTTTTCTATACTTTAAATTTTTTCCAACTTTAACCTTTTTCAAAACTAGTTAGGTTTCCAGCCTATCCCAATCCTCCAATTCTGGCTATTCTATTACTTAGCATTACTAATGTATTTGTAACATGTTGCGGTTTGTCACTGTGAGTTGATAATAAACGAATAATAATATTAATAATAATAATAATAATAATAATAATAATAATAATAATAATAATAATAATAATAATAATAATAATAATAATAATAATAATAATAATAATAATAATAATAATAATAATAATAATAAATAATAATAATAATAATAATAATAATAATAGATAAATGTTTGAGCAATGAGCATCGATCAAATGCGCGAATTTGAAGACAAAATAACAGTTTTATAAGAAAAAGTTTGAATACCTTGTACAGTTCAATCGATGACACAGATTAATTATTAAATTACAACTCGTTAAGTGTATTATTACCTTCATCCAGTTCATCGTCTGATTCAGTTTCTCGGTTCCAGGTACGGAGTCTTCCGCTTTCGATTATTCCTTCGAATCCAGTTGTGCTTTGAGTCGTTTGCAGTTTGGACAGATTTTCGTGAGTTAGTTTCTACAAAATAAGTCAGCATGTATAGCCTACATTTCATTGTAGGTCTAACTTCTTCTGCCAAAAATATGCCTAAATAATCTGTCAGATTTTCTTCAGTTGTAGGGGCCTACTGTTGTAGCTGTTGGTAATTCATTAACATAATCCCTCTTCTATATATCTCTACCTCTGCTTCTTTGATTTAGGCCTATAGAAATTCAACGTATTGCAGAGCTTTTAAATTGAGATTAGTGGATCGAGAGAACATGACGATATTTATGGAAGTTTCGGGCATGAAGGGACGAGCAAGCTGTCAAGTAGGCAGTCTTGTTGTCAAGACCTTAAACCTCAAGACCAAGACCAAGACCAAGACCTTGAACCTCAAGACCAAGACCAAGACCAAGACCTTGAACCTCAAGACCAAGACCAAGACCAAGACCTTGAACCTCAAGACCAAGACCAAGACCAAGACCTTGAACCTCAAGACCAAGACCAAGACCAAGACCCCAAAAAATCACAGTCGTATCCAGACTTCTATTCCTTACTAAAAAATTGTCCAGTCGGACTACTCGTTATTTTAATGAAAACATGAGTTTTTTCTTTTTTTCAAGCAAAACAACTCTAAATGCAGAGAATTCCGAGTTCGTAATTACAAAAGTCCTTCATGCGAAATGTTATTCCAAATGCCTGTTGAATTTTATAAAAACCAATTTGCTCAGAATTTTCTGACCAAGGCGTGACCTGTGGGGCCTCATAAAAATTCTGCCATGTGAAAAAACACGATCTACAAGTGCTGAAATCGCTAGCACACAAAGCAGCTTTTCAAGAACCGGATGTAAATGTACAAATTAATCGTGAGTCTGTTTTGAAATCATTCCATGGTAAATAACCGGAAGTCATAATAATTGTCCAAAACAACAGTGAAGCCTCATTCACACTGTGTAAATACTAAAGCAATAACTGTATGAGTAATTATTGGATAAATTTTTAAAATTCTTGCCGTTTGTTAAAATTAATGACTGTTCATATTGACAAAAGTCTTGGTCTTGGTCTTGGAAAACCAAGACCAAGACCTTGAACCTCAAGACCAAGACCAAGACCAAGACCTTGAACCTCAAGACCAAGACCAAGACCAAGACCTTTGGTCTCAAGACCAAGACCAAGACCAAGACTTTTAAAAACGAACTCGAGTGCACTCGAGACCAAGACCTTGGTCTCGAGGACAACAAGACTGCAAGTAGGCCTATGGCTTTCTAATAAGTGAAGGATAGACAATGTAGAAATGGTATGGAAATGGTATTTTCAATTTTGTATAGCGTCACTTCAAGAGAGACTTATCAGGTCGCTATACAAAATAATACAACGAAACCACGATTGAATAAAATGGTCTTCAAGCGTTTGCGGAAGAGGCTAAGGGAGGCTAAGAAGCTCATGTCGCAGGTTGTTGGGAAGCTTGTATAGTAGATTACAAGTACACCTCTGATGAGTCTCTCTTGAAGTGGCGCTACACAAATTTGCAGTTACAATTACAGTTACAATTACAATCAGACTGGTATTCGAAGACATACAATTAGCAAGTTGACCAGTTTGAAAAGCACGCCAATCTAGCAGGGCAGCGTGAATCACTATATTAGCCTATTTTGTTTTTGACCAACTGCCATACAATCTGGACCCTACAAATTCCCTTTTAAAGATCCTGCAACGGCTGAAGGTTTATAGCGATCCGATTCGTTGACAGTTTTGCTCACCTGGAGTTTATTTTGTTGCAGATTGCCTCTTTGACGTTGACTCTCAATTTTCTTTTTCACCAGGCTTCTCAGATTTCCTTCAATGTCTTCGAAGCGTTTCTTAAGTTTCACACTGGCATCACGAAATTCTTCATGGAGTTTCTTGAAACTGGTAGTCCTATTGAAACTGCGTTGCTCATCGGAAGCCCATTTCTCTATTCGATCACAACGCTGTTGCAGATTTTGTAAACGGTACTCGCTGTCTTCCCGGCGTTTAAAAATGGACTTCTCAAAGTCTTGAAATTCATCACTGAGTTCTTTGACGGTGGTATTAACACCTGAAAATGGCTGTTGGATCAACTCGGCGTTCTGAAAAGATGACATCTGCTTTGACAAGGCTTCAGCTACTGTGGTGACCATCAGTGAAGTAATTATTGGCTGATTGTGACTACTTGACTGGACAGACAGTCAGAAACCCCAGAAGAACTGTCCCGTCTCGCGTATTTCGCCAAACCGACGTGCTGCCACAAAATGATCAATAGCTTTTATAACTTTCACTAAAAGCTGTTTGTAGGGAATGGTGCTTTTCGCTAAGTTCTAACCTAAAACAAAGCAGAAAATTTTTACACAGTCAAACTGAAAGCAAGCAGATATATATTAAGTAAGTAAGTAAGTGAATAAGTAATCTTTATTTGCATCTGACAGAAGCACATTATTTAGAACGATGTCAGAATTAGTTACAGTAGATTACGACACAAGCAAATATAATCGCGGGGCATGCACAGAAGGAAAGAAAGTGAAAGAAGAAGATGGAAAAGAAGAATAAGGGTAAGAATGAAAGGACGAGGAGAGCAAGAAGAAAAAGAGGACGAGGAGGTGGAGGAGGATACGTAAAAAGAAGAAGAAAGGGGCAAGAACTGGGAAAAGAGAAAGAGGAAGTGGAGATGGAAGGGGCGGGGTGATGGATGAATACGCTGGAACGAAGATCAGAAGGACGCAGGTTCGATACCCGCTAGCCCCATAAGGTTGGCTCATCATTGCATTCGCTAGGGGACGACTGCAAAACTGAAAGGTAGGACAGATGGGGGCCTTGCATGGCTGCCGTATATATAGTTAAATTCGACTTCTGTAAAACTTGTATCATCTGTTACTACTATATCATGTAAGCGCTGTTGAGCACAGTTTGAGTGGCGCCATAACAAGTACGGTGCGATGACGATGACGAAGATGAGAAAGAATAAAGAAGTGGAAGAAGTAGAGAAAGAAAAAGAAGAAGACGAAGAAAAAATAAGAAGACGATGATGAAGAGTAGTCCTTTTATCTAGCTCTTTGAGGCAGAGGCAGTGGCGTAACAACCGTACAAAGTCCAGGGGCACCGAGGTCCCAAGGGCCCAAGTTTTTAACTAAAAAATTTCATGAACTTTTTACCGTGAAGAACTCAGCCTCTTTGCAGTCTGAACTAGCCTTTATATATGACGGATGCTTCATGACACACGATACGCAGGACCATAGACGTATGTAAGTGTGGTAGTTATCTATACTAGGTCACCCTGATGTGTTCGAGTATCTGACCCTGGTCGACCCACAGTTGAAGCGAAAGGCAACTTGTACACGAGCTAGATTCTTCCTTTAAGGTGCATAACCACTGCATACACTTTAACGGTGTATCTATCAGCTCCAGCGCCAAGAAAATTACTAATGCCTTTTACTTTCTTAAACGTTACGCTGTGAATCTGTTAAAATAAGACAGTTGTATCGAGAAAGTTGATTACGTGATTGTCTAAATTTCTATGCCTCCGGAGATCGGCCTCTGAGCCCACCTAATATGTGTAGGATCTCTGAAGACTCCTGCTGCATGGGGCCCCATACAGTATACTCTGCACAGGGACCGAAATATATTATTGCCGGCCAGTGGCGTCTACCAATGGTGGAGTGTGGAGAACGATCTCCATCGAACTTCAAAAGTGGGGGGGTTTTACATATTTTGACTGAAAGTGGGGGGTTGCATTTTTTCATGATAGCTCTTTTGTCCCGTGTGATAATATAGCCAAATCCAACAAAGCAAAAATATTTAAAATCCGAAAAGGTCAAAAAAAATTTTCTCGCGCTACGCGCGATAATTGCTTCGACTCTCTTTGGGCACTGTCAGTCTAGACGTAAACTCAGCACCTATTTAGGCCTAAAGTAGCAAACATTCAGCTAAGTCTTCCATTAATTCATTAATCTGTAGGCCTAACTGTCTCAGTATGACTGATTAATTCGTTTATTTTACGACGCCGTCATATCAAAGACGATTGGCGTCTCTCCCATACTGCTGAATCTCAGAAAACACCAAAATCTGTATTTCAGAGGTAAATTTGGGGGGGGGGGTTGATTCTCCATTTACTTTTGGGGGGGTTAGACGCCACTGTTGCCGGCATTGAGAGGTATGGTCCTTCAGACGTGAGTTCAGGAAGGAACTTGAAACAACAAAAGCTGTGTTGGACATACTCAATGAAAATCATATTGAGCTCTCACATCACGACATCTATCATGGAATTGACTACTGCCTGTAGCACACAGGCAGTATTGTTAATCTAACTTGAAGTATTCTTTAGGATAACCTACTACCCTACTGACGATTGTAGGCTACTGTGCATGATGTAGTACTCTGTTCATGATTCTTCATTCATTATGTAATTCTCTTATTTACAGTGTTAGTGTACACTAACTATGCATGTACATGTAACTAGCCTATCTCCCTAACCGCCTAATCTTCCAACAACTGACAGAGTTTGGACATGGTATTCCTTATATTTTAGTTGGAGTAAATAATACAGTTCTGCCTTGGCGGGAATGTGAACCCGACTTTCAGAATTATAGTACAGCACGCTATAGACTATTGTGCACCTGTATATATGTACAACTAAATGTTACTAAATCATTCCTTAAAATTTATGGAGGAAACTCCACAGATTGGCTCCAGCAACTCTACATTGCTTGGAAATATTCTTTAACCAAAAGACACGCATGTGTTTACTAAACAAAACAGTCCATTTCAGATGATGTCAGAGGGGTTCGAACCAGTTAGACTTCTTCGAATCTCTGAATCACCGCGTGCTTAGACAAGTAGGTACAGTATCACTCTTCCTTTCACCACTGGCTGCAGCCATTGCCACGATTTAATTTTCACCGGTCTCATTTCCGTATGTAGGCCTATATCAGGGAATTTAGGCCTAAGAAGGTATTTAAACTCAGAGGCCATACTCTACTGACATAATGATAATTTACCAAACTCTACTGACATAAGTTACCTTAATCTCATGTAGGCCCTACGCCGTTAAATTCTACGTATATGTAGTTAACCTATAGCCTACATGGTTCCAAAGCCTTAATGTCTTAATGTAGGCTACAGTAAGTGCCAGTTACCTATTTAAAACCAGTCATCTTTTGTCTGAGCGCAAAGATAAAGATAAATTAACAACATTTCCGTGCAAGTTTCGTAGAATTCTCGAGTTTACCAGTATAAGAGGACGTCAGTGATCTTACCTTCAAAGTGCGCAGGTGAAAACTGATATTAACTTCCCATGCATGCACTTCTTACCTCCTAAATAAGTGAACCTAGATCAAACTCCTTTATCACACACTTGAGCACAAACATAAAGCCTTTTAAGGACTTCGTGCCGGTAGGCTAAGCATGAAAGTCTTGGGAATTACGTCTTAGTCACATGATTGTAGAGTGCTTGTGTGAGACACTTAAAAAGCAGTCAGTGTCCAAACATTCATGCTTTGAGAGGCTATAGGCCTATTGTGTTCTTTGAGGTTTTATTTGGCATTGGAGTAGGCAGGCCCGTATATAGCCAGTATGAGGCAAGACGAAGCGAGTGCCTCGTCGTAATTCTCAAGACGAAAGACGAGGCACGCCCCGTCTTACTTCGACATGAGAATTAAGATATCGTGTAAAAGAATATTATCAACCTCTTCTAGACACACACACACACACACACACACACACACACACACACACACACACACACACACACACACACACACACACACACACACACACACACACACACACACACACACACACACACACACACACACACACACACACACACACACACACACACACACACACACACACACACACACACACACACACACACACACACACACACACACACACACACACACACACACACACACACACATACTCGCATCTGCTACCTTATGCGGACATTCCATGTGGGGACAATTCATGGTTCCAAAATATACCTTAAAGTACGCAAGTGCATATGGGGACAAGGAACTACTTTTACACACACATCTAATTAATATTCATTACTGTGTCACACAATCGTCCCCACATGGATGACTTATGGAGTCAAGAGTGTGTGTGTATGAACGGTGCTAAAATATACCTTAACGAAACCGGTGCATATGGGTACAAGGGCCTACTTTCTACACATTATGATATAATTGAGCTCCTGATTAGTATTATAATGTTTAGATACACAAACGCTATATCTAGAAAATTATTGTGCTTCATAGACAGCGTCTTATAAGTGCGAAATGCGGGATGGCGAATATTTGGAGTAGCGTGTTTTTCCCCCACACTCACAATTTTCAAACAAGAATAATTTCATTTTTTTAAATCCTAATGAGGCTGAATTTAAAATGAGTATAACATTTGAATCTCGCACACCAAATTCAAAACCTTGGGCAAACCAAGAATCATTGCAAAGCCTAGTGTAAATAGATGTGCCCCAATTTAGTATTAGTATACTTATTATAAGAAATTGTTATAATACTCATGACGTTTTTCATTAATTTACTAGGAACTATAATTGTTTTTATTAACTTGAATATTGTCTCCACAAGTATTGTGTAGGCCCTATGAAGAAATGTGTGTGTGAGAATAGGCACAGGCTGTATTCATTTGATAAAACGTTTGTCCCCACAAGGTTTGCTTATGGAGACAAATGTGTGCGTGTGTGAGAATATGCAGGCTGTATTCATTAATTACACGTTTGTCCCCACAAGGTTTGCTTATAGAGACAAATGTGTGCGTGTGTGAGAATATGCAGGCTGTATTCATTAATTACACGTTTGTCCCCACAAGGTTTGCTTATGGAGACAAATGTGTGCGTGTGTGAGAATATGCAGGCTGTATTCATTAATTACACGTTTGTCCCCACAAGATTTGCTTATAGAGACAAATGTGTGCGTGTGTGAGAATATGCAGGCTATATTCATTAATTAAACGTTTGTCCCCACAAGGTTTGCTTATAGAGAAAAATGTGTGCGTGTGTGAGAATATGCAGGCTGTATTCATTAATGAGCCCAATATATGAATTTTACTTGATATGCACTTAGACACAGGCCTTACTTAAGAGAATAAACTACGCACCTCTTCTATCAACCAACAGGGAAAAAATCAGCTCAATATATGAATTTACTTGATATGCGCTTAAACATTGTTGGTCTGAGTTCAAACAAAACAGAATGCAATGTTTCTATTAACTAAGGCCTGTGTTTAAGTGCATTTCAAGTAAATTCATATATTCTATCAAAAAACATAAAAACAAATCTGCTCAAATAGGAATTTACTCGAAATGCACATGCCTTAGTTATGCCAATACAGAATGCACTGTTTCTATCAACATACAGAAAAACTAATCAGCTCAATATATGAATTTACTCGAAATGCACTTAAACATAGTCCTTAGTTAAGATAATAAACTAAGCACCTCTTCTATCAACAAACAGAAGAAAAAAATCAGCTCAATATATGAATTACTCGAAATGCACTAAAGCACATGCCTTAGTAAAGACAATACAGAATGCAATGTTTCTATCAACAAACAGAAAAACTAATCTGCTCAATATATGAATTTACTCGAAATGCACTAAAACACAGACAATAAACTAAGCACCATTTCTAAAAACTAACAGAAAAACTAATCAGCTCAGTATATGAATTTACCTGAAATGCACTTAAACATAGGCATTAGTTGAGACACAACAGAATGCACTGTTTCTATCAAAATACATAGAAACAAATCTGCTCAAATATGAATTTACTCGAAATGCACTAAAGTACATGCCTTAGCTATGACAATACAGAATGCAATGTTTCTATCAACAAACAGAAAAACTAATCTGCTCAATATATGAATTTACTCGAAATGCACTAAAAAACAGACAATAAACTAAGCACCTTTCTAAAAACCAACAGAAAAACTAATCAGCTCAATATATGAATTTACTTGAAATGCACTTAAACACAGGCCTTAGTTAAGAAAAAAAACTAAGCACCTTTTCTATCAACCAACAGGAAAAAAATCAGCTCAATATATGAGTTTACTTGAAAAGCACTGAAACATAGGCCGTAGTTAAGACACAACAGAATGCAGTGTTTCTATCAGAAAACATTTTCAAAAATCTGCTCAAATATGTATTTACTAGAAATGCACTTAAGCACATGCCTTAGTTATGACAATGCAGAATGCACTGTTTTTATCAACCAACGGAAAAACTATTCAGCTCAATATATGAACTTACTCGAAATGCACTTAGACAGAGGCCTTACTTAAGACAATAAACTAAGCACCTCTTCTATCAACGAAAAGGAAGAATAATCAGCCCAATATATGAATTTACTTGATATGCTCTTAAACATTGGTCTGAGTTCAAATAAAACCGAATGCACTGTTTTCCTCAACAAACAGAAAACCTTATCTGCTCAATATATGAATTTAATCGAAATGCACTTAAACATAGGCCTTAGCTAAGATAATAAACTAAGCACCTCTTCTATCAACCAACAGGACAAAAATAAGCCCAATATATGAATTTTACTTGATATGCACTTAGACACAGGCCTTACTTAAGACAATAAACTACGCACCTCTTCTATCAACCAATAGGGAAAAAATCAGCTCAATATACGAATTTACATGTACTTGATATGCGCTTAAACATTGGTCTGAGTTCATACAAAACAGAATGCAATGTTTCTATTAACTAAGGCCTGTGTCTAAGTGCATTTCAAGTAAATTCATATGTTCTATCAAAAAACATAAAAACAAATCTGCTCAAATACGAATTTACTCGAAATGCACATGCCTTAGTTATGCCGATACAGAATGCACTGTTTCTATCAACATACTGAAAACTAATCAGCTCAATATATGAATTTACTTGAAATGCACTTAAACACAGGCCTTAATTAAGAAAATAAACTAAGCACCTTTTCTATCAACCAACAGGGGAAAAATCAGCTCAATATATGAATTTACTTGAAATGCACTGAATCATAGACCTTAGTTAAGACACAACAGAATGCAGTGTTTCTATCAAAAACATTTTAAAAAATCTGCTCAAATATGTATTTACTCGAAATGCACTTAAGCACATGCCTTAGTTATGACAATGCAGAATGCACTGTTTTTATTAACCAACGGAAAAACTAATCAGCTCAATATATGAATTTACCTGAAATGCACTTAAACATAGGCATTAGTTAAGACACAACAGAATGCACTGTTTCTATCAAAATACATAGAAACAAATCTGCTCAAATATGAATTTACTCGAAATGCACTAAAGCACATGCCTTAGCTATGACAATACAGAATGCAATGTTTCTATCAACAAACAGAAAAACTAATCTGCTCAATATATGAATTTACTTGAAATGCACTTAAACACAGGCCTTAATTAAGAAAATAAACTAAGCACCTTTTCTATCAACCAACAGGGAAAAAATCAGCTCAATATATGAATTTACTTGAAATGCACTGAATCATAGACCTTAGTTAAGACACAACAGAATGCAGTGTTTCTATCAAAAACATTTTAAAAAATCTGCTCAAATATGTATTTACTCGAAATGCACTTAAGCACATGCCTTAGTTATGACAATGCAGAATGCACTGTTTTTATTAACCAACGGAAAAACTAATCAGCTCAATATATGAATTTACCTGAAATGCACTTAAACATAGGCATTAGTTAAGACACAACAGAATGCACTGTTTCTATCAAAATACATAGAAACAAATCTGCTCAAATATGAATTTACTCGAAATGCACTAAAGTACATGCCTTAGCTATGACAATACAGAATGCAATGTTTCTATCAACAAACAGAAAAACTAATCTGCTCAATATATGAATTTTCTCGAAATGCACTAAAACACAGACAATAAACTAAGCACCATTTCTAAAAACCAACAGAAAAACTAATCAGCCTCAGTATATGAATTTACCTGAAATGCACTTAAACATAGGCATTAGTTAAGACACAACAGAATGCACTGTTTCTATCAAAATACATAGAAACAAATCTGCTCAAATATGAATTTACTCGAAATGCACTAAAGCACATGCCTTAGCTATGACAATACAGAATGCAATATTTCTATCAACAAACAGAAAAACAAATCTGCTCAATATATGAATTTACTCGAAATGCACTAAAGCACATGCCTTAGCTATGACAATACAGAATGCAATGTTTCTATCAACAAACAGAAAAACTAATCTGCTCAATATATGAATTTACTCGAAATGCACTAAAGCACATGCCTTAGCTATGACAATACAGAATGCAATATTTCTATCAATAAACAGAAAAACTAATCTGCTCAATATATGAATTTACGCGAAATGCACTAAAGCACATGCCTTAGCTACGACAATACAGAATGCAATGTTTCTATCAACAAACAGAAAAACTAATCTGCTCAATATATGAATTTACTCGAAATGCACTTAAACATAGGCCTTAGTTAAGAAAACAAATTAAGCACATTTTCTATTAAGCAACAGAAAAACTAGTCAGCTCAATATTTGAATTTACCAGAAATGCACTTAGACAAAGGCCTCAGTTAAGACAATAAACTAAGCACCCTTTCTCTCAACAGAAAGACTAATCATCCCAATATGTTCATTTACTGAAAACGCATGGAATAATGTTTCCATAAATTTAATTGCGTTTTAAAGTTCTTCTAACTTTCTGGACCATGGTGTTTATGCAGTTCTTCACTGAAATCCAGTCTTGTCTGTGAGAGCTCAAGCTTTGACGATGAGCGCACAAAAACTCAGAAATCGCTACTTTTCCCGGAACAAGGCAGGAATTGATTTGTTGATGGAAATATTCATAGATAAGAGTCTTATCTTTTTCCATTGTCTCTAAAAGTACAAATTACACTTTGCATTTTAATTAAATTGCAATTAAATATTGCAATGACAATATATTAGAAATGATCAGACTGAATTAAATTAAAGCATGCAATTAGTTGAACCAAAGCGATAAAACAAAATCAAAAGCGCATTCACCATTTCTGACAGTAAACGTTTTATCGGTAGAAATGTTGGCTGCTGGAAGCCAGATAGATAAAAGAGTAGGCCTACGGACTTTGGATATATTCACCATTTTAATATGCCAAAGCAAATGACAAATTATTCATTCTGAGTAATTTCGCAGTACGATGCGAACCCAGTTGACTACAGTATTCAAGCTTTTAAGATCAGTTGTAATTTGATATATGTATTGTATATATCACTGCCATAGTGCCATAGTTCAGACAGGTTTGTGTAGGTGAGTTCCTGTTCCAGTGATAACAGCGTAAGCAATTAGAACTTCCATGAGCATAGTATAAATAATTATTACCTTTATCAGATGGTTGCTTGGTATAGTTACGGGATTTTGTCTTTGCTTCAGTTTTAGGATTGATGGAATGGCTGTCTGAATCCGAATTTTGTGGTGAATTGCTCCAGTCTATGTCAGAATCATCGTTTGCATCATCCGCTGCTTTGATTGATAAAATTAACAAGAAAAGCGATGCAATTAGCTGTGTATCAAGGTCGGAATCATTAAGTAAAGTTAACCTGAAACAGAAATGAGGGTAGCATTCAAATAGTTGCATCATCAGATACTTTTTAAATAAGTATTTATGTAAAATAACCCGACTATTTATGAAAAGCAGTCTAATTTATTATAAATGTTTTGTCAGCTGTAGCAATCAATCAATCAATATTCGTTTATTTCGGAAATTCATGTCGACAGAAACACGACAGGATTACACAGACTTTAGAAACATATTGCAGCAATACCGATTATCCTAGATCTAAACTTATATCTAAAGTTTCAGGCAATGTGAAACTGTGAGTTCGCAACCGGATATTATGGGGATATTTCGGTCAGCAGGAAAGTAGGGTCGCAGAACATGGCCTGGGTCAGCAATGGCTGCAGAGAATAGAATAGTAGCGCATATTTTGTTTGCAATGGCACGCTCTAGCCTCTAAGTGTATTTTAATTAAATGCAACTGAAAAATTTATTACATTACATATAATTTTCAGCTGTTTATGAATATTATAATGAACACAAAAAGCTTGTGAAATAGCGCCTACTCAACATTTCCTTTGTTGCAACATCCTAGAATTTTAACAAAGCGTCTTTGCACGAACCTTTCCGTTTCTTGCCCAGTTTTACGGATGGATTAGTTCCAGATGTTGATGGCACCAGTAACGATGAGGCTTGGTTGGAGTTCCCTGTAGGCCTATCATCACTGTTGGTTTGCACAGTTGGCTTGCATGCAAAGTCACCGATGGATGGTTCCCCATCTGTAGTCATATTTGAATGTTCGTCATCAGAATCCTTGAAATCCAGAGGAATATCTGCAATAAATGTGTTTATTTATAATTTGCAATTATTTTGCAATTTGTGAGCAGCTTAGAACAAAGAAATCGTCGCAAATCTTCAACTTGGCTGAAAATATAGTCCATTGATTAGTTTGCTTTACTTTATTCAGCAACACAAAGATAGAGCAATATACAAACCAGTTCCGTCTCATGTTTTGCTGTCACTTGAAATCATTGTAACATTTAAGGGAATTAATTTTGTGATGTATTAGAATGACTCGTCAATGCACAACATAAATATTTCAGACAGAAAATACCTCATGGAGAATAATTAGAATTTATTATTACATACCATCGGGTTCTATTTCATCAAGAGATTTGCCAGCCCATTTTCCAACTTCTCCGCGGTCTACTGCTAGCAGCAATTTAGACACCTTGCACAATTCAATCGATGATTCTTGCAACTTGTAAAAGCTATTGTGTACCGAAATGTCATGCCCAAGATGGGTTGCCAACCATGACATTTCGTTACTGTTGAGTGCAAGGATCTGCGATACTGTAGCAATATATTTGCGTAGTTTCGTGCATTTGACTCGATCTGAATGATCAAGTTCGGCATCTTGCACTACTTTAGACAGGGCATCTCCACCGCGGATATTGGTTAAGGTCCCTGGACAAGCAAAGAAATATCTGTTCAGTTTTTTTATGCCAGCTTCTTCTCTTACTTTTTCGTTTGCAAGGATATCCATTGCAGGCTTCACGTCAGGCGGTATAAGCACTGCAACTTTCCTAAATGCTTTTCCCTGGATCTCCACCATATCCATTCTTTGGTATAACTCTTGCTCCATGGTGCTCATGCTTTCGCGTACGTCTTGTATGCCATCTCTTTGCCAATCTGGTCTTCCGCTATACGCTTTGAGTGGGAGCTGTGATACAGCTCCAGGTCGTGTCTTGTTAAATACAAGCAAACGAGCTAAGGTTAGTCGTTGCAGTTCACGGTAATACTCTACTGCATTGCTGCCTTCAGAGTATTTGTCTAAAATTCTGGTGGTGTCTTTTGCTAAATGAGATGTCAGCTTCTTAATATCAGTTGTTGTAGGGAGATTATTTGGCTGATTAAATTTTCGTCGATTTAGTGTTCTTGTAGCTGCTCCTGCTATCTGATTTGTCCATTCGGATTTATGTAAAGCAAGAAATCTAATGGCATCTCTTTCTGCAACGTCGTCATCTGCCCTCATTGCAATTCCTCTCTTTCTTTCCGCCAGCTGAACCAAAATATGTCCAATCTTCTTGGCAACAGATGGCTTCTCGAGCTGTACCAATCCCGTTTCTTCGTCTACCAACTGACCTGACATGCTTTCAACCGCTTCAAGTATTCTGTCGAACGATTTTGGGTTTATCCAGTCGGCAATTGCTCCATTTGGTTTGTCGTCGAGTTCTCTTAATTTCAGTAGTAGTCTAGCAGCATTCCTCATTCTGTTAGCAACACAGGCATATTTTTCGGGTCCAACGTTCTTCATACGCATGTTGCCGATGTCAACAATGAGCGAATCCCTTTTTGCAGCCCGAGATATGTCGTCATGCCGAAATGACCTAAATACTGTGTTACACAATAAAGCAGAGGCACCGGTGTCAACAGAATACTGCAATGCTTGTGATTCCATGACTATATCTCGTTTGCCCTTTTCATCACTGCCAGAAGAGCGAATACAATGATAATGGCAATGACGCCATATATTGCTTAGAGCAATGTATGCCAAACAATCTGGACAAGGTCCATACTGACTCGGATCAACTTCTTGCAAATTAGATGGTCTTCTTGCAAGAATAATGGAACCTTGCCCAAGTTTGAGCACGCGTTCATTGTGGAAAAAGTTTCCTCTGTGGCGCAGCATCTCCATTTCTGCTGCGATTTCCCTTTTAGAAGATTTACACAGTACTCGTGCAACTTCAGGGTGATCGGCATGAACAGTTGTCAGATGTCTTGTGATCTTCACTTTTAACAATTTGTCGCATAAAAAACATGAATTCAACTTATCGAAAACTCTCATTTTCAATTCGGAAGATACCTTACAAGTCATGACACTAATGTCTTCGTCAGCAGGTGCGTCCTCAAGTCCATTTTCATCGTAAGAGAGGTCACTTTCCCATGCCGTCTCAGCAGCCTCTGAAGTTGCAAGAGTCAAATCCAGTGCAGCTGCAGCAATTGGATTAATTGTATTGCAGCAAATCATTGCAGTATCAACCTGATTAATTTCAGCCAAATGTGACAGGTTGATAGTTTCAAGTGTATTCAATAGCGACCCAGAGGTATCCAATAGCGATTCAGTCCCTACTAATGCTTCTAGATCAGATAAATTGATTGTAGTCAATTCACTCTGAAACTCAATGGATTCCACTTCTGGACCTGTTGTTCGTCCTGATGTTGCTGGAACTGATACTGAATGCGACGGTACTGGATTCTGTACTGCTGACGAAGCTAATACCATTGGATCAGATGATGCCACACCGGATGCTGATGTATCTGATAGTGTTCCTCCTGATGTTGATAGAGCTGATGCTGAATACGATGGTGCTGGATTCTGTACTGCCGACGAAACTGATACCATTGGATCAGATGATGCCACACCGGATGCTGATGTATCTGATAGTGTTCCTCCTGATGTTGATAGAGCTGATGCTGAATACGATGGTGCTGGATTCTGTACTGCCGACGAAACTGATACCATTGGATCAGATGATGCCACACCGGATGCTGATGTATCTGATAGTGTTCCTCCTGATGTTGCTAGAGCTGATGCTGAATACGATGGTGCTGGATTCTGTACTGCTGACGAAGCTGATACTATTGGATCAGATGATGCAACATCAGATGCTTGTGATTCTGCTACTGCTGCAATATCAGTTGATGCTGATTTATGTAACGTGTCTGCAACAAGCAAGTCTAGTTCGTCTGGAACTATGTTTGCCACAAGTTCTTGATTTTCCAACTGTGCACGTTTCTTTTGCCACTTATTTAGCCATTGCCTGTTGTTTGTTGCCGTTGTAATGCTAGAAGATGGCGCATTTTGACTATTTGATGATGTTGATGTTTTTCGGATTTCACGCAGTGTACAGTTGTGTTCAATGCCATCATCATCAAACTTTACTGTAAATCCACCTAATAAATTAAAATATGGTTACTAATCAGTAAATACAGAAAAAATCATTTGTTTTGTTATGTTTTTATATTCATCTCAGGGCCTTCGCCAGCATGCCAGCGTTTTGAGAGCAAGTCTTGAGATGAAAAATTGTGTTGCAAATGTTCACATTTAGATTTTACTTAATTAAATAAGACATTGGCAAAAACAGCATTCTTATTATTATGCCAATATCTAAACAACTCATAAATTTATATTACACACTCTTCCTCATTTTAATTGAACGTCAAACTGTAATGAACTGGAAATTAAAATTCAGGTTTTATGTTGATCTCGTGATTAAGCTAATCACTCAAAACTTCATACTACACAATTATATATATTGTATTGTATTTCAAAAGACTCAAGACATGTCAACTGCACACTGGACAATGCCAACTGCACACTTTGAGTCAGAAGACACACGGTTTTGACCTTGTTATATTCCTGGACATTACCGCCCTGCCATTACCCCCCAGAGGACATGCCATTACCCCCCAGCACTACTTTTATGAGATATTAAAAATACGCTATATAAAATGTCCTGATACATTCGTACATATATACACACATACATACTGTACATGTATATATATATGCATACATATATTATTATTATTATTATTATTATTATTATTATTATTATTATTATTATTATTATTATTATTATTATTATTATAGCAGTTTTATATAGCGCCCCTTCAAGGTCTGAAGTGTAGATTATGTAAAGAAGGGGGCCGAGGACGGAGCCCTGAGTCAGGCCAAAATGAGCAGGGACCCAAGGAGACCTAGTGGATCCGTGGGCCACCATAAAGGAGCGGTCTTGTAGAAATGAGGTAAGCCAATGTAAAACATTACCAGAGAAGCCAAAGGAAATGGATAGGTGCTGCAAGAGGATGTCGTGATAGATAGTGTCGAACGCAGTCCTCACATCAAACAGCGCAAGGAGAGTGGCCTGGGATCTATGGCTCCGTATTATATATGTCAGATAGGAGGCGGATTAACAGGGTTTCTGTGGAATGGCCCTAACGGAAACCCGACTGGAAAGTGGGGAGAAGGCAATTTTTGTCCAGGTAGTACATGAGCTGTGCAGCAGCAATCTTTTATATATATACTTATATATATATACATACATATATATATGCATACATTTATACATACATACATATATGCATACAAATATATATACATAAACATATATGTATACATTAATGCATACATATATACACATATATGGATAATATATTCAATGTACATATATACATATATATATGCATACATTTATACATACATACATATATGCATGCAAATATATATACATAAACATATATGTATACATTAATGCATACATACATACACACATATATATGGATAATATATACAATGTACATATATACATACATATACACATGCATAGATAAATTCAAATGCTTACATACATATATACAATTATAAACATATAAATGCACACATACATACAATCATAAATACACAACTGCATACATACATACATATATATACACATAAAAGATACATATTTTCAGCAGTTCCTTAAGCTAGATCTGAGGCAGCCATTTCTATTAAGTGTAATGTAGGCCTATGTATGTTGTCTTGTATATATGTGTATGTATGCATGTGGCAGCTGTGTATGTATAAAGTATATAATTGTGATTTCATGTGTGTAAATGTATATATGTACGTGTAGGTAAGCGTTTGCATGTATGTATGTATGAATGTATTCATTGTGTGTTACATGTATTATCGTAATCGTAAACTCGAGATTTCTCCAGCTCCCAAAAAAGCGAAGTCGCGGTAACCAGCTTATTCACAGGCGCTTAGTCAAATTAAAATAGATTGGCGGGGGGGGGTCAAATCGGTTACAGGTGAAGATCCAAAAGAGTCAGTCAGGCAGACAGTAAGACGGCTAAGGTGGGTGATGTTTAGAGTTGAAACGGCGAGGGAGGTAGGGAGGAGAGGAGGAATCGGGATAGGATTTGTCAAAGAGCAGAGTTTTTAGTTTTGAGTGAAAGGCCCGTGGAGAGATAGCAAGAGGTGAGGTTTTTATATGCAGTGCGAAAGTCCTCGGAAATAAAAACAAGTTTTAAGACAACGAAAAGCTGTGACAGGACCACTAGATAGTAGTGTAGGCCAAACCGAAGGAGCAACCTGATTCCACAAAGAAGAGCCAATACTAACAAAGGAACTAGACTGGGCCATGGAAGTTCTCACTCGGGGAACAGGCAAGTCATGACGATCAGAGGAACGAAGAGAGCGAAGGGAGCCAGCTGAGGCGGGAAGAGATATGGAGTCAGATAGGTATTTAGGAGCAAGTCGCAGGCAAGATCGGAAAATATGAATAAGAACCTTTAGTTGGATGTGGGCAGTAAGAGGAAGCCAGTGAAGATGTTCAAACATGAATGTGGAAATATGGGAGAAACGTGGGAGACGGGCGATTAGTCTGGCAGCAGCGTTAAGAACAGATTGTAGAGGGGAGAGACGGACTTTGAGGAGGCCAACAAAGAGGGAGTTAGGCCTACAGTACACATGAGAGAACAGACAAAGGCATGGACAATGGAGGTAAAGACTGGAGAGGAGACAGATCTTCGGATAGCTTTCAGACGTCGGATATGGTAGTAGCACAAGCGGGTGAGATTACAGATATGGCCAGAAAAGGAAAGGAACTATCAAGAATGACACCCAGGTTACGAACAGATGTAGAGAAGGTATAAGAAGGAAAGCTTTGAGATAAAAGAGAGTAGTCAATCTTGGCCACTTGTTGACGAGTGCCAAACCAAATTAATTGAGTCTTTGATGGATTTAAAGAAACTTTAAGAAAACCGATTAGATGTATGTTTGTACGTTGTGTGATTGTATGTGTGGATGTATTATTAATGAGCATTTATATAGCGCCCCTTAAAGATGATCTACTCAGGAGCATTCCCAGTTCAACCACGGATAAAGAGAACAGTCTTTAAGTTAGCATGAAACAAAGTGATTGAGCCATAGGTACCAGGCGGAGCGCAACAGAGAGGCCATTCCAGGTTGCAGGGCTAGCGACCGAAAAAGAGCGACGCTGCATAATGGCTGCCCGCGTGCGGAGGACCAAGAGCTCGGCCTGGTCAGCCGAGCGAAGTGTGTATGTATGTATGTATGTATGCATGTATGTGTGTATGTATGTATGTATGTATGTATGTATGTATGTATGTATGTATGTATGTATGTATGTTTGTATGTATGTTTGTATGTATGTGTGCATGTATGCATGTGTGTATGTATGTATGTATGTATGTATGTATGTATGTATGTATGCATTTATATGTGTATTAATGTATAATTATGTGCATTTATGTGTATTAATATATATATATATACATATGCATTTATGTATATATGTATGTATTGTTCATGTATGCATACATACATTAATAATATGTATGCATTATGCATGTATGCATGTATGTTGTATGCATGCATGTTGTATGTATGTATGTTGTACGTATGTATATTCCGGCGGACTCCTGGAATGGCGGACCCCGGCATAGCGGACACGGAATAGCAGGCCGGTACCCATGCATCCACCTAATATCACATTAGCCTACATGTAATTAAGTAAGTAAGTAAGTAAGTAAGTAAGTAAGTAAGTAAGTAAGTAACTATATTCTATATTACACCTTTATCAAACGCACAATGGGACAGTAGCAAGAAGCATTGATTATGAAACATAGAAGTAATAAATTGAAATAAAAATCATGAAATAACATTGTCAGGGTATCACATCGCGGTATTTCATGATTATGTGAGCGAGGGCGAAGAGAGTGCCCAGATATTCTTATCGGAGAAAGCAAATCATGGAGGACATGCCCAGGGTCCCAAAGGATTGCAGCAAAGAGAGCATCGTCCGCCCTAGAACACAACATGTCAAATGTAGGAGTATCAGTTGGCAGATACTCCTGTCGTTTGACTGTCTCTCTCTCTCTCTCTCTCTCTCTCTCTCTCTCTCTCTCTCTCTCTCTCTCTCTCTCTCTCTCTCTCTCTCTCCCCACCATTGGTAAAACCCCACCAGACTGCTGATGAGCATAATATTCGTGCCACTGTAGTGGAACGTACACCATCATGGAGGCGGATTCCAGTTAATCCATGCGAAACCAGGACTCGCAGAGCAAAAAGGATTGTGAAGCTATACAACTGTTTTACAGATGTTGTTAATGTGCAAGGAGAACCCAATTCTTTCTGAAAGAGTGACACCTAAAGTTTTGATTTTATTTACACGTACGATCCCAGCGATTGGTGGAGGGGTATCTTGAATTTTGGTTAGAAGACGCCTGATTATGATTTTACAAGACTTGCTATGATTTAGGCACAAGTTGCATTTTCTAGCCCATTCAGCTATGTGGGCAAGCATAGTTCGAGAATTCGCATTTTATGAATTTAATTTTTTCTTAAATCACGAATTTTAGCGAATTTTAAAACTGCAGTTTTAAAATTCGTTAAAATTCGTGAAAAAATAAAATAATAGAATTATTTCTCATGGCAATTTTTTTATTATTATTTGTTTACTTTTTAACTTTTTAATAGGGCTGCGCGTTAATCGCCGTTAACGCCCGCGATTAACGCGTTAATAAATTTTGCGATTAATTTTTTTAACGCATTAACGCAAAGTAGGGCCTACCTAATAAAAATCTATCTAAAATAAGAATTCAGTTTTGAACAAAAAGAGAGCAGCTTTGTCAACTGACAATTTTGAGAAATTTGTATGTTTGAGCAACTGGCTGCATTTGCCAGAGGCGTAGCCATAGGGGGTACAGAGAGGGACATGCGTCCCCGGGCGCCAAAGAGAGGGCGCTAAAGTGAGGGTTAAAATACATAATTTTACTCTTAATTTGGATACAATTTTAACTAATTTATCCAAAATAAATTTAAAAGATTTAATTTTGGCGCCCAAAATATCCAGTTATATTCTCACTGCTTGTAAACAAGTTGTCAAGGATGATTTTGTCGCCTCATTGAGCACTAATTGGCACCATAGGCCTATGCTATCTGTAGGCCTAGTCGTCATATTCTATTTGATTAAAATTTAAACTGCCATTCGATGTATTTATAAAATGTGAAATAAACAGGGGGTGCCAATTTCATAGTTTGTCCCCGGGCGCAAAATATCCTAGCTACGTCACTGGCATTTGCAGCTTTAGAAGTTTAGACTGTTAGGGCCTACAGTTGAAATCAAGCCAAATAATCGTTTATTTCACATACCACTTTTCATATTGTAGTTCGTTTAAAATCATAAAAGATTATTTAGAAATTTGATTTAATTATTGACAACGTTCACTGAGCTGTGTCTTCTATTTCATCGTTCTCTGATTCTGAGTCAGGAACAGCCCACTCTTACCACTTGACTATGGTTTCTGTATTTTTGCCATGCAATGCTCCCGAAGGCCTACCCTTTCCATCTCCTCCAAAATTGCTACATAGGCCTACTTCCACAGCGATCCATGTTCTTTCATCATTAAGAAATCAGATTTTGACTAAATTAATTCGTTACGTAATAAACTTTTATTTTGAATTTTACATTAAATTCTAAGCAGTAGTTTGACACAACAAATCATGACGTCTTCACATTTCTTGCTACTTACGCTGTTTTTGCAAAACGTCACTGTCAATGTAAAAAGACCCAACAATGGCCTAACGAATTTTTGCGAATTTTAAAATAGGCCAAAAACTCGCGAATTTTTAAGAATTTTATAACCCAAAGTCACGAATTCTAGAACTATGTGGGCACGTTCAGAGTGAGTCGTCGTAATGTTTGAGGCAGGAATCACAATATAATCAAATATGCAATCATCTGCATATTTGAATAATTTGTTCCCTGGATGAAGCAATTTTAGTCCAGAAATAGAGGCCAAAAAGTGGATTGGCCCAAGTCCTCACCCCTGTACAATGCTACAGTTGATATATTTATATGAGGAAGTGATACCACAAAACTTAGTACAATGCACTCGATTAGAAAGCATGGAGCTTCTAGACAACCTCCAAGACCATAATTGTTTGCGAAAAATACAGAAATTACATTTTAATAAACAAAGATAATTAAACTACAATCAATGTCAATCAGACCTTCAAATGGTTTCATGATTTTAGCTGAATAGAATCTTCCATTGGTCCATTTTGCTTTGACCTGATCGCCGCATTGGTATATCTGCAAATAAAAAAATAGCGTTTGTTGATCTAGCTGGAAATAAAGTTTTATTTGTTGAACTAGTACTAACACTTTTAAATCTAGTTTCATTTTAGATATAGTAGGGCCTAAAATGTTTCTTTATGTTTCTTACTTCTCAGTCAAGCTCATTTCTGTATATGATACAAAATTGTTTATGCATATAAAATCAAACACCGACAGTTTAATAGGCCTATTACCAAAGTGACGCTGTGAATTTGCACATTTGGACAGAATGTGGCAATTATAATTAACGTTAATAAAACTTAATGCAAGGGGTTTAAATTTTAGTGCGTATATTCAAGATAGGATTAATAGACCATATACAATAAAATAACAATTTAATTTCAATTTCGCTGCCTAAAAAGACATCGGTGACGACTTCCTCAACACAAAATTGTCTTACCCGCCACGCACCAAACAAACAGATATGAAAACAAGCTATGTGAAAGGAAGTCCATAGTGTTAGCAGTGGTCGAAATCATTAAGGCAGTAATCAAAGATTGAAATGACTAAGGGGAATAGATTGTTTTATTTCTTTCTGAAAAGTTCAAAATGATGAAACGTAGGTCATGAGGGAGAAAATTACAGATATTACCGTATAAGGTGCTGCATATGAAAAAGATCGCATTCCATTAGCAGACCTGTTATCTGGCATAGCCAATTAATGCTTGTCTGCAGATCGCATAGAAAGCTTCAGATTGTACCGAGCAATAAGTCCACTTGGATATGACGGCTGATTATTGACCACAATTTTAAATGTCAGAGATGCAATTTCGAAATGGAACTTTTTTATCCAAAGCCAGTGAAAGTCTCATAATAACGGAATAATGTGATCAGCGCCTCGTGACAACGTTTTATTTCTTTAAATACGCGTATATTAATAATTAGGGACAGTAGAAATTCACGGTAAAAGGCCAAAAATATCACGGTAGATTTTGTAAAAATGGTCGAAAATCTGGACAAATTCACATAAATTTATAATAACTACTGAAATAATAGTATTGTAGCAATTACCTCAATGCAGACCCTGGCTTTCTTCATTTTCCGCAGACACAACTTCTTAAAATGTATATCACAACAAAACGACTGAACAGCCACCAACAACGACAGAACAACGTCTCTGATAGTTTATCAAAATTAGTCGACGACTGGGAAACTCGATGCAAGGCATAGCTTTATAGTAGCAGCAGCACAGGCCGTACCTTTGTTCGCTTCAAGGTCGTTCCCCTGCGCTACCAATTGCCTGGCTTCGGGTCCTCAACCGCAGCTGCAGGAGGAGAAAGGGGAAGGTGTGATCACTGACATCAGTTATGTTTTCATTAACGCATAAAATGCACACAGTATTTTCACACATAACTTCAAAAACATTGGTGCCCACATGGTTGGCTATGGAGACAAATGTGCGTCGTTTATCAAAGTTTCACAGCATTGAAAGTGTCAGTCATTGAGCTCATTAGGCTAAACCTAAGCATATGGGACGGGGTCTTTTATGACTCAAATCGGTTGCTGGCTGTTATAAAATTGTAACCGTTACATATTTTTCAAAATGTTTTAGGAATTTGCAGTAAATTGTTTGTTTAGCTGTTATTTTCGATGAGATATGCATCGTGTTCGAGTTCATAGCATATTATTCAACCCAGTCATCATTAGCATGTTAAACGTTATTCACATAGAGTAACAGAATTAGTAAAATTGCATTTCAAACAGCCAGCTGTCTACCTCATTTCAGTGTTGCGATTATACACGATTGTTTCAGTAGCTTTGTAGCCAAGAATGGCGCAGTCGCTCTTTATGGGGTAATTTGCCTTAAAGCCTATCTTATCCAAGCGCTTTATTTATATTTATCTTCGAAGTAAAATACGGATAGCTGACCTAAAGCAGTAAGATATTTGAGAAAAGAAGAGACCCAACGATTATTAGAACAGGAGAGTACTAGGCTACTGTAACATATGATAGTGACCTCAGCGATTCTGACTCAGAGGAAGACGAAGACCATGGATCAGGAGTTTCCGGGTGACATGATAGGGAAAGTGCCAGTGATGCATTATTTGTTAAATATAGGCGTTCAGAATTTTTTGGGAAACTTGAGATTCTTAATAAAATTTAAACCAGTGTCGTTTGCATGCAACTTTATGCATTCACAAAATGCTCTTCGCTTGAGTTTCTAACAATCAAATAACAAACATGTTGATCTTACAGTAAAAAATACAGATGGGTTCATTTACGACCCCGCCCGGTGCTTTTAAGTTGCTTAGTATGCCTGTGTCACAAAGATAGAGTATCCCCCCATACAATTATTTCCCCGTAGCAGAATGGAGTATCCGGCCTGAAGAATGTGAACGGGAGGGTCTATCCTCCAGTCTTGTTGTTCTCGAGACCAAGGTGTTGGTCTCGAGTGCACTCGAGTTCGTTTTTAAAAGTCTTGGTATTGATCTTGGTCTTGAGACCAAAAGTCTTGGTCTTGGTCTTGATACCAAAGGTCTTGGTCTTGAGGTTCAAAGTCTTGGTCTTGAGGTTCAAAGTCTTGGTCCTGGTCTGTAGGTTCAAAGTCTTTGTCTTGGTCTTGCAAGACCAAGACTTTTGTCAATGTGAACAGTCATTTAACAAAACGCAAGAATTAACAATTTATCCATTAATTACTAGTACAATTGCTTTAGTATTTACGACGTGTGAATGAGGCTTCACTGTTGTTTTGGACAATTGGACAATTATTTTGACTTCCGATTATTTACCATGAAATAATTTCAAAACAGACTCACGACATTTACATCCAGTGCTTGAAAAGCTGCTGTGTGTTCCAGCGTTTTCCGAACCTACATGTAGCCTAGAACGTATTTTTTGCATAGCAGAATTTTTATGAAGCCCACAGGTCACGTATTGGTCAGAAATTCTGAGCGAATTGGTTTTCATAAAACCAAAAAGACATTTGGAATAACATTTCTCATGTACGACTTTTGTTAATACGAATTATTATGATGTAGTCTGCAATCAGAGTTGTTTTGCTTAAATAAAATAAAATAAAATAAAAGTCTAATTTTTTCATTAAATTAGCGAGTAGTACGACTTGACAATTTTTTGTAAGGAATAAAAGTTTGGATATGATTGTAATTTTTGGGTCTTGGTCTCGATTTGTCTTGGTCTTGAGGTTCAAAGTCTTGGTCTTGGTCTTGAGGTTCAAAGTCTTGGTCTTGGTCTTGAGGTTCAAGGTCTTGGTCTTGGTCTTGAGGTTCAAGGTCTTGGTCTCGGTCTTGAGGTTTAAGGTTTTGACAACAAGACTGCTATCCTCCTCGTGCAAAAGTATCCCCCGTGAGTCGTACAAAATTGTCCCCCATCAAGAAGTTTTTCCCTGCAACATAATTACAAATTGTGCAATTTAAGACAATGTAGAACTATGTCCGTCATAGTAGGCTATCTAGTGAAGTCAATGATCCTCTTATATACTCTCGAGGTTAGGTTCCTGAGAAATTGGAGAAATCGTTACTTTCGAGTTTTCTGGGAAAGTTACGCCGTTGTAAAAATGCCCCGCCAATATTTTGGACAATGAATACCTAAATCCCCCCCAATATTTAGGACAAGTCTACGCCAGTGCCCAGGCTACTCTGTGCCGTTTTATTCCATCGGGGGAGGGTAAATTTATTCATCCCTTGGATAGTTTTTGGACGGATAGTCGGTCACGCGACACCGGAATTGCCAAAAGGAAAGTAAAGGAACGACCACAGAGAGGAAAATATTGTGTCTCGTAGGCTCACTATAAATTTGCACGATTAGTCTTTTTAACACCTCGGATGTCAGTCTGATTTACAGCATGTTTCTTCAAACAATTTCCAACACATTGACAAGAACATACTTACTTACTTAAGTGCATCCCTTCTAGAACTGTCACAATAAAAACCAAGAATCCAGACTTAGGGCCTAATAACCCCTGTCATAAAAATCACTTCTAAATAAGCGTAATAAACTTCGAAGGAAGGGTCAAATGGAAGGCGCAGACTCACTTGCGGAGAGCATCAGTCCGCTGATCTTGGAAAACACACAACACGTTTTTCTGCCTTACAAGCTGCCACACCTAAGCAGCTTTGGGATGCGGTCAAATAGTGTGATAATTCGTCTTCTGCCCTGACCAGCAGCACTATAAATTAGACAGGCCTCTTTGATGACATCAATTAGGCTAATAAGTTCTATGATGAAATAGCGACTTCTGTGGACAATTTGACTGAGGAAATCCTTGTTCTTAAAAGCAACACAATGTCATGGGAGTCAACACCGGAATTTCTAAACCATTATGTGAATAATATATAGGCCTACTGGAAATCGAAAGGTCTCTGCGCACACAGCGAAACACAGCCGCTGGACTTTCAGAAACGTTCTATGAGTTGGCGTAATTTGTCACTCATGTGTTTAAATGCTTTTTTGAAACTGGGACCATTCCGGGTAACTGGCGCGTCACTGTGGTCACTTCCGTGGACACAGTTACAAAACCATCTACTCTGGGTGACTCCAATCCTCTCAAGAATCGCGGGCAAAAATTGTTGTTTCTAAGTGGCTGACATCCAATTTGCCCCGAGAAACTTTAGAGGACCAGTTTGGCCTCAGATCAACCGGCACCAGTGCAATCAAATTCTTTCTACATCACGTCACCTTGATTCTGGAAAGCAACTCTTATGTACGTTGCCTGTTAGTCGACTTCTCTAAAGCATTTGATGTTGACCATTCAATTCTAATCCCTAACGTTATGGAAACATCAAACCGGGTCATTGACTTCCTAACTGGTCGATCTCAAGCAGGGCCGCATTAAGGCTAGTGCGGGCCCGGGTGCTGTGATTTTGGGGGAGGCCTACGAGCCTCCGAAAGGATGGTCGCCGAAAAATTTTTGAATTTCGACATGGTGATTTCATCCATCTTTTTTGGAATTTCATCTTACAAAAAGTCTTATGACATTTTTTTAGTAATTCATCTCTTTTCTATGATGATGTGATGACCTTTTTGGGCCCAAATACAAGTATACAATACAAAAATTTTATGCACTTCCAAAAATGCGGGCCCTTAAAACTGCGGGCCCGGGTGCTGCAGCACCCTTAGCACCCCCCTTAATGCGGGCCTGATCTCAAGTCCTCAAATGCGAGAATGTATTTTCCGATTCTGCTTCCATTAATCGCAGCGTTATCCAAGGGTTTGGTCTTGGTCCCAGCTTCTACATTGTAATGGAGATTGATCCTACCCGTCTCTCTATCCAACGTCTTTTCAAATTTGCAGATGATATTAACCTTCTAGCTCTCCAAAACTTCTCTGTTAGCCTAGAAAATGAATTCGCTAAAATTAGCCCTTCGACGGGCGTGGGGTCAAAAATGACCCCAGCGTGCATTTTCAAACCATATATCTTTGTTAAAACTGAAATGCTTGCTCTGAATATCCACGAGAATTATCGTACAGGTTGTCATTACATATTCCAGTTGAGTGTGCATGGGAATTTTAGATGGACAAAAATTACAGGACATTTATACACTTAAGGTCATGGGGTCATTTTTGACCCCACTACTAATTATTGATGTTTCTTTATCATTAAACAGTCTATAGTTGCACAAACCCACAATATTACTTTCTTATTTATTGTTCCTATTTACATAACGCTCAATTTGTAATTTGTAACCGAACATTTATATAGCGCCACTCAATTCAGCGGCGCTCTCGACCCGCCTCAGCACAAGCACCGGCAAACAAGTTTTCAAGCGTCTACGGAACTGAAAAGGTGAGAGGCTCAAGGTACAATGATTCAATTGCCCTTCCTCACAATTGACGAAAGACTCGATCCTTATCGAGGTTGGTGTAGATTCGTACAGAACATGCGGTCAAAGTCGGAAAAATACGGCATAAACTTATGGATGTGATACGATCGTGAAACCAAGTACGTGTACAATGCCAGTATATATTGCGGCAAAGACAGCGCCGATGCAGCTCCAACCAAAGTCATGAGAGGAACGTCCGCCAGCTCATGCAACCTCTTGAATGTGAAGGTTGCAACATTACCATTGATAACTTAATTGTCACCTCGCTAGCCATGGCTAGAGATGTTCTGCTGACAAAGAAAGCGACTTTGGTTGGTACTATTCGTACTAATTGAGTAGAGTTGCCCAAGAACTTGTGGCTCCCAGAGGACGCGAGTTGTAGCCTACTCTTGTCTTGTAACCTACTCATCCCTTCCGAGAAGGGATGAGTAGGCTACAAGACAAGGGATGAGTAGGAACAGCGGCGATCTATTGCAACTCATCATGAACTGATTAGAGAACGACTAATAGGCGACACTCGGGAACCTCTAAAGAAACGAGGTCGTTACCAAGTTTGTCCCAGACACACGGACAAAAGAGCCATTGCTGTGTGCAAGGCATGCCATAAGAATGAGTGCCCTGCCCACTGTCATATTCTGTCAGACATGTGTCTCTGCTGATCGTTGAAATGCTTTCCTAGGCACTTAGCAGTCTCCTATGTTCATTCTAGTGTCATTTCATTGCAGCGAAGGCGCTATGCATTAGTATTATAAGCCTGTTTTTTATGTGGCGTCATGACATCATGACGTGACGTCATGTCATGACGTCATCTGACGTCATATCATGATATCATTTTAGGCTCATAGCAGTCTCCTGTGTCCAGTATAGTGTCATTTTGTTGTATTCTTGGCGCTAAACATTAATATAAGAACGGTATTAGTTTGTACATGGCATCATGAAATCATGACGTGACGTCATGCCATGACGTCAGAAGACGTCGTATCATGATGTCATTCCTAGGTTTCTAGAAGTCTATGTTCATTATAGTGTCATATCATTGTATTGATGGTGCTATACATTAGTGTAAGAATAGCATTTAAGCCTGTTTGTTTGTGGCGTCAAGACATAACGAAGTGACGTCATGCCATGACGTCATCTGACGTCATGTCAAGATTTCATTCCTAGGCTCATAGTAGTCTATGTTCATTCCAGTGTCACTTCATTGTATTGATGGCACTATATATTAGTGTAAGAACAGTATTACAAGCGTATGCTTGTATGTGTAGTCATGAAATCATGATATGACATCATACCATGACGTCAGATGACGTCATGTCATGAGGACGTGAAACAAGTAATGACATTTAAGTGAATATTACTGATAATAATCACCTTCTCATGCAATCTACGTGCTTATTTTATTCGAATTACATGATTATTACTATGGGGTCAAAATTGACCCCACGACCTTACTTGTATAGTTTTTTTCCCGCCCGAAGAAGGGTTAAAGATTGGACCTCCAGCAACAAAATGGCAATCTTGCTAACACAAAAGAAATTGTATTTCATAGACCGAGTTCAAGACTTTTATCTCTTCCGGACCCTATCAGCAATATTGAAAGAGTTAAAATTGTGAAACTACTGGACGTTCTTTTCCGAGAGAATTTAGAATTTGAAGACCATGTGACGTGTAGGCCTATTTTGAAGGTATGCAGACAACGCCTATACCTTCTAAGAGTCCTCCGATCTCATGGAATGCCTCCCAGCAAGCTAACGAACATTTCCCAAGCCTTTGTAGTCTCCCGACTAACTTAAGCTCTTCCATCTTGGGGCTTGTTGCCAACAGAATAGAATTGTGTGGAAGAATTTATTCGTTTTTGCGCAGGGCTGGGCGCAGCAACCTTCTGAATGGTGACATTTTAACGTTGGGGAAGATTTGTGAGAAAAGTTAATTAAGTTCTTTAAGAGCATCAAGTCACCCCATTACCGTCTTCACCAATTACTGATCGCAAAGCACCTTCATAACTTCAACATGCGAAAAAGGAGGCATGCATTCGAACTACCACACTTTAGTACATTGCTTCATAAGAAATCCTTCATCATTCGCGTATTTTACAACTATAAAAACTGGGTTAATGTTAGTCATAATGCTTGTTCCGAGATCTAATGTCTCTCCAGTTGTAGACCCGAGTAATGATTATGTTCCACAGATCATAGCTTCAGATATACACATAGCTTTAGATAATCAGACATTATGAAACTGTTTATAATATTGCATCTGTTTTTGTTCTACTGATATTGTGCTATTTTGCTACTTTCGTCAATCTTTGTATTGTTGTTGTGAAGTATGAGCGTTTGTCTCGTGCTAATAACAGATTACTTACTTACTTACTTAACCTATAATATGCAAATTGTATTTAATCGATAAAACATTTGTCTCCATACAGAGAGTCTACGGAGACAAGTGTACGTAATATGAGAATAAGGATAGTCCGGAATCTGGCAAAGGGTGGACAAGCATCTTGTATATACATAGGGCCTACGCTAACAGACAAGTGCTCGCTCTAAAGACATCTATAATAAATAAATACTGGAGATTAGAGTGCCGTATTTCGTAGACAGTCGATAAGATCGAAGCAACGATTCAGAAGCACTTGGGTCGCTACGCAGTGGCTTGAGGTGGGAATCGAACCTGCGACCCTTCGGTTACAAGGCAACGACCCACACCACTACACCACCGCGTCCCCCTAACATCTGAGAGACTAGCCCAGAGTGCCACTCACCGGGGACGCCTAACTTGTGGGATTCTATTTGTTAATCGTCAATAGGCGATTTTTTTCTCTTGCTATTTGCTATTATCTTGTAACCTGTTGAGGTGTGTCAGCCAGATTATCAGAGATCTATCTTGTATATATATATATATATATATATATATATATATATATATATATATATATATATATATATATATATATATATATATATATATATATATATATATATATATATATATATATATCAGGAAATAGAGTGACCGTTGGCCGAGTTAAGCTGTGGCAGCAAACAGCTTCCGACCCATGGGGTCGAATGAACAGGCGAATGACAGCTGCCACAGCTGCAGCATATCTAACTTAGTACACTATTTTCTTGTGTACGTATGATGTACTATTTTCAAAGCAGGTCATGCGCTAGAGAACATTTCTGTAGGTGTAGGATCATTGATGTAATCATGGCTATATATTATTTTCAATTTTAAACTAAATACTACTGTGCTGGCTGGCGCTGGTTTCAAAATGATGATAGATAGATAGATAGATAGATAGATAGATAGATAGATAGATAGATAGATAGATAGATAGATAGATAGATAGATAGATAGATAGATAGATAGATAGATAGAGGGACGGACGGTCGGACGGACAGACAGACAGATAGATATAATAGGACTGTGCCAATTATTTCAGAATGATTATAAGTGCATAGTATTAACTTTATAGATAAATTAAGGTCCTTTATTATATTTGTGGATAAGTGGATTTTTCTTATCAAACAATATAATATTATATAACACAATAACATTACGGATATCTGTTATGTCGTTCGATCCGTCGGTCGATCCTTAACTGCTACTATTGGCTTATTGCAAAAACAAGAAACTTCATACAGAGTCGGCCGGCCGGACGACCGGTGAGGGAGGAATGGGGGAGGAAGGGCCGGGACTAACGCTAATGACTGAAGACAATCGGGGTCATGTTATGAAAGGCAGTAACTGTAATGTACTAGCACTATTAGTTGAAAAGAATAAAAGGGCGCTGTTCATTCTCTGCAGCGCCGCGCAAACCTTGAATTTGGTGAAGCCGGCTGTCCAAACATAATTGGTAGCCTACTCTGACAAAATAGGCATAATGGCATTTTCAAAGAAGATTTGTTTCTTGCGTGTGACAAGACATAGTTCTTCCTTTATGAAACACAGCTCAGGCTGACCAGTTGAGAGGCCCAAATATAAACTTTCTGGACGATGGTATTTATACAGTTCTTAACTGAAATCCAGTCTTGTCTGTGTAAGCTCAAGCTTTCACGATGAGTGCCCTCACAAAGTCCGAAATTGTTACATTTTTCAGAACACTGCACAAATTGATTTCTTTGTATGTTCATAGCCTGTATAATATTCTTATCTTTTCCGTTGTCTCAAAAGCACAAATTACATTTTGTATTTAACTTAAATTGCAATTATATATTGCAGCGACAATATGTTATAAATTATCAAACTGAATTAAATTAGACATGGGCGGCGATCTGGGGGGGGGGGTCGAGAGGGACAAGTCCCCTCACCTTTGAATGTTGGGGGACACACCATACATCTGTCCCCCAAATTTTGAAGAAACCCTAAAACAGGTCAACAGAACGCGCGAAAAAAATGTTTGTACCTCTTTTTTGACCAAATCAGGAACTTTTGACCAGATCAGTTCAAAAGGTATTCCGTGTCCCCCCACCTGTCAAACAAGATCGCCGCCACTGAAATTAGAGTAGGCCTGTGGCACACAGGCTGTGCTGCAAAAACTATTTGACCCAGGGCCTAAGACTACAGGACAGAATTAAGTCACAACAACATTTAAATGCAGGGATGTAGTCCATATTAAAATCTAACAAAGCCATAGTCTGACGAGGATCTTTGGAGGCAAAGACGAGATCTTGGTGAAAATTTCACAACTGTCCATTTCGCTAATTTTTTGGGTTTTGTACCTTAAGTCACTGAATGTAACTGAAACTGTGTATGATGAAAGTGAGTCAATTGGTCATGTAGGAAATGTGTCTGTTTACGCTAAATTTCCTTAATTTTCCAAATAGGTGACTTTGACAAACAAATTGCCATACTACAGCACTATTGTCATTAGAGTAACGTTACTCTAACCAACCAAACTCGTGTGTAGCGATGTTATTACTGTCACAAATCGCTGATTATATCAGAAAATGTACCTTAGATATCTGCATACAATGGTTTACATATAAGGAGAAAACGATAAATTGAAGAAGCAGCTAATATACTATTACACATTAGTAAATGGAAATGTTGATGAGTGTTTGAAAGGTTAACATGGACAATTTCATTGGCTTATTTTATATAGCATCAAATATTGATGCAGTAAATCATGACTGGTATATATTCAGTTAACAATGAGTCGATTAACATTTCCAGTAGTATCTTTAAAATAAAAACACTTGGCACATAATTCAATTATAGATGAAACCCTTTAATTACTCTAATGACACACACTGTTACTCTATGCCATAGTCCCATTCTGTCCGTCTGTCATGGAGTAACGCTCTCAAATTCATTTGCAGTCGCTAGGTGTCAGCATACAGGGAGGAAGGGAAACTGAAGGACGTACTGACGCACAGTCAGACAGACATATAGATTGACAGACGGAGTGAGTTAGTGAGTGAGGAACGGACGGATACGTACAGACGCACAGCCAAACTGACACAGGGACGGATGGTCAGATAGACAGATTGTTAGACGGAGTGAGTGAAGGCGGGACAGAGCTGAGGCGGGAGGAAGGGAGGAGGCATATAGCCGTACAGACGTGCAGCCAGAAAGACAGACGTTTCCGTCATACTGATGGGCAATTACTCTAGTGATCTATAGCATCGAAGGCTTAGGCTAAATCCAACAATATTCGTATCGAATATCTGTTTTCTTCCATTGCAGCAGAAATGTTATCTTGCACGCTTAGCAGCGGCATGACTGTTGAGTGTCGAGATTGAAACCCATTCCAGGTCGTAGGGCCAGCAACAGAGAATGAGCGGCGCTGCATGATTGCGGTACGCGAGTGAGGGATCATGAGTACAGCTTGGTCAGCTGATTGAAGGTTGGATCGCCGCTGTACAGCAGATGTAGGGCGACAAAAGTCCTGCAAGTATGGGGGCGCGAGTCCCTCCAGGCAGCGCCTAACAAGCGCAGAAACCCTATACGTGATCCATAGTGGGAATGGAAGCCAGTGCAGGACATCCCGCAAAAACTCAGACACCTGGCCAAATTTAAGAATACGGCCAATGAGGCGCGCAGCTACTCGAAGGACCCGATCTAGGCACCCAACCCGGACAGCTGGGAGGCCAGCGTAAAGGGCACTACAATAGTCAAGACGGGTGACTACAAAAGCATGTACAAGGGTAGAGGCAGCCCCCTGTGACAAATAACGAGAAACCACCCTAAGCTGGCGCAGTTGGTAGTAGCAATCGCGACAGGTGTTAATGTGGCGGGCGAACGTGAGTTCCTGTTCCAGGATAACGCTAAGGTCGCGAACAGAGGAGGCAAAGGAGACCAGAGGGAACTTGAGAGCTAAAGCCTCAAGGTTAATTTTTCAAGCTGCTGACGCGTACCCAGCCAGATGAACTGCGTCTTGCTCGGGTTGGGCCTCAGGCGGTTTCAGGACATCCAGGCTTCCAAGGTCTCCGTGGCCTGGACAATCTCAGGGACAGCACCAAATTCAAAACCTTGGGCAAGCCAAGAATAATTGCCAAGCCTAGTGTAAATAGATGTGCCCCAATTTAGTATTAGTATACTTATTATAAGAAATTGTTATAATACTCATGACGTTTTTCATTTATTTACTAGAAACTATTGTTTTGATTAACTTGAATATTGTCTCCACAAGTATTGTGTAGGCCCTATGAAGAAATGTGTGTGAGAATAGGCACAGGCTGTATTCATTTGATAAAACGTTTGTCCCCACAAGGTTTGCTTATGGAGACAAATGTGTGCGTGTGTGAGAATATGCAGGCTGTATTCATTAATTACACGTTTGTCCCCACAAGGTTTGCTTATGGAGACAAATGTGTGCGTGTGTGAGAATATGCAGGCTGTATTCATTAATTACACGTTTGTCCCCACAAGGTTTGCTTATAGAGACAAATGTGTGCGTGTGTGAGAATATGCAGTCTGTATTCATTAATTAAACGTTTGTCCCCACGAAGTTTGCTTATAGAGAGCTTGCGAAAAGAATGATAGTACATTTCTGAACATTAGTTGTTAATTTTTACATTAATATACAGGTAGAAAGTAGACATTCTGTTAAACAATATACATTAACTAGTACCATTACTGACGATTACTTATTATGAAGCATTACACCATTTCCCATTGTACGAAGTATCATAGGCCTAATATTCTAAACTTTACAGCTCGAGGGCCACCCCTAAATATTATCTTATCTAGTAAAAACAAATAGTACAGAAGTCTAATATTTCAATAAACGAATCAAATCATGTGTATGACAATCACAAAGACAAAACCTTTTTAGAAATGGACAGCTAGTAATTGAGCATATGAGATTGTCATCAAAATACAGCTGTAGACCTAGTCCAAGTCTAACTTGTCTAGTAACCAAATAGTACAGAAGTCTCATTTTGCAATAAATGAAACAACTCATGTGTATGACAGTTACAAAGACAAAACCCTTTTTAGTGATGAACATCTAGTGACTGAACACATGATACTGTTATCAAAATACAGCCGTAGTCCAGGTCTAACTTATTTAGTACATAAATAGTACTTCAGAAGTCTTATTTTGCAATAAACAAATCCAATCATGTGTATGACAGTCACAAAGACAAAACCCTTTTTAGAGATGGACATCTAGTGACTGAGTACATGAAACTGTTATCAAAATACAGCACATAGTCCAAGTCTAACGTATTTACTACATAAATAGTACAGAAGTACAGTATCTACTTACAATAAACGAATCAGATCATGTATATGACAGTAGGTATACTCTTACAAAGACAAAACCCTTTTTAGAGATGGACATCTAGTGACTGAGTACACGACACTGTTATCGAAATACAGCTGTAGTCCAAGTCTAACTTGTTTAGTACATAAATAGTACAGAATAAACGAACCAGATCATGGGTATATCATTTACAAACACAAAACCCTTTTTAGAGATGGACATCTAGTGATTGAGTACATGACACTGTTATCAAAATATAGCTGTAGTCCAAGTGCAACTTATTTAGTACAAAAATAGTACAGAAGTCACATCTTACAATAAACGAACCAGATCATGGGTATATCAGTAACAAAAACAAAACCCTTTTTAGAGATGGACATCTAGTGACTGAGTACATGACACTGTTATCAAAATACAGCTGTAGTCCAAGTCTAACGTATTTACTACATAAATAGTACAGAAGTACAGTATCACCTTACAATAAACGAATCAGATCATGTATATGACAGTAGGTATACTCTTACAAAGACAAAACCCCTTTTTAGAGATGGACATCTAGTGACTGAGTACATGACACTGTTATCGAAATACAGCTGTAGTCCAAGTCTAACTTGTTTAGTACATAAATAGTACAGAATAAACGAACCAGATCATGGGTATATCATTTACAAAGACAAAACCCTTTTTAGAGATGGACATCTAGTGATTGAGTACATGACACTGTTATCAAAATATAGCTGTAGTCCAAGTGCAACTTATTTAGTACAAAAATAGTACAGAAGTCACATCTTACAATAAACGAACCAGATCATGGGTATATCAGTAACAAAAACAAAACCCTTTTTTAGAGATGGACATCTAGTGACTGAGTACATGACACTGTTATCAAAATACAGCTGTAGTCCAAGTCTAACTTATTTAGTAGGCTACATAAATAGTACAGAAGTCACATCTTACAATAAACGAACCAGATCATGGGTATATCATTTACAAACCCTTTTTATAGGGTGGACAGCTAGTAACTGAGAACGTGACATTGTCATTAAAATACAGCTGTATTCCAAGTCAGACTACAGAAGTAAAGAAATAGTACAAATAGTAACGAATGAATAGCAATAAATGAATGAGCTGTAGTCCAGGTCTAACTTATCTAGTGAACATATAGTAAAGAAGTCTCATCTTGCAATAAATGAATCAAATCATGAGTGTATCAGTATATTAGTTACAGAGACAAAATCTTTCTAAAGGTGGTTGGCTATAGACCGAGCTCATGACACAATCATCCAATACCGCTGAAGTTCACGTCTAGCCTATTTAAAAATCTAATGGCACAAGAGTCTCATCTAGCATTAAACTAATTAGCTCATCTATATAGCAGTCATATGACCAAAACCCTTTGTTGACGTGGACAGCTAGTGACCCATTACATGACGTAGTCATCAAAAACATATGTAGAACCGAATCGATCCATGTTCAATGCAACTACAATGGTAGCGTCTCATCTAGAGGTAGGCCTAGTAATTCAGATCGAGTCCTGGCTAAAAGCAATACATGAATACAGTTCCGTGGTAAATAAATTAAATCAAACAGAAGCTACTGCAAGGATAAACTGAGTGTTCATAATATACATGACACAAGCAACTAATAGGGTGCAGTTAGTATGAATTTCTCAGTAAGTCTAGTGAATCCAGTGGGCGGATAGAAGGGAGGAAGGTGAAGAGGAAAGAAGAGAGGTAGAGCGAAGCCACTATGAAGAAAAAATAGAAGGATAAGCCAAGTGCTTATGATATTATCATAACATAGATAACTGACACAGACAAGGTACAGATAGCGTGAATCCCTCAGTCAATGTAGTCTATACAGTGAGTCGATAGTAAGTAAGGAAGACAATAGCGAGAAAGAGAAGAAATGAATGATACGAGTGAAAAAGCTTTATCTAATGTCGAAGTTTAAGAGAGCTTATCCTCCTAAGACTCAGTGAAGGAGTCGTAGCAATGATTAGCATCACCGATAGCGCATTGGATAACATCTGGCGTAGAGTGCGAGAGGTAGCGAGTTCAAGCCCCGTAGGCGGACAGCTTTGTAGGCTGCAATTGCGCCGTGTATTGCAGGCTGTCTGTTCTGTTAGTAGTTAAGATTTATCGCATAACTTGTACATGTAAAGCGCAGTGCGGTTAGCAGGCGCTTAAATAAAGAAAATATATTATTATTATTATTATTATTATTATTATTATTATTATTATTATTATTATTATTATTATTATTATTATTATTATTATTATTATTATTAATGTGATTAGCATTCGTATGGCCGACGAAGCGTACCTAACAAATGCACTGTTATCAATTATACGATTGAAAGGAAATAGGGCCGTAGTGCAAGATGCACACAACCACGATGCCGGGTCTACCCATCAGTCGGGCAACATTTAAAGTGGAAAGTCTTCCCACATAGCGAACAAGCTAATTCAGAACAATTAATATATATATATATATATATATATATATATACACTGTAGAGCGCCTACATGATCGATTGTTAATGGAATCGACAGGTTTCGTGAACAAACATATATGCAGCAGGCGGAAACTAGATACAGAAAATATATATATGTATGTATATATATATATATATATATATATATATATATATATATATATATATATATATATATATATATATATATATATATACAGACATAAAATATTGTATGGACTTGTCCATTCTCCAAAGAATAAATAGCCAAATTCAGCTGATTTAAGAGAACTAGACCTTAATACTTACATGCAATGTTCGTCAAATAATTTCGAACTGATCTAGTCATTCTAGTGAAACTGCATTCAATTTGCGTCGTAGTGGTCGCCTAAGGGGGGGGGCAGAGTTGATAGAGGTTGATTTTTTTTATAGGAGAGTCTGTTGTGAGACATGGAGGGAGAAAACTGTCAGTGAAGAATGATGCAAAGGAGTCGGCAATGGATACATGTGCCATAGTTTGGGAGGGGTGAGAGGAGTCATGGTGACGAACATTGTTTATGGTTTTCCAAAGATTTCTAGGATTGGATGGAATTGAGTGAACAAGAGATGAGAAGAGGCGTTTTTTGGATGACAGAAGTTGGCTGTAGTATCTATTAGTCAAGGTTTTAAGTCAATTAAATACAGCGAGATCACCAGAACGTCTGTAGGCCCATGCTCATTCCAGACGACTGCGAGATGATTTGAGAGCATGAAGGAGACAATTGAACCATGAATTTTTTGCGTGAGCTTCAGATATAGTTCAAATATTTTTAGGACAGTATACTCTAGTGATTGAAAAGAGAGATGAAGGACAGTAATTTTGCCCATGAAGAAAGAGTAGAGGGGTATACTGCCAGCAGTGGAGAGGAGTGTGGTGAATTCTTATAAGAAGACAGTGATGTTCGGCGTCTGTCGTAGGCGCTAGGGTAGACGGTGTACACAGTGGTGTACAGGGCGATTTCAGCGTTAACGACAATGTCAGTGACCTCGATCTCAGCATACGTTGAATTCGGGCGGCGCCGCTTCCCACCTCTGCACGCGCGTGCACTTGATGTGGCTATTAATGAGTTTATGAGTACGCAGGTTCATTAAGCAATAAACGCTGAAGGCCTAATGCGTTGATTCCTCTGTCTTCATCTATTAATCTGTCCATAAACGCTAGGGCACCAGCTGCTTGGGATTGTTTACCTCTTGCATCTTGCAATGTATTTAGGAACGCCATCGGAAGTACAGTAATCGTAATCGAAATCGTAATCTCGAGGTTTCTACAGAGCCCCAAAGAGCGAAGTAGCGGGAATCAGCTTATTCACAGTATTTATCCGCTGCTCGACCTCTACTTCCTCTTTCAAGAAACGCCTTAAAACTCACTATTTCTCACACGCTTTCAAACATATGGAAATCTAACTGCTCTGCATGTGGCGGCTAACTAACCGCGCCTCAGATTCGCATTTCTGTGTGACTTGCGCGCGTTAAAAATGTTCGTAATAATAATAATAATAATAATAATAGGGCCTAATGCTATATAATTCACATTATCTAGCTGGCTATCACGGTGCACTTTTCCCCGGCCAGATTAAGTTGCATAATAAGACGTCTATCATCCACAGAGAAACGCCTTGAACTATTCATGTTGTAAATAGTTTATGCTATAATCATTTTCCTTAAATTTCTCCTCAAATAGTTTATGAAATTATCACTCTAACGCAGATACTCAAACACACAATGAAGTTGCTACATGTACCTGTATGCCACTATAAGCTGTTTAACTCTTTAAGCTGTCATACCCTGATTCCATTTCTGCGCCACCACACAGCCACCATCATCACCGATTACCACCGTAGCACCCTGCTGTCTCCTCGGCTTGACCTCCCCGGACTCTGACCTGGCACCGGAATGGATAAGGCAGACATGGCTATTGCGGACTTGATATTGTATAGCGCCGGTGAATAAGCTGGTCTCCCTGACGTGGCTTTTGTGTGGCGCTGAGAAATTTCGAAGATTTACATTACATTACATTACACTATAAATTACAAATGTCATGTCTTATTCTAATCTCACTACTATAACGGTTGCTGTAGCTACTTCACGCTTCTGCACTTAGTATGTTATTCAAGTGGATTTGTTCTAATCAAACAATATAATAACGGATATCTCAGGCCCGGGTTAACCATTGGAGCACACGGAGCACATGCTCCGGGGCCCCCGACGACTAAGGGGCCCCCAAATATGAGTCGTTTTTTTGCATCTCAAAATGCAAATTGAATTAACTGTTGGTAAAAAAAAGAAAATAATTTTGGCGAAAATGTGGCGACAAGTCACCTTACTTTGCACTCAGCCTGAATAGGCCCTACTAATGTCGACTAAATATTTTAATTATCTCTGTGGTTACATAATCATTTCGTTTACGTGTTGTGCCGACTTGCGCGTAGCTAACTAACTACGGCAACTTTGCTCTAGTTTCTGTCATTACAACTTAAAGCATTGAATCATTCAATAATGTCGAGTGCTCACAAGTAGGCCTAGGCCTACGCCAGTGGGTTGTTTAAATGTGCTGCAAAGTGCGAACAAGTGAAGTGAAATCTCGAAGTGTTAACACCCCAAAACTGACGACGTTCTTTCAAAGTAGTATAGTTTCTGATAGTATGCCTATCGTAATCGTAATCGTTATCTCCAAACTTCTAAAGCGCCACTCGAAGGCCAAGCGTAGGCCACCAGTCTATTTCACGAGCGCTATGACTGTGAGTGGAAATTAAGTAGGCCTATACAGGGATGGTAGTGAGCCGAAAATTGTCGGCAGATCGTGTTTTGTATCATTTGTTCAAAATATATTTATTTTATTTATTCAGAACATTTATATAGCGCCCGTTTAAGATATCTACTCTATTGTGAGTTATCTTTCGGGGGCGAAACTTCCCGGGGGCGAAATGTCGGGGGCGATTCTTCCGGGGGCGAATCTTCCGGGGGCGAAAAGTCCTAGAACCCTAATGTGATCACTGTGATGCAGTGACAGAGTCGCTGTAGCCTGCTGCCTGTATCCATAAACCGTTTGCATGTTTGTTGACAGTTTGATGATGAAAAAGCCAATATGAATACTGACTATAGAGTAAAATAATTTGACAATCCATTTACTGAGTTTTGCACTGAGCTGTTGCTCTGTAATGATGCGAAATTTGCGTGAGTAAAAGTAATGTGCTTACTATTGTTCTTGAATTTGTGTTTGATTGTAGTCTGAGCCGATTTGAATATTTCTAAATTACGGAAGAGGGAAGGGAGGGAGGAGAGGAAAGAGGTAGGAGGGGATGAAAAGGGAAGACAGGAGGAGGGATGGGACGGAGGGGCCCCAACATGACAGAGTGCTCCAGGGCCCCAAGGACCCTTAACACGGGCCTGGGATATCTGTTATTCTGTCGTTTGGTCGGCTACGGATCGACCATCCGTAACTTCCACTTTGAGCTTTTAGCCAACCCAAGCTCACCTCATATACTGCCGGTCAGGGAGGAATGGAGGCCAGTACTAAATCTAATGATTGAAGACTGTCGGGATCTGTCCCAGATAGGCCGTAACAGTGGTGTACAAGCATAATTATTTGAAATGAATAACATTCCCTGCACACCTTGAATTTGGTGACACCGGTATACATCACGAAATAGACTATCCCCCATAGAGCATATCCGCGGATGGAATAAATCGGTATAGAGTATCCGGGGGATAAACCGTTCTATCCCCCGTCGTCCTACGCATCACGATAGCCAAGACGAAAATCCAGTCAAAATCACCAAAACCAAGTAAATTATTTTCAGGTTGACGTACAAGATAAAGATATGCAACTTAAAAAATTTATGTGTACAATAAATCCAAACATTACGACTGAATACACTTAGAAACCGCCAATAATTCAAACTAAACCGGATAATCCATTTCGCTAAGGGGGATACGCAATTTCGGGGATCCTCTAGTTCGTGACACCGGCTGGCCAAACATATTTGGCACTTTGACAGTATTTGGCACTTTGACAGTATAGACATAAGGCCATTTCAAAGAAGTTTCAGCATTTTTGCGTGTGACAAGACAGTTCTTACTTTATGAAACACAGCTCAGGCCTCGGGCTGACCAGTTGAGAGAACCAAATATAGACTATAAACCATGTTATTTATACAGTCTAGTCTGTGTAAGTTCAAAATTTCACGATGAGTGCGTGCACACAAACTCCGAAATTGTTACTTTTCCCAGAACATTGCACGAATTGATTTCTTTATGGAAATGTTCATAGTCTATACAATATTTTTTATCTTTTTCGTTGTCCAAATTACATTTTGCATTTAATTTAAATATTGCAGTGACAGTATGTTAGAAATTATCAAACTAAATTAAATATAAGTAGCCTGATCAGTGACTTAAGTGATATTTTCATTAACGAATAAATATGTACACAGTAATTTCACGCATAACTTCAAAATCATTGGTCCCCACAAGGTTTGGCTGTGGAGTCAAGTGTGGTTCAGTCTCCCATAATAATTATGCAGGTTGTATTTAATATTATTGATAAGACATTTGTTTCCATAAGGAGTGCCTATGGAGATAAGCATATGTGTGCATATGTGAGCCTAACTAGGCTGTCTATAACTTAACCAACCATTCGCCTCTGCAAAGATTGTCTATAGAGACAAAGGTAATGTATTATATTAGTAATGTATCGTAATGCAATTAGTAACTTCTATTGCGCCGGTGTATAATGCACAAGGCATCAACTGATGGCATACCAAAACCAAGCGATAATCACGTCAATATCCAGAAGATCAGTTTGTAAGACAGAGATGCAGCATATGGTGGATAGGCAAATTTAAGCAATTTTAAAGAGATAAGTTTCAAGTTCAGAACGAAATGATTTAGGAGAGCGCACAGACACAGGGAGAGGGTTCCAAAAACTAGGTCCAGCAACTGAAAACAACTCGTTCACCAAGAACAGTTCTAGATTTAGGTATGATCAGACATAGATTATCAGATGACCGTGTTGATTTATGGTAAGTGTGGGAGTAAGAACTGACTTTAAGCATTGTGGCTGGCCGGAAGTCAAAGTTTTATAAACGATGAGCCCCAATTTGAAACTAATTCTTCGCTGAACAAGAAGCCAATACAAGGATTTAAACACAGAGGTTATATGTTCATATTTTGATGTATTAGTTATGACTCTAGCAAATGTTCCCTCAAACGTTTGCTGGTTTGTGTGCAGAATTGTAAATAAAGTCGTGTGCAAAACGTTACAGTGTCAATTTTGTTTCAGCAATTTTTTTTAGCAGAATTAAAACTATAAAACTAGCCAAGGAGTTCTGCACTCTCTACAGCTTCAGGATGTTTGCCTTATTGATACCAGCAGGAATCCCACTCTAGCCGCTGCGTACGGACCTTGGGCAAGTCCTTCACTCGCCTTATTGCTCGTGGCGCTTCGGCGTGAAAACTCTGACACAGTATCAGTGCTGTAGTCGGGAGCACCTCTGAGTAGTAGTAGGCTTGAAGAGGCGCTATAGAAATATTCGAAATAAATAAATAAATAAATATAGCATGATACAGAGCAGGGGTTCAAATCTGTGGTTAGTCCCCACCCCAAGGGGTGCGAGATGTCATTTCTTGGGTACGACAAAGCGGAAAAGTATGTTACTACTGCACTGTATGTATGTAGAAACTATCTATTAACTGTTAGATTGTTTTACATACCTACAGTACATACAGAGTGAGATAGAGGGAAGGATGATCAATCGCCTTTAAGTCAATTGTAATAAAGACATTGCCATTGTTCGTCCGTATATCAGCTATTTGCAACGCGTTTGTGCGAAATATACCTCCCCTAACCAGATTAAACTGTATGAAGGTTTCAGGGGCAACGAATCACAATCCTTGCGGGGACAAACGTTTCATCAAACGAATACAGCGTGCGTATTATCTCACACACACATTTGTTTCTATAAACAATCCTTGTTGGGAAATATACCTCCCCTAACCAGATTAAACTGCATGAAGGTTTCAGGGGCAACGAATCACAATCCTTGTGGGGACAAACGTTTCATCAAACGAATACAGCCTGCGTATTATCTCACACACACATTTGTTTGTATAAACAATCCTTGTGTGGAAATATTCCTCCGCTAACCAGATTAAACTGTATGAAGGTTTCAGGGGCAACGAATCACAATCCTTGTGGGGACAAACGTTTCATCAAACGAATACAGTCTGCGTATTCTCACACACACACATTTGTCTCTATAAAGAATCCATGTGGGGACAAACGTTTCATCAAACGAATACAATCTGCGTATTCTCACACACACATTTGCCTCTATAAAGAATCCTTGTGGGGACAAACGTTTTTTTTCAAATGAATACAGCCTGCGTATTCTCACACACACATATATTTCTATAAACAATCGTTGTGAGGAAATATTCCTCCCCCGACCAGATTAAACTGTATGAAGGTTTTAGGGGCAACGAATCACAATCCTTTTGGGGACAAACGTTTCATCAAACGAATACAGCGTGCGTATTATCTCACACACACATTTGTTTCTATAAACAATCCTTGTTGGGAAATATACCTCCCCTAACCAGAATACAGTCTGCATATTCTCACACACACACATTTGTCTCTATAAAGAATCCATGTGGGGACAAACTTTTATCAACTGAGTACAGTCTGCGTATTGTCACACACATTTGTCTCTATAAAGAATCCTTGCGGGGACAAACGTTTTATCAAAAGAATACAGCCTGCGTAGTATCACACACACATACCATACGGGGACAGCGGCACTGCTTTTTAGGCGGATTTGTACACACCTGTTTGCAGTGAAATGTCCAATTGTCCCCATATGGAATTTGTGAGGGTACAATACAGTCACACAGATGGACAACTTACTAAGCATTTGCGGAAGACTACATACTGAATATATTAGTGCATATTTGCCACCAGATGGCCGGATTTTAGAAAAATGTTCATCAGAGAAGTGTGTGTGGATTGTGTGTACACACAGTACACACACTTTTTCCGTGCTTGTGGGGACATGTCCCCACAAGGAAAATTCAATTTCGAGACCGTAGATGCATAAAGGAAGCGATTATTGATGATTTCCTTGTGGGGACTCGAAAAATGTCCCCACATGGAATCGTGTCCCCACAAGGGTGGTTTTAATCCCATAAAAGTCAGCGTAAGGTAGTGAATGCAAGCACACACACACACACACACACACACACACACACACACACACACACACACACACACACACACACACACACACACACACACACACACACACACACTCCCCATGCCCCCTCCAGCGCTGATTCACCCCTTCTCTCAACCCTACTCCTGCCTGTCAGTCATCGCTCCCAATTCTCTCTCCCGCCTACGAAGCAGAAGTGTCACTCCTCCTAAACTCTCTTCCCAACAGACAAGACGAACTTCATCCTATCCCCACCTCCCTTCTAAAAGACCGCGCCTGTGTCATGGTTCCTTTAATCACCGAAATTCTCTCTCTGTCTCTCTGTCTGTCTGTCTGTCTGTGTCTGTCTGTCTGTCTGTCTGTCTGTATCTCTCTCTCTCTCTCTCTCTCTGTCTCTGTCTCTGTCTCTCTCTCTCTCTCTCTCTCTCTCTCTCTCTCTCTCTCTCTGTCTCTGTCTCTGTCTCTCTCTCTCTCTCTCTCTCTCTCTCTCTCTCTCTCTCTCTCTCTCTCTCTCTCTCTCTCTCTCTCTCTCTCTCTCTCTCTCTCTCTCTCTCTCTCTCTCTCTCTCTCTCTCTCTCTCTCTCTCTCTCTCTCTCTCTCTCTCTCTCTCTCTCTCTCTCTCTCTCTCTCTCTACCGGCGTCTTCCCAATTTATTTAAGCACTCTTTAGTCATCCCATTCTGAAAAAAGCAAATCTTGAAAAGGAAAACCTATATCTAACTACTGTCCCATCTCCAATCCTTCCTTTCTATTTAAGTTAGCAATCTTTCCTTTCTATCTAAGTTAATTGAACGAATTGTCCTTGCTCGGCTAAACGACTACCTCTCTTCTAATTCACTTCTTAACTCCCATCAATCTGGCTTCAATAAACACTACTCCACAGAAACTTTACTTGCGTCTCTTAAAATAAACAGGCCTCTGCCGTCAGCCACCAGCCACGTCTCCTGCCACTGTATTCTCAACATCTCCGCCGCATTCGACACCATCGATCACAGCCTCCTTCTTAGACGACTACGTATCTTCTTGGTTTGGCGACTCTGGCACTGCTCTACTCTGGTTCCAGTCCTACTTGTCTTCTCGATCTTTCTCTGTTAAAGCCACCAGCCGCTGCTCGCAACCCCTTCCTCTGTCCTCTGGTGTCCCTCAAGGCTTCGTCGTGGATCCACTCCTCTTCATCCTGTATACCACACCTTTAAGCCATCTCATAAAATCCTCCTCTGTTGACCACCATCTCTACGCAGACGACACCCAACTCTACATATCTTCTCCAAACTCTTTCCCACCTCCATTACACAGTTACTCAACGTGGTTAACAGTGAATCAATCAATCAACCAATCAATCAATCAATCAATCAATCAATCAATCAATCAATCAATCAATCAATCAATCAACTGTATACACCTATAGCGCACTCTTCAAGGTAACTGTTCAAAGAGAGCTCTCAGCCCAGCCTAGGAGAAAGAGAACAACCTTAACAGCAGAGAAGAAAGAGGTGGACGAGTCCCGAGGGGGAGACCGCAATTCCAGAGGAAGTCCGTTCCAGATAGTGGGCCCGGCAACGGAGAATGCGCGCTGTTGCTCCACTCTAAATTCCGCAGATTCTCGGTTCCTTCCTCATCATTGCAACCCGTCCTCCGTCCTCCTTCTCATGTTCCTCTATCTATCACCCGTGAGCTTTCCACTCGAAACTTAAGTCTCGCCTTTTCATGTAGGGCCTACTTCTACCCTGATTATTCTGAGAAACGCTGGGAAATTTGTTACCCCTCACTTTCTGGCCCAAAGTACCGCCTCTGCTTGCAATTAAGATCTTGCAACATGACCCGCCTAATTTGGAGAGTGCGTACAGATTGGCATTGTGTTTGAAGGCCTATGAAGATATGTCTGGATCCTACGTGATGCAGCACGAGATCCAAGTGCGAGAAGCGAGGGAAGAGCAACAGCCTGGAATATAGAATGCTCATAAGCCTTTCGACAGATAACCAATTAAGTAAAAGAGATGCTCAGCAACAATGGCGATATGGAGGCGCATATAGGGGTGCTGGACAGGAGAGAATAGACCCCTCAGGATTCGAAACAATTACCGTATCACCCTCATCTTCATCATCACCATCATCAGATTCGCATTTCCGGTTGCGAGGGACAAACTGCATGCCGCAGAGGCAAATGCTTTAACTGTGGGGTGGCCGAACACTTTGTAAGGAACGAGACCACAGACCGAAGAGGAGTTGCACAGTCGTCAATCGTCATGTCCACCCGTCCACATGACGCGAGCTTCACGCAACTCAAGATCCGCCAGGCCTGCAGGCTACACAGCCCCCGCGACTTCTTGGAGAAGTATCGTGGTAATGGCTAGCGCAAGTCGTCCTATCAGGCGATATCCCTCGAGTTCGTTGACCTCTACCCAGTCTTCGTCCTGGATGTGCGCCCGCAGCCTGAGCGCCTGTCCGTGATATTCAGGTCAAGGTCGACTTTGATGCGACGGTTCCAGCGAACACCAGAGGGCGCGATTCTGATCAGCGACAGCTCCTGTTCCTAGCAGCAAACTCAGCGTTGTTTATTAATCCCCTTTCATTTTGCGACCGAAGTATATATTGTGTATGGCCTGGCCCTCGTCATTAATATACTTGTATTAAACTGTAGGTATTTTGATTCTATTATTATTTGCATTTCCGATATTATTGATACGCAGTGACGCAGCCAGACTTAAATTCAAGAGGAGGCAACTCTGGGAGACATCCAGGTGTAGTAGGAGTGCGGAGGTCTATAATCCATGGAAAATTTTTGAAATCTAAAAAAGCGAGAGGAGGCAACTGCCTCCACTTGCCTCAGTGTGGCTACGCCTATGTTGATAGGGGTCGTCCATAAAGGACGTCCGCAAAGTATGACCTACTTTGGACCCCTCCCTCCCCGCATTTGACCTTACCCTCCCTCCCTCCCCTTTGCGGACGTCCGCATGTCTAAGCCAATTTTTAGTCATCATTATTTTTACAATTATTCCACAGTACCTGTGCACGTTTAAGCGACAGTTCGGGTTTCATATCGCAGGATGTGCTGTAAGAAAAGTCTCCTTAAAGTCTCAGTAAAGGTTATGCCATGCAAGTGGTTTCAGGCATGCAATCACTTCACTAACCTTTACGTCTCTCGGGGAAAGTTGAAACAATGTGGTGTTTGAAAAACTATCAAACTTAACAGTTTAGATGCGGACGTCCGCACTGGTCATAACCTCCCTCCCCCTTGTCCGCATTTGTCCGCATTTTGATTACCCCCTCCCTCCCCTCATTGCGGACGTCCTTTAGGGATGACCCCATGCGAGCCTAGAAGATATTAAATAGGCTATGTTTACTTAGTAAAGAACAGCAGGCTCTAGTTACCTTTAGTTCAAAGCGAAAACAAATCTGAGTCTTCAAGTTCAAAATTGTTTCTCTTCAAAGAATAACAAATCAGCAACAAAATATAAAAGCAATTAATCTACATTTATAAATTTTTCTTTACAAACAAATCGACACTTGGCTCTCCATAATACGCAGCTGAACACTGTATTGTCAGATTAGGGGCCGTCCACATATTACGTACGCAATGAGGGGGGAGGGGGTCGGATTTTGGCGATTTTGCGTACGGGTGCGAACGGGGTGGGAGGGGTGGACAAAAGTGTACGTACGCAAAATAAATTTCTAATTATGACGTCCACATTAGCCTATTTATAACTCTCTATTGTCCTATAGTCAGTCGCTCGATGGCATTTTATTACATTATATAAAAGCCATGTGCAGTTATTCTGTGCTGTGAACGAGATACCTATAATTTCTCCATATTGGCCCTCACTCATCCTTCAATCTGGCCTAAAGTGCAGAGAGTCGCTGCCGAGACACTTTCTGCAGCTGGTCTTCGGGGGGGGGGGGTTAGCGTCAAGTGTACGTACGCAGGAGGGTGTGGAAGAAAGTACGCTTGCGAACAGGGGGGAGGGGATCCAATTTTCCCGGATTTTTGCGTACGTAATATATGGATGGCCCCTTAGCATTTAAAATCAAGCCTTCAGGGCATTATAAGCCCAAACATTATGCAATAATCATTTAGACCCAAGCACCGCACATATGTATATAAAAAGCAAAGGTCCTAGAGTACACTAAGATACGACACTCGATGCTTCTTAATATCCAAGGCCCATACATTGTAAATTGCCGACTGGTTGGTGGCGATGCAATCAACGAAATTGTGGTGCCAATCAACGAGTTCGTATCATTTATGAGCCCGATCAATACAACTGCATCACCGGATCCTAATACCGAGTTTCGTACTTTATCCATCCAACCTTTCGCTGGGTTGTTTTAAGTTGACAATGACGCTCGCGAGTTGCACAGCTGATGCTAGGGAATGTAGTATCTTAGTGCACTCTAAGTACGTGATTTCTTGATCTAATTGCCTTCCTCGATCTATCACTCAATTAACAAAAGATCAATGCACAGCCTGGAAAATTAAGTTAATTGTGTGAATTACTTAAACAAGCGAGAGGTCTTTTGTTAAAACAACGAAATAAAGCATCAGTATTTTGCGACTTTGTCTTCGGCTATACAAGGCATGACCGAAACTTTCCAGACGGTCATATTGCTCTTCTATTTATGTGAATACGACGTCGATTTGCCATCCTCTCGTGGTTTATCTACAAAATAAAACGCTTCAGTTTAGCAGTCAACAGCAACACAGAGAGTGATTGGTGAGCATTACATGAATATAATATGAAATCTATAATATCTTTAAGAATAAATTCTCAGACTTCACAAAGTCAATTAAATAAATAACCTTAGATTTGTCGGAAAGTATAATAAAAATAATAATAAATAACAGAATAAATATTATGGACTAAGTTGTGTTTTTAATACAAATTTACATGTAGTACACAGAGATACTGCTTCTTAAACAGCTTGGGGCCATCCATATAATACGTACGCATGGAGGGGAGGGGGTAACTGAAATGCATGTGCTTGTTACGCTTGCGAACGGGGGGGTCTACTGATAATGTACGTACGCAAAATGATTGGCCATCAAGCGAGCCAGAGTTCAGTCTTTCCAGCTATCTGGTACTACCAGAGGAAGTAGAACTGTGGGAGAGGTGTCACTTGTATGCCACCTTACCTCTGAACGCTATAATTAAACTATCACACAACTCAACAGTGAGTCCATGTATTACTCATCCTTCCATCTGGCCTAAAGTGCAGACAGTCGCTGCCTGGACGTGTGTAACTGACTCATTCTGCAGCTGGTCTTAGGGGGGGGGGGTGCGTCAACTGTACGTACGCAGGTGGGGGGGTGGAAAAAAGTACACGTGCGAACAGGGAGGAGGGGTCCAATTTTCCCGGATTTTTCCGTACGTAATATATGGATGGCCCCCTTGTCTTCAGATAATATATGAAAGTTTTGTGTATCAATTATAGAAAACGTTTTGAGGCCACTGAACGACAACCCATCAAAACACAGGCCATAAGTAGGAGAATGCAAACGAAATCGTAGATTTAGCAAAGCTTTAAATTTAACAAACTCCCAAGTTTTAGCATTTAATTTTAATTAAAACAGCGGGAAGAGATACGAGAAGCCTACAATACACAAGATTACGGAGAAAGTGAATGCTTTTCATTTTCATATGAAACCATGCAAATCTTTCATATTGCAGACAAGCAGATACACACAAGAACACATACACAAGAACACACCACACACACAAGAATACACACACAAGAACATATACACACACAAGAACACACACACAAGAACACATACACAAGAACACATACACAAGAATACACACACAAGAACATATACACACACAAGAACATATACACAAGAATACACACACAAGAACATATACACACACAAGAACACATACACAAGAACACGTAGGCCTACTTCACACTGGTCCATATTTTCCTCCAATATTTAAATCAAAGCTTCTTTCCCCGTCTTCATAAAGTCTTCGTCCAGAAAACTCAGGACTGTGATTGGCCAATTAACATTACTTAGAGGCAGCCATCGATTGATGATTTCACATTGTTACATAAGCACTAGAGACTATAGGTCCAATATATCATACATACATGTGTAACACACACCAGTAGACGTTAGTAGGTTATAACAAACGCAGTTCAGGCTTAGTTCTCTTCCAGGCTCATTCAAGCAATCATAAACTGTAATTTTACCTTGACTTGATAGCATTACCTTTTGCTGTGGACGCTGCAGCACTGAGGACCTCTTCAACGTAATGAGGATTCTCGCCATAGCCTGTTCTAGGAGTCACTTTAATCGTTTCCGTTGTTGGTAAGGCACTGGATGTAACTTGCTCTGAAACATTGGCTTTCACCTGTTGTTTCGCTGATTTTGTCGGCTCTACATGTGAAAGGTTTTTTCCCGCTGAGTCTGGGCTGTCTGTCATTTGGGCCTCCAGCATGGCTTCAAGAGCTTTCATTTGGTCCCGGTCTTGAGCTGATTCTGCAACTTCGTCGAGCTCTTTCTTGCCTTCAGCTGACTTCACTCGGTCCTGGTCCTGTCGCGACGTTTTGGACGTAGTAGTAACTGGTTGTATCACGGGTTCACGGGATTTAGACTTTTCTGGTTCTACTTTCGACGAAGGCTGCTGGATGTCAGTCCAGCTGAAGTCCCCCTCTACCTTGGCCTCAAGAGACTTCAGTTGGTCTGGATTCAGGGATTTCGACTTATCTGGTTCTATTTTCGATGAGGGTTGGATGTCAGTCCAGCTGAAGTCCCCCTCTACCTTTTTGTCAAGAGACTTCTGTCGGTCTGAATCCAGGGACTTCGACTCTTCCGGTTCTATTTTTGATGAAGGCTGCTGGATGTCAGTCCAGCTGAAGTCCCCCTCTGCCATGGCCTCAAGAGACTTCAGTCGGTCTGAGTCCAGGCTTGTCATTTCCGGCAGGATTTCACTTGTCTTGTCTTGCCCGCCCAGTTTTGGATCTTTGCCTGCTGCCGCCTTATCTTTCTTTTCCAGGTCTTTGCTGATCAGACTATCAATATCTGCATCAAAACGGTTTTCAGCAACACCGGTAATAATTAAGGACTCCAATGATTCTTCCACTTCACTTTGGGTTCTGGTTGTTTGAGGAAAATCTGGTGCAGGTTCCATCTCACTCGGATTCTCTCCAGTTGTTGCGGCAATCATATCTACAGTTCAGAACAAATTCAGTGTAGTCTTATAATCAAGATCTCTTATAGGCTATGCCACTCTGCTCATTAATCTAATTATCTCATCTACAGATGATGACAGGATTTGGAAATGACAGATTGTGCAGGTGAGAATATGTCAACCTTGCGCATGAACGTTGAGGTTTGAAGTTGTTGGTTTATGCTCAGAAAAGGAAACATAGCCTTTTGCATGTCAACCAGCGTTGTACCTTTCCGAAAGCACATTCCAGTAGTCGGAGGGAGAAAACAGGCATGGAACTACAACTAACTAATGCCTGAATACAGCGCTACAGACGGCAGCTCAGTGAGCAGTGAGCAATCAGTGTACCAAGTAGAGCATTAAGCAATATATTCACGTAATTTGAACTGAAGTCCGAAATAGGTCTGCCACTCTTGTAATATACAATTAGCTTCAGAAGCTCTCAAAACATGCAATAATACCGGATATGACGTTTTGTGGGTCAATGCCATAGGGTCCATGAAACCATAAAATGTACCATAGACTACTTTATTCGGGTTCCCTGCAGAACTGACGATTAGTATCTGAACCGTATCTGGAGCTTACCGTCAACAGTTCGCTTTAATTCCTCCGTGTAGTAGAGGTTGCCTCGATCTCCAGTTATCATCGATCGACTTGCGGAAATGTTTTCCTCGACCACAGGCTCACGCTCGGCATCAGCCGCTGCTACTGCGTCTGCTACACTTTCCAGTTCCTGCGAGAAACAGCCGATGTTGTCCACTGCGAAGGCATCCAAGGACGCCGTTATCTCATCAGACGACAGTCGAGCGAATTCTCGGCTTTGACCGACCTCATGACTCAACTCCGATGTCGCCAGAGCTTTATAACATCAATCAATCAAACAGAATTTATATAGCGCCCCTTCACGACCTCTACTCAAAGGCGATTACATGTAACACAGACATAGCATGCAATCCAATTTCTGTAATTTAGTGCACTTGGTAGCATTATTTGAATAATTCATTATTTCATCAAACTGATATTAATTTTTCGCCTATTATTTTAGGTTATCTATTTAGAAGTGCTCCAAGCCCAGCATCGGAGAAAGAGAGCAGTTTTCAAGCATCATGCAACAGAATGTCATGTAGACCTGATTTTAGGCAATGTAATGTTATTATATGGGCTCATGTAGTGTACAGTCGACGCCACTTACGAGCATAACGGATAAGTGTATAATTCGTTTATAAATGTGCATAGATGGTGGTCGATTCGTTGATGTGCATAGATGGTGGTCGATCTTGTTTTAATATAGAGTATTTCAGTGGAAGACAATTCAGGTTAGGGGCATACCGTGCTCTTCAGCCGGGGTTGGGTCGGGAGTGCTTCTGAGTAGATAGCCTTGAAGAGGCGCTATATAAATTCTCCATATGAATATCGCACAAGTACACAATTCGGTTAAGTGCACAGCCGACTACTGACCCGCTATGCATTGCCCTGTGTATATCTAACCCGCTTCATTGCATAGGCAACTTAGAACATACTGGCCGCCTATGCTTTCGCACGTGGACAGCAAACGACTTCGGTTGTCCAATGGTCTGTCTTAGCTGCACTCTGGTCTGTATCAGCAGGTGACGTAACATTGCTACCGGTCGACATTCCGGAGTGTGCACATCGTATCATAAACATTAAACTTAGAGTTACCTTAAGTGAATGGTATTGTAGGTCCTATATAGGCTCCATCTCTATTATTAAATACCAGTACATTCACCAATTTTACAGTAGGCCTACATGTGAACTTCTCTTGTGTGCATAAGTCTGTTAAGTGCATAGGTTCAAGGCAGTCCCGAGGCTCTGCACTTAAGCAGCGTAAACTGTAATCGTAATCGCAATCCCGAAATTTCTTTTTGGGTAATGCGATGCGATCTGATACTCGGTGGCACCGGGTGACCCGATGTTTTGAACGCAGTCTATATTTCGTTGTATTCGTTGAAAGAAGTTTTAGCAGGTGATGATTAACAGAACTCGTTAAACAACCATTAGACGTAAACTGATCCAAGTCTCGTCTAATGTGAAAATGTCTCGATTAGATGGAAATGGCTGCAAATTGTCAGAAGTCGAAGAAGAAGCCGGAAATGTAGATGTAATTATGATGTTGGTAGAGTTAAAGAAACGTTTTCTTTGGTTACCTTCTTCAAAGGAACTCAGATCTTCATGAGTGTCGGTCTTTTCAATTTCAGACAGAATTTCTCGAATCATTTTCTTCAAAAGCAAGTAAAGGCACAGATGAAACTATCATTATGGATGGATGGATGGGTGGATGATTTGATGGATGGATGGATATATATATATATATATATATATATGGATTTATGAATGAATGGAAGGAAGGAGGGAGGGAGGTATAGTGTAAGGGAAGGATAAAGGAGGGATAAACGGATGAAAGAAGAGAGGAACCTAGGGGTCGTCCATAAAGGACGTCCGCAAAGTATGACCTACTTTGGACCCCTCCCTCCCCCCTTGTCCGCATTTGTCCGCATTGGACCTTACCCTCCATCCCTCCCCCTATGCGGACGTCATCATCATTCTTATTACAATTATTCCACAATTCCTGTGCACGTTTAAGTGACAGTTCGGGTTTCATGTCGGAGGATGTGCAGTAATAAAAGCCTCTTTAAGGTTGCAGTAAAGGTTATACCATGCGTGAGGTTTTAGGCAATCACTTCACTGACTTCTTCGTCTTTCAGGGAAGGTTGAAACAAGGTGGTGTTTAAAAAACTATCAAATTTAAAAGTTTAGATGCGGACGTCCGCACTCGTCATAACCCCCTCCCTCCCTTGTCCGCATTTCGATGACACCTCCCTCCCCCCTCATTGCGGACGTCCTTTATGGATGACCCCCTACGGTAAGGCGGACGGATAATTGATTTCTTTGATGGTTGATCTCATAGGGCGAGTGGCGACAGTGCTTGGGTCACTGGTATGCATTACCAGTGGATGATCAGTAACGTATAACCTAGTTACGGCCTGCTTTAAAAATGGATAGCTATTGACATGACTGACTGTTAATTTGGCATTCTGCACTTTAAGATATGATCTGTATCCGTGCATGTGAAATCAGCGAACAGACTCCATCTTAACCCGCAGCAATCTACATTATTCAATAGAGCAGCATAACACGTGGCTAACACATGTTTGCTTAAATGACGGAAGCAGAAGACGTCTGCAGAGCACTCTTCCAAACCTGCATAATTATATGTTATTATACTCAAATCCATGTGCCACTTAAACAGAAAGCTAGTGATTAGTGTATGTTCGACTAACGCTTATATATACCGCTTATACAAATGCTATCTTCGCATATCTATATAATTCTATACACACAGATATTATATATATATATATATATATATATATATATAACGATGTAATAACGCACTTGTTGAATGTCATCTATGGTGGTGTGTATTTCGCCGACATCATATGGTTTGTTTTGTCTGGTAAAGCTGCTCTTCAGTTTCCGACAGCAGTCGTTTATCACGCTCAACATCTGCAGAAATATAATATGTTAACTAATGTAACTCCTGGAATCGGGGACACAGAGACAAGGGCAGAGACAGAGGCAGAGATAGAGACAAGGGCAGAGACAGAGACAAGGGCAGAGACTGAGACACAGACAAAGGCAGATAGAGAGAGAGAGAGAGAGAGAGAGAGAGAGAGAGAGAGAGAGAGAGAGAGAGAGAGAGAGAGAGAGAGAGAGAGAGAGAGAGAGAGAGAGAGAGAGAGAGAGAGAGAGAGTGAGTGAGTGAGTGAGTGAGTGAGTGTGTGTGTGTGTGTGTATAAACAAAAGAGAGAGGTAGAGAGAAAAATCCAGACAGTCTGACATAAGTCATTAATTTGGTCTAGTGATCTTCTTAACAGATTGTCAAGTGCTTCTTCGAAACTAATTAACCTCTACCACTTTTTGCACGTAGGCCTAAGTATACCAACTTCCTTCTTATTGCCAGCGTTCTTTCCGCTTGGCTAAGGAAGCCTAAGTACGACATTCATCAATAGCACTCCAGACAACATATCAGCAGTCATCACTGATTAAGAGTCCAATAGGCCTATGTCGAAAAATAGATCACAGTGATTTCGAAACCTACATTCTAGGGAACAGAAGAAGCAAGAATCAACCTAAAATTTGGCTGAGTTAGATTGTGTTAAGCCAACGCTTGGAATACGTTCGTCAAGTGCTAATTGGCCTCGAATCCCCAACCACGAAACTAAGAGCTTTATTTGTAGACAGCATAGCCTGACCTACTGGACATACAGCTAGAGCGCTAGAGAGAGTGTGTATGTGTGTAGCAAACACATATTGATGAGCTATACAGTTAGGCATAGACATATAGCCTATAATATGTATTGTCCATAGACAGCATATTAAAGCATACGAGACGCGTGATTTTTGTTTCATCGACAAGAGATCTATAGATCCCGATTAAAGCTGGTGGTAGCCCTATGCTTTTAAGCCGTATGGTATATCAACATTCAACAGTGCTATGCATAACTTAGATGCGTTCAACGCCAACGCCTGGCCTCGTTTGACTGAACGCCTTCCTATAGCATGTACACCCATTGTGTTTATGCAACGACCTGCTCTTGGGTATGTGTGCAAGCGTGTGTTCCATGGAGGGTAGGCCATATACATTAAGAGGTCGGGCTAGGTCGGCAGAAACACACAGACGTGGTGCAGAGCACTGAGCTAGACATTTTCCCTATGCAAGTATTTCCGTAGACTGCAGCGTAGAGGTCAGAGAGATGGGCGTCTGAAGGAAAGAGAGGCAAAGACTGATATATCAGATAGCAATGCACTAGCGCCATCTACAGAATTCTGATGCTATTATAAGTGAAAGAGAATACTGATTTTTAAGTGATAAAAAATATGCCAGGAGTTGGGCTGCGTTTGGTTGCGTGTCTAAACCGTATAATTCGCTCCTTCATGCACAAATAGTATTCGAGTAGGTTCCTGCACATGCATGTAACTACAATGTGTTGTAACATCTGAATCGAATTAGTGCCCAGATACATTATTCGGAGGGACCAGGTTACTAACCGGAACCATAAGAAGCATAATGATGTGCATGAGACAGGCAGTTACTGGGCTTGGGCTCGTGATGCAGCAGATCAGTGACCACTGCTTGTTCGTCAGCACCATAGAACTCAATTTATATAATTATATATATATATATATATATATATATATACATACATATATATACAATACATATATATCAAGGATTCTAGACTGTATAGCACCTAATTATATATATATATACATATATATACATATATATATATATATATATATATATATATATATATATATATATATATATATATATATATATATATATATATATATATATGACTAACGTCTTGATGATGCTGTTGGTGCAACTTCTGAATCTCCTCTTGGTGGACAGCGTCGCTTCTCGCCAGCTGTTCCGACCATTTTTTCGTGTCCTCTTCCACTTCAGAATCCTACAAAATCAAAGGCATTGTTGCCGTTATATAATACCAGCCATTATTATTTTGATCATCATCTGATTCATCATTTCTACTGTAGCTCTTCACAATCCTAGTTACACATTTAAATAAATTACGCAAAATGCCAGTTATGCTAGTCATAGTCATAACTGGGGAGGGAGATATATGAACGGTACTATGGCCAGGAGAGCACTAGATCGCGGTTCGATACTCGTAACCCCTTCTAAGAGCGAGCGCCTTGCGTGGCTGCCAAACCGTATGTTTAATTAAAATCTTTATTGTACGGTCATGTTTCAATGTAATCTTACTGCGCACTTGTCAGTTTGAATTAATAAAGATTATTATTATTATTATTATTATTATTATCATTATTATTATTATTATTATTATTATTATTATTATTATTATTATTATTATTATTATTATTATTATTATTATTATTATTATTATTATTATTATTATTATTATTATTATTATTATTACACAATGACACAAATAAACAAGAAGTTGATTGCACAATGAAACTACATGGACACAGAGGGCTACAGAGTATTCTAAAGAAACTAACAAGCAGCAACATCCACTAAACCCACTAAATCCATTTTGGGACGTAATCTCAACAATTAGCAACCCACAACAACGACAACAACAACAACAACAACAACAACATTGGAATTCAAAACACTTAATGGTCCACAAAAGAAGCCATTCATGCAGTTCGGTTTTTGTGTGAAATCAAATTTAGCCCCTGAACTTTTTCAGGCGGAGCCCAACACCAACATTAGTCTCAACACACACACTCACACAGATTCAGAGAAAGCTTGAAACTCCTGTTTTTGTTGCATTTCTCTATCTGTTTTCCTATTTAGAACAGCTGACTTGTAATCTAGGCCTGTTAAAGGCATAACATAATAATTATGGACCTAAGCTGATACTAACGGTACATATGCTATTCGTTCAAGTTTTCTTTGTTTTTCATGTCTATTATCACAGTCATCAATATTCTAGCCTTTGCCGTTGGCAGTATCCAGCGAGTCCAAGATCTTGCAGCTAGGCCCTACATGCATCCAGGCAAAGTACTTCTGAGTGTAAACTAAGTAAACAAGAGATTCTCACACACATTAACTTTGGATGCTGTGCATTTAGCACTTTGTGTGGCCGCACTTTGTGTGGCCCACTCATAGCTAAGAAGATCTTCGCTTTCCACAACCCCTATGTACATATTGTTCATGTTGTAAAACTTTCATAGTTCAGAATGTCTATTTTTCTCTCTCGTGTGTCCTTGCTTCCGCAATGTTTTAATTCCCTTTCCTCTGACGCCTACTTTAAAATCTAATTTACTTATATCCTTGTTCAGGCAGTGTTTTGACTGTCGAAGCATAGTTTTAGATATCGCATTCATGTAAACATTGTATTTTGTAACAGTTATACTCATCAGACGCTAGACTGCAGCTCGCTCAACTTCTTCATCTGTAGGCTACGTCTTGAGTTGATCCGCATTTCAATTTCTTTATGCGCTGGTTTCAAATTGTTCTTTTCTGTCAGACTCCGATTAATGGCTTCCTGCTTCAAAATAAACTGCTTATAGTCTACGATATCCATGCACAGCGTGATTCTGATATAGCCAGTACATGCATCATAATTATAGTGACAGCGAGGAAGGTTACAACTGCTGTTGGTCCGTGGAGAACAACCTGATCATACCAAGCAAACCCAATGTGTTATGAAAGCCAGTGAAATAGTTCTGTCGATGATCGATAAGCAAGCTAAGCTCTAACAGTCTCTAAAGCTCTGGCATCAAAGAATATCCAGACAGCTGACGACATGCACATGCAGGGAAGAAGTACAAACAGACGGTTCCAAGCCATTAGCAGACTGCTTACCGGGTGAATCTTGCGAAGTATCAGTCGAACCTTTTCCTCAACGATGCCATCCAGTTTCTCCTTCACCAATTTCTCTAGTAGGCCACAGCGCTGGTTCAGACTACTCAACGTGTCTTCAACTTCTTTGAAGCGCTTCACATTCTTGGCATTAGCGTCAAGGGACTTATCTCCGACTTCCAGCAGTCTGTCGCTTACATCCTGCACCTGTTGCTTAGTAGACTTCGTGATCTCAGCCTGAAACTCCGACATCTGCCGAGCCAAAGCCTCGGACACAGTTTTCTCAACGATGGCCGTTATCTCGGCCTTCGTCAACGACGGATCACTGCCTCCTTTTGGCTGAGTTGAAGCAGATGCGCCGACAGTCTCCTGTTTATGACCTTTCGCCGCATGCGCTGGAGCTGGACCTCCTTTCTTCATGGTTGTCGTCTTCAAGAATCGTTGTTAACTGAACTAAAGTCACTAGAGAGTGCTGAGTCGAAAGTGTTCCGTTGAACCTAAGCCTGCATTTAGAAACCAGCGAAACTCTAAATCTTATCCAATAACTTCTACATTGCGGAGATATCTAAACATAGAAAGCGCCAATCGTTGCTTCATCCACATTCGAAACAGACAGCCGACAAACAGGAATTCTATTCATAAAGGCAAAAGAGGGAGCTGGAGAAATTCAACCTAGATTATGTGTCCAGTCGAGGACCCCGGGTATCAGTCCAGTCAAAACCCTAATCTTAATATACCTGCTTTGCTTGATGTCGTATAGGCTGTAGGGCCTAGTAGTTCAGCATGCAGCCACCCAAAGATAACAAAATACAAGAACAATTACGAGTACAACAGGCACGCCTTACTTTAGATCAGTCCCTCTGACCTCACCTTACCTATTTATCTTATCTTGGCTTTTAAGATCTAACAGTAGTCTACTTGATCTCTAGAGGGGGAACGTCGGCTTTTGACCTTGTAACCACGCATGGTTCTATTCTCGTGTATCGCAGATGGGATCAACATGACAGTGGCGATCGTGCGTGACCACTGCAGCAATCATCTTAGCCGTGAGTGCACCTACGATCCAATGTATAGGCCTACTCATGCAATTTAAAACTTCTTAACCGCATATATGAATTCTAATGCATGCAAGGGCGAAGACAACGGGTACGTTGTTTAAATCGCGGGTTTTCGTGTATCCCTGAACTCGTGAGAACTCTTCTCCTATTGAGATCTATTCCATAGAATGCAATTCGCTCTAATCTTCGCCGATAACGTCTGAGGCACCATTATCTATATCGCAGAATGCACGAATTAATAGCGTATACTGCAATCTAATCAGAAGCCCGATTGATTTCCAAAAGGCATATCAGTTCATGATATAGACAGAACCTTTAGTTTTTGCTATTGTAACGAAAATAAAGAACCACTTTTGTAGGCCTAATACAGGGTAAGGTTGGCCTAAACGTAATAAACGTTTACTTTACCTTGCCTTGTATTACATGAGTGGTTCTTAAATTTGGCTATTTATTGTGCGTCGCTATAAACATTAGTCTTTTAATTCATTGCAGTGTGTAGGCTACCAAGAGACGCGCGCAACCGGACGCAACTTATACGCCGTCTAATCATCAGGGCTGTAGTCGAGCGTATACGCGGGTATACAGCGTATACTTACCTCTCGAGAAATTTGAGAGGGGACACTCGGGGTTGTAACGCGGGTATACAGCGTATACTTACCTCTCTAGAGACCGTATACTCAGCGAATAACGAATTTTTTTTTAAAAGAGAGGTTTTCAAAGGTTTCGAAGGCGAATGACTAAAAAAAAAAAAAAAAAAAAAAAAAAAGTCATCAACTTTTTTCAGAGACGAAATCGCAAAATGGCAAGAATTTTTGTCAGAATTCGTAAAAGTCAGAAATTTTCTTAGACGAACTCCTAAAAAAGCCGTGGGTGACGCCGCTGCTCACCGGTAGCGTGTACTCACCTCAAATTTTACCACTACAGCCCTGCTAATCATCCACTTTCACTCAAAACCTAATCAATATCCAAAGTCCAATTAAGCTCTCAATTCAATTCAAGTAGAAAAGGACTTTCATTCATGAGCGCAGAGCAACGCATCAATTCTAATCAACAATGGCTTATCGCATAGATATGAAAACTGCTGATAACTGAAACATTTACATAAAATAGTGAGCAACGCGACAGCACATTCGGATCACCCCCGCATCTATAGACTCACAAAGAAGCAAACGATTAGGAAAATACGTACCAGTCTAATTCTCCGTATCCTTGAATCAGTGCCTCACATTGCGTTGACATACATTTATCGGCCTACTTGCAGTCTTATGCATATGCCTGTGTGCGTGAGTCGAGGCCAGCAGAGGGATCGCAATATAAGCCTCTCCTTGTGTAAATGTTGCTGCATTAATTATCGCGTCGAGCATAGGGGCCTACGTATTCAGGGCCATAATAAGCTATAAAAGTTTATTACTGTGTGCAACGGCATGCTTACTAAGTTGTGGCTGCTGCTACTGCCTATAACGTGCCTTAAGACTCTTTCGGTGTGTATAGGCCAGACTATAAACTACAAATAAGAACAATAACCTTATAACATTATTCTGCGTTAGATAAAAGCGGTGGCATCGGATGCATTTATGACATTTGAAGCCCAAATAGGCCTACATAAACAAGCATGGTAATACATTATGAATATAGGTTGTGAGCTAATAGGCCTATAGACCTATAGGCTTTTAACATTAGGCCTAATCTTTTTAAAGGACCGCTCTTCTTCACTTTCAAGCAGTTCTTTGACAGGATGACTAGAGTGGCTATTTGACTACTACTTGGATGTAGGTTTAATCGCTCCTCACCATTAAATATTGGTGCATTCAGTGCATGTACGCATACATTCACAATACACAGTGACATGCCTAGCAAAAGACAGACACACACATAAACGGACAGACGGTAGGACGCACAAATGAATGGACGGATAGATGAACGGACAGACAGAAAGACAGGCAGACAGACAAAGAGACAGACAGACATACAGATGGACGTATATAAACAGTACAGATAAACGGCCAGACAAATAGACAGAACCGATGGATGGACGCAGATAGACACAGCGTAGGCGCTATTAAGACAGACAGACAGACAGACAGACAGACAGACAGACAGACAGATATACAGACAGACAGACAGACAGATATACAGACAGACAGACAGACAGGACGGACTCTTTCGGACTTTTGCAGAGACATAAGCACGGTCGACCAGATAAAATGACATGGACGTCAGCAAACTATAAGCAAACAATAGCGAACGCACATAGACACACAAGCACACACACACACACACACAGAGCAGAGCAATAGCGGCAGCTAAAGCCGAATGACAGGTAAAGAAGACAATGTCATGCAAAATAGACGACCATTCAAGCAGATAGAGCGCATTCTATATATATCCGAAGTTTTCGATCCACCTGAATACGTTGTGATATTTGAGTACCTGCAGCAAACTCCTGTCATAACGCAGGTAAGGGCCTACGCCAAAGGCCCTTAAGATATAACAGATGGCTGTGTAGGTGTAGCAATGACTGTCATTACATCTAGACGTATGTTTATGATAGACGTGTAGACATTGTCATTGGAAACGCAACAGACAAGTATAGCTTATCTGTTCTAATCAAATTCAGAAACTACTATAACGACAAATCATGAATTAATCGATAGTCGTTGCTAATCAAAAGTGAAGAATTCCGCCGGAGATGTCCAGTAGGACCAAGCAAAGGACTCACGAGGGGAAAACAACGTCTACCGCGACCTGGATAAACACGTTAAACAGGTTCTGTGATCGACAGACGATGAACAATGCATGGAGTCGAGAAGAGTTCCAACAGATTACAGAGTCTCGTCTCGTAACTTAATAGTCAGGGTCTATGGGATTCAAGGAGGCATTTATATCCAATATGATGCCCTGGTCTAGAAGGTTATGCACATTTCAGCAATACTATCAATGTCGAGCAGTGTTTAATCTAGTCCCCCTCTTCTGGGAGGGGAAACAAGGTTTCTGGGGGACCAACGAATTTACACAAGATTTTTTCTGTGATTTTATCCATCTTGCAAAAAGTTTCAGATTTTTCCAAATTTCATCTTCCAAAAAAGTTGATGACCTTTTTTTAGTCCTTCGTCCGATTTCTTACACTTTTTCTACAGCAATTACTCTCTCAAAAAAGGTTGATGAACTTTTTCAGGAATTCATCTCTCTGGGGGGTACATGTATACACATGTATCCTGGGGGAATTTTCCTCCCCTAAAGGTCTCTGCATTGTAATATTGCTGGCCTCTGGGGGGGGAAACATAAATCCTGGGGGGACATTCCCCCAAAGGCGTCTAGATTAGTCACTGAATGTCGAGTATGCATGACAACATCGGGATTCGAACCCAAATGGCAGAGGTGAAAAGCCGACCCCATTTAGCGCTCACCCACCCTATAGGCCTGCATATACATTTGTGTAGCTATAGGGCCTACTCTGCCAAATTGTCTCTCATTTTATCGCATCGGGGTGCTTGATAGTCTAGTGATTACACTGATTAGCATGTAATAGGCTACTGTGCGCCCTCGCTACTTAAGATTGCAGATTATTGATTAATTATATACCCGCAGAGTCGTCAATATATTTTCATCTCGTTTAGTTAAGTAATTATGAATGTATTATCTAATTATCTGTCTCACCACACGATTTATGTTGTTATTGGTGACGGGCGCGATCAGTCCAGCACGACTTCATTGCTGAATGTGGTGAATAAATTACTTGACTTTATCTCATATGCCGAGGCTAAGAAAATGAAGTCGCGATCACTTCAAACCCATAGCTGTCTCTCGGGCTAGCTTCAGGGACTGCTCTTTTAAGTCATCATATATGTTGTTGTGAACTCCTACCGTTGGTTTAGGCCAGACCACCGACCTCTGTTCGGTAACCCTATACAGGAGCCGAGACAGGAGCCCATGGCCAGGCCGTCTAAGTTTACAGCTGTGCTTACTGGCTAATACCCTTGTGTTTGTTGCCCGCGCCCTAGAGCGATCAAGTAACCTTATAATTTACATATTATAGGCCTACAAAGCATACAAAACGCACAACACATCTAACTTGTTCGTTTAACATGTTTAGCATATTCTGTTAAAAGCATAAGAGAACGCCGTATAATTATATAGGCTTATATAATAATAGGCTATATTTACATTTGATAGATCAATATTATATATACATATATATATACATATATATATATTATACATATATAAGTATGTATCAAATGTACAAACATGCATAATGCCGTGTAAACACACGAGTATATTAAATGCAAATAGGCTACATGCAGAATTCTTATATATATATATATATATATATATATATATGGGGCGTGGTGGCTCAGTGGTAAGTTCGGCGCCTTGTGACCGGAGGGTTGCAGGTTCGAATCCCACTCTAGCCGCTGCGTACGGACCTTGGGCAAGTCCTTCACTCGCGATTGCTCGTGGCGCTTCGGCGTGAAAACTCCGACACAGTATACCAATGCTGTAGTCGGGAGCGCCTCTGAGTAGTAGTTGACTTCGAGAGGCGCTATAGAAATATCCGGAATAAATAATATATGTATATATATATCTTTTATTATATCTTTAAATATCTAAATATATAGGCTATATATCTAAATATATATATATGTACATATGATGTAAGAACCTTTGATCTGAATGGGTTCCAGCTGTTGATATAATTCCACACTCGTCCTAAAACCATACTGGCATCAAATCGCAGCCAACGAAGGCAGACCGTTAGAAGTGACAACTAGTAGCCTACGATCCACAAGGACTCGAAATCGGTCGACGCCTTTAATTATCCTTCGGTCGGCAACCGTATTTGCTTCTCCCGTAATAATACGTCGATCTCCGAAAACAGACAACACCGATCTACGCCTTCAGACCTGGCCTAGCCTATGACATCCGCCGAATGTGTCACTGCAGTCCGACGTATCATTAATGGCCACTACTGTAACAGCAGGCTACAGAGGTCGCACTAGCACAGCCGTACGCGTAGGATAAACACAAAGCACAACAGACTGTGATAGCGACAGATCTTTATTAGATTTTCTTATGTCGCCCACGAACGCCCTGACTACGCTGTACTAAGACGTGTTTTCAAACTGGCCATGACTATGCACGGCCTGCAGTCTCGTCTCCGATGCCTACGGCTTAACTAGGCCTCTGTGGCCGCCGACCGGTCGGCTGCGCAGTGTGTGCTCATACGTATGCATAGTCTGCGGCATGCAGGAGGCTTCAGTCTGTGGATGAAATAATGACCTATATATATCGGCCCATAGGTCTGTGTAAATGCACGCTGTTTGTACAAGTCTCAGAGAAAAGCTCTGCTACACAGACAGTAGGATTTTCAACGTCAAATACATATACAAACATATGAGAAAATCCAGACATCCATCCAGACATATATTCATTCAAGCTCAATCCAGAGGTTTGAGGGTAGGAGTTCACAACAACATATATGATGACTAAAAAGAGCAGTGCAGACATTAATCATCCAACCATCCATCCATCCATCCAGCCAGACATTCATCCATTCACCCATCCATTCTTTCATCCAGATATCTAAGCATCCACCATCCAGACTTTCAGACTTCCAGCTATTCATCTCAACAGCCAGCCAGACTTTCAGACATCCAAACATTCATCCATCCATACTTCTAGCCTTTCAGACGTCCAGCCATAGAAATGTATATGTAAGCTTACATGTTTTTCTATAGCGACCGTATTTTTCGATTAATTGAGTTGAGATCCTTCACCGCTTCCCGTTTTAAATTGGCCCACACCATTCAAGGTTCCCGTGTATGACCGTGCTAGCCAGAGATTTAAATATCTTAGTCACTATCGGTATGCGAACCGTGGACCGCACGCACAAAGGTGCATGGGACGTGCGCTCTAACCAATGCAGCTAACCGGACTGTGCGTTGGGATCATGAATTTAGTTTCTATGCGCTCTGCTCATTCGCTTGTGACATTTTGTTCTAACTTAACTTATCTCTTTCGAATTGCTTATCCACCATAGGCTGCCTCTCTGTCTTACGGACAGATCGTCTGGACATTGACCTGATTACGGCTTGGTTTTGGTGTGCCATCGGTTGACGCCTTGTGCATTAGACACCGGCGCAATAGAAGTTACTAATTACAATTACAAATAAAACAATTATCCACAAAAATGTATATAGGCCCTATATTTTAGCAGACTTACAAAATTATTTCTAAAGTACAGAGTGTCAGTAATATACTCTTGTCGAGAAACTGTATGCCGAGTAGGCCTACACCCCGATCCAAAAGAAACTGAAGGCAACGACGATCTTTGCCAAATTCATCCACGTTACACAACAATTATTCATGAATTCTTCTTTTTTGTGGCTAATTTTTCTCTGCATACAATCATCATATCGATCAAGTATTCCTGCGACCGACCTATTTCACACTTTCAGATTCAAAATGATAAATTCTTATCTATCTGAAATTCTACTTATAGGCCTAACTGAGAGTCTTATCTTAATTTCTACTAAGATTCTTATCTTACGTAGGCCTATCTCTTAATCTCAATCTTCAACTTCGACTGGATTAATTTCCGTAATAACGTTTTGCACCATCTTCGATCGACTCCTGAGCTACTGAGCTCAATTACATAGCGCCCTTCCATGCGTCCGTGCCTTCCCCACGCTCGAGGTACGAGAGCTTAGGGGCCATCCATATATTACGTACACAAAAATCCGGGAAAATTGGACCCCCCCTGTTCGCAAGCGTACTTTCTTCCACCACCACCCCCCCTGAGTACGTACGCTTGACGCAACCCCCCCCCCCCCGAAGACCAGCTGCAGAAAGTGTCTCCAGGCAGCCTGTCTGCACTTTAGGCCAGATTATTGAAGGGCCAATATAGACAAATTATAGGTGTCGTGTCGTTCACAGCACAGAATAACTGCACATGGCTTTTATATAATGTAATAAAATGCCATGGGACGACTATAGGATAATACAGAGTTATAAATAGGCTAATGTGGACGTCATAATTAGAAATTTATTTTGGGTACGTACACATTTTGTTACCCCCCTCGCCCCCGTTCGCACCCGTACGCAAAATCGCCAAAATCCGACCCCCCAAGTGCGTACGTAATATGTGGATGGCCCCTTAGACGACCTCCTAGGAAGAGTGACTTCTGTCAAACCCTATTCCTGCCAGACTTACAGGCGCCGCGGGATCATACAGCGATCGTGTCTTGAAAGTGTATCGGTCCATCGTGGGAAGGGCTCCATTAATACCGTGTTTCAACTCCTCACTCCGGGAATCCGCCGGGCGGCCGAGATCGAGCAAGTGAAGGCTTGCGTTCTCTGGCGCCAGTCTGTCGGTTGAAATATTTCTCGTCCATCAGAAATCACCTCCTCATTAATTGGCCCGAACGACCGATAGGCCTATCGAGCAAAGGAAGGCTCGTCTTCGTCGGAAAAACACTCACAACTGAGTGGTCTAAACCTTCAGCCTGCAATTAGGGGCCATCCATATATTACGTACGCATGGAGGGGTAAACACAAATGCATGTGCTTGCGTACGGAAACGGGGTGGGGGTGGGTAAAACCTATAATTTGTCTATATTGGACCTCAAATGTATTGGCCTTCAAGTGAGCCAAAGTTCCGTCTTTTCAGCCATCAGGTACTACCAGAGGAAGTAGGACTGTGGGAGAGGTGTCACTTGTATGCCAACTTAGGTCCTTACCTCTGAACGCTATTATTAAACTATCACAGAGCTCAGCAGTCAGTCCATGGATTACTCATCCTCACAGACGCAGTAAAAAAAATAGTAGGCCTAACGGTGGATCAAGGGACCAGCGAACCAGCGAGCCAATGCCCCTGTCCGGGAAAAGGTATAGAGTACTAAAATACCTTAAGATGTTTTGTTGACTTCAAAGTAGCCTTTAGTTCTCCAAAGCCTTAAAAACTACTGAAACGTCGTCATAAATAAGTTTGCACTGCATAGGTTACGAGATAATTCTCCAGCGAAATACACCGCGATCAATTTTAATTATAGGGCAAAGCAAAATCTCTGAATTTTTAATGAAAATCCACAGCACAGCATATAGACCATCCAACTCGCAGACAAAGATTTAAGCAGCGTGCTTGGATCCGAAGAATAGGCCTATGCTGGTTTTTGCATCAGACCTGCAGTCTTCACACTGGCCTATAGCCATGATAGTGTCAGTCTGCATGCCACCTTTATCGTGAACACCCATGGAACTGTTATGCCTCAAATTGTTACTAGACACAGTCTAACTGTGGAATTTAACATAATCTGCATTTATACTGCGCTACTTCAAGGAAACTATACAACGGAGATGTTTATATTATGATGTACGATTGGATGAAAATAAACTCAGGCGAAGCTGACCTCCAAACATGCAGACTGTCATATATATACCTATATATATATGACAAACATATATATATACCGGGTGGCCCATTAAAAACGTTCCCAAACTTTGTTAACCTGGCAAAGATCTAATTTCAGAGATATCAAATTCTAATTTATACCAAAATGTTAAGCAATTATTTCTGTGCACAAATGTCACATTTCAAGAGAGTACGTTTATTATGTCACACCCTGCGGCAAGGTTATAACGTCATACCTGTTTACAAATTTTGCACAAAACTACGTCATTTATTTCGCCGCGAAGTAACGAGAGTATCTTGATTAAACTAGTCCTCAAAGTAGTAAACATTAAAACATGGTGTTTTCAAATGATGATCTCGCTCTTATTAAGATATCATTTGAGGAGAAGGGTTGGCGAGGCAAGCGAATCGTTCAGGAATATCCGCGTAAAAACTGGTCAAGACAAAGCATAAACCGAGTCATTAATAAGCTTATTGAAACTGGTAGCGTTGCTCGCAAGCCTGGAAGTGGTCGTCCAACAACTGCAACGACTGCTGAAAATGCTGAGAGTGTAGAGCAGTTGTGTCAATCGCAGGGAAATGCACCTGGCACACATCAATCTCAACGCAAAATGGCCAGCACTCTGAACATTTCACGTAGCTCAGTACAAAGAATTCTTTCTAAGAAGCAGTTGAAGGCATACAAACGAATGCCAACAACAAGATTGACAACTGACGTTAAAAAAGAAACGCAATGTTAGATGTGCGCTGTATGCTCGATTTTCCAAGTCTGATATTAAGAACATAGTCTTTACAGATGAGAAGGATTTCACACTGGAAATACCTCTTAACAGACAGAATAGCCGCGTTTACGGCTCTAGCAATGAACGAAAGTCTTCAAATGCGCCAGAAAGACTTTATCATGAGACTAGTCGCTTCTCTAAAATATTAATGGTATCTGCTGGAGTTTCGATGCAAAATGGTCTCTATTAGACGATACACAAATACAGAAGTCAATAGGACAGTGGAAACAGCGTTTAAGGGTCGTTACAAGAGAAGGCGGAGGATCAATTAAACATTTGTTCGCGTAAAACCACTGTGCAAAATTGTGACCATGGGTCATACAGTTCTAACAACAATTTCTCTCAAACTGTGGAGTATTTTACGCTAAATTTTGGCTGTGTTGTACAAATATGAATTATGATTAGTTTGCTTTACTATGATTCAATTTGCTTTAAAATTGTTTAATTGCCAGGTTAACAAAGTTTGGGAACGTTTTTAATGGGCCACCCGGTATATATACATATACATATATATACCTCTATATATATATATATATATATATATATATATATATATATATATATATATATATATATATATATATATATTGCATCGTCGAAACCAGACGCGTGTGTGCACTAATAGTGAGTAAGTACCACAGTAACGTATACATATATACGAAGGCATCTTTAAACACATACCACTGAAACCCACACATAAGGTGCACTGATAATATGCATTGCCTTGTGTTGAATCATCAATCTCGTTCTGCCTCTCCTCTTGACCTCTTCCTTTACTTCCTCCTCCTTCTACTTTCCCTTCTCCTAATATTCCTCCTATCAGCCTCTTCTTCCTCTTCCTCTTTCTTCTTCTAATCCTCCTCATCCCTCCTAGTCTGTTGTATTCCTGTTGTTTATTCCGTTGCTCCACATCGGTTCCTTCTGTCCATCCTCTGTTCCAATTCCTCCCTGTTTCCCTCCTTGTCCTACATTCGCTTCCCTCATCCTGCTCCTCCTTCTACACTCCTCTTCCGTTCTTCATTTCCATGATATCGTGTCTGCTTCCTCAAGTGCCCGGTGGTTTTTGTCTTTTATAATTAGATGCGGAGTCTGGCAGATATGGAGTCTCAAGGTTAGATGCAGTGCGAGTAAAGGATTCCAAGAAGAGAACGCCACTAGCTATCCACCCTACCATGCAGCGCATGGTTGGATGTATATATATATATATACATGTAGGTTGATGGATGGATGGGTGTACTGGCGTAAACTTGTCCAAAATATTGGGGGGATTTGGTTATTCATTCTATAGTTGTTGCATTGGGTGTACAGTAAATTTCTCAATTATTGGGGGGCACGTGCCCCGGTTGCCCCCCCCCAGAGTCTATGCCTATTGATGGGTGGGTGGATGGGTTTGATGGATGTATGCATGGATGGATGGATTGGTGGGTATTGGGTTGGTGGATGGATGTATTAATGGATGGATAAATGGACAGACGGTTGGATTAATGGATGACGACACCTCACATGGCGAACTGATCTAAAGAAGTGAATTTAACGTAATTCTAAACGATGTCCAGCTGAACCATCCTACGCATATTCAGTCATTCGAGGATTTATATAGCACCCCTTCGAAGTAACAACTCAGAGGCGTTCCCGACACCAGCACGTTCAAATAGTACAGTTTTAAGATTAGCAAGAAACAGGCCAGAGGGGACCCCAGGGCACATGCTGAGCTCTAAGGGAAGTCTATCCCAGACCACCGGGCCCACCACTGAAAAAGCTGGCACCCGACTCAAGACTGGAACACAAGTTCCATGATTTATCTGGAACTGTGCTGACAAGTGAAGATGGGTGGCTAGATCGATGTATGGGTGAGTGGATGTAAATCATGTAATAGTAAGTGGGTGGGTGGGTGTGTGTGAATTTGTAGGTGTGGGACGGATCGATGAAGTGCAGAGTTTCTTCAATAGTTTGGTCGGAGGATTTGGTGGATAGATAGATGGTTTACAGGATCATTATATAATACAAACTTTATGACAATGTTACCCGAAGGATCACCACAACTAATATGCCATAACATGCCATACCATGCATCTGTGCCATGGTTACCATGAATACACTATAAGCCTAAATCTTAAAGTTCAGAACACTATGTTATATCAAGCTTGGCATGCAAGCCATGCGCCCAAACCATACCAAGACAGTACACGATCCATTTACTATGACACTTAGTCTAGTTTAGACGTCTGTTTACAACAGTAGGCCTACAACCTTGCGAATTTGCAACACTGAGCATAGGCCTATAAAGGCTAAAGGTTACTGACTCATTTGAATATATAGGCTCAATGACAGGTAAATGGCTTCATTTCAATGCCGTAACGTAGATGCATAAATCTATATACGTATATATTTCTATAATATGGATGTGTATGTATACGCGAACAAACGTGTATTAATAACTCATCATCAGTTCTTGACGCCAGCCATTTGGCGTCCAGGGGTACAAGTAAATAATCTTCATTGTCCTCGACTCTTTGTCAAATCCAGTGTATACGATATAAATATGAGCACACTGGTGATTTCTGCTGAGCAAAAGTTGGAAACTTCTTACTCACTGACTTGGAAATACTGAGATGATAATTACACTGTACCCAATATGTATACCTGCTCACAGCCACTTATCATATTCTTTACAACCAACATCGCACGCTGTAAATATAGGCTGACATATATATGCATAAAATACACATAAGTATGCATATATTTATATATATAATATATATATTAATATCTATATATGTGTGTATATGCTTATGCGTGTGCATGAGCTGGATAGACAAAATAAATGAGGACAGAAGAATAATTGGACTAACATTGCGAGGAGCACTGGACTTGACAAAGGACCAGGAACAATGGAGATCATTTAGGCTTACTCCTACCCCTAGATGCCAAATGGCTGGTGTCAAGAACGGATGAGTTATAAACACACGTGTGTTTGTGTGTCTTATATATGCGTGTTTTAGGCCTACATGTGCATATATACGTACATATAATTTATCCCACACCCTATAGTACAACACATGATCTCGTAAAGTCATCAAAGAGAATAATCTTTGGCAAATGTGTGCTAAACACACAGACACACACATATATATATAATAATATAGTAAGTAGTTCGGTCATATAGTTATTTATATGACCAAACTATATACTTATATACATAGCCTACACATGTAGGCCTACGTGTGTATACGTTTTAATACGTAAGGCATATATATTATATATATATATGTAACTGAATTTAAAAGTGACACTAGTCTTTAAATCTAACACATTGCCTTTATGCAAATATAGGCCAATTATGGATCTTACATGTAGACTGTAGCCTACATGTATGTGTAGGCTACACATACCACTGTGTGTATATATATAGTTTGTATACTACTGCCAATATGGTATCCATCCATCAACTGAGATGAAGCATCGGCCAAACGACTATAGCTATTCAATCTTCTCACCTCTGCCCCATCTCAGCCATGTGGGTTCAATATACGGTACCAAAATTGCGGGAATGTACACATTTTCTATGGTGATCGAATGGTCTCGACCATGATTAAATAAAGTGATTAATAATAATAATTATATTCTTTATGATTTCAAACCGACAGACGCAGTAAGATTACATTGAAACATTTGAAAGTAAGATTACATTGAAACATTGAAAGTACAATCAATATTTAAATTAAACACACAGTTTGGCAGACATGCAAGGCGCTGCCCTAGAGGGGGGGTTACGGGAGTCGATCCGCATACCTTATGCTCTCCTGGCCATGAGTGTTACCACTACTCTATCCCCCTCCCCTTTGGGAGGGGGGATAGAGTAGTGGTAATTGATTGGATGATATCTTTCACCACCACTGCACATATGAATGGGTGCCTCGCAATATAAGGTCCACGTGTACGAACCACGCTACCGCAATGTTCCTTCCAAGGTTTAGATGTTCTTAGCAATTTTTTTCTTCATGAGCATATTTGTCCCCATGTATTCCCTTGTGAGCCCAGTTCAACGTAAAATGTTAAAAGTTCTTTAAAATAAATTTTACTGTCCCATGCAGTTTTGTGATATGTTTGAAAACCACAAAAAGCACACACAGTAAAACAAAAATCTCACATTCATTAAAGTACAACTGCTATATCTTACAAATTCTATGCAATTTTCCTAAACAATGCCACAAAAACAAACACAGTGGTGTAATTGAAACTTCTGTGTTCCCGGGGTTAATCTGCACCACTTGCGTATAAGGCGGAACGAGAGGAGATTGGACAAGAGGCAAAAATGGTCTCAATGGAAATAGATGACCCAGTCATATGAATGTCGCGACAACAGAAAGGAATGTGCACTACCATCGAAAGACTGCCAACGAGGTAAAGATTCTAATTGACTGTTCTTCTTGCAGTGACCATGAACTCGTCAATGCTTTCCGTGCACGAAATTCACAATCACATGGCAAAATATGTGAAAATTCCCGAAAGTTGGAGAAGTAAGACCTATAACTTTTTCCCTTTAGTCCAATCTCCTCCCGTTCCGCCTTTTACGCAAATGGTGCCCATTAAACCCTGGTATTCGCGGTAATTAAAAACATCACCATGGCGCACATTCTTTTGCAGGCTCGAAGCGTGCGACATAGCGGTATCAACTGAATAATCAGTCAACCATTCTTCTTTAGAACTCTTTGCCGAACGACAACATTCTCCATCTCCACCAAACTTACGCTTCGACATTTTACAGCTTGACTATAACAGTTACTCTACGAGTTTAAAGTAAAACTCGACTTAACTCAATAAAACAAGCTCTAGGCGAAAGAATTATTATTATTGTGCTGAACCGGATATCGTGAAATAGCTAAATATAGAACATATCGCGTATTTTAACCACTTCGAGTTTTATAGCGCATTTCTGAGATGAAAAATCATTACACGTAGTTTTGACGTGTATTACATGGAAAAACTTTTCCGGGGATCACAAGCGTACGGGAAAAAGTCGTGTGCTGCGGGCTCAAAAGTTGTGCGCCACGACGCATGAGCTCAGCTTAGAGGGAACGTTCTGCACTTGTCTACTTCGAAAACCACTGTGGCATAGGCTAGGCGCCGACTCTTTGGGAGCCTTGGGTGCGAATGCGCCTAGAGAGAAAATTCGGTGGGTGCGTCGCACCCAGAAGAATTCGGACCTTAAATTTTAATGATTTACACCTAAGCAGTTATCTCACAAAACAGTCACAGTCTGTTAACTGTACAATAAATTTGCAAATATCCTATAAGACATATAGTAGGCCTATATAGTAGGCCCTAGGCCTATACAGGTCTACACGTGTACAGGTAGGCCTCCTATGTCAGTCACCGTCACGTGAGTTTCCAACACTTTTTCTAACCTCGTAATGGACAAAACAATTTTATTTCTCCGAAAATCCGCTAAAATTCACCTGCCTAAGGGGAGACGGAAGGAGAGGGGGAAGGGGAGGGGACGGAGGACCCATGCACCCAGAGACAAAAGCAAAAGATGGCGCATATATGCACTGTGGTCAACATTTTAGCTAAGGTCACTCTTCAAAATCATATAGTCTAACCTCAGTTCTTCTAAAGCGCCATACACAATTATTCGTGTCAACAATCGTCGGCTACCAAAAATGAACTCGCCATTCTTCAAACAGAGGCGTTCTGTTATCTCGCCTGTTAATTTCAGCTCTCCTCCGCTTGCACTGTCCTCCGCTGCTTTCCACTCTCGACTGAAAACCGAACTCTTCAAGCTATCCTATCCCGATTCCATTCCTGCGCCACCACACCAATCACCATTATCACCGATTACCACCGTAACACCCTGCTGTCTCCTCGGCTTGACCTCCCCGGACCTGGCACCGAAACGGACAAGTCAGCCTGGCTAAAGCGGACTTTGATTTTGATATATATATATATATATAGCGCCGGCGATAAGGGGTAGTCCATAAAGGACGTCCGCAAAATATGACCTACTTTGGACCCCTCCCTCCCTCCCCCTTGTCCGCATTCGTCCACATTTGACCTTACCCTCCCTCCCCCTTTGCGACGTCCGAAAGTCTCAGCCAATTTTTAATGTCATCATTGTTATTTTTACAATTATTCCACAGTACCTGTGCACGTTTAAGTGACAGTTCGGGTTTCATATGGCAGGATGTGCTGTAATAAAAGCCTCCTTAAAGTCTCAGTAAAGGTTATGCCATGCAATTGGTTTCAGACAATCACTTCACTGCATGACCTTTTCGTCTTTCGGGGAAGGTTGAAACAATGTGGTGTTTAAAAAACTATCAAATGTAAAAGTTTAGATGCGGACGTCCGCACTGGTCATAGCCCTCCCTCCCTCTGTCCACATTTCGATGACCCTCCCTTCCCCCTCATTGCAGACGTCCTTTATGGATGACCCCTAAGCTGGTCTCCCTGACGTGGCTTTTGTGTGGCGCTGAGAAATTTCGGAGATTTACATTTACATAGTAGCTGCTATTAGCTGACAGGGTTTTCCTGATCTAACGAAAGTAACATTTTACATTAACTGTCGATTTTGTAAAATGTGAGCCTTGACTTGCAATTAATGTCAACTCCACTTTCCTTTATAATATTGTATCTTCACTTCTTTGATCTTCCTTTTCTCCTATGCTTAATCTTTAGGCCTACTTTTGTTAACCCTGCATGCCTCTATTTTTTTAACTGATTTTGACATAGCGCTAGCAAAAGGCTGGTGTCCTCTAGTTAATTTATGCTTAGGCTGTCATATTATATGAAATCCCTCTTTGTATTGAAAATAAAACACAATACCCAAGCGTTACCAATACTCAGTTGGTCTACCGAATAACACTGACATCAACCAACGTAATGCATGTGCGTATAGTTCTACATTTTTGCATAGTGCGCAACGATGAAATTTGTCACTTATGCCCAGTAAAATCGAAACTCGATGTTATTATCAATGGCGTTGGCACAGAGAGGAAAAATGGAAACAGAGGAAGTAACCCGACTGGCAAACATTGAGCCAAAAGGTACGCCAACTTTTGTGATTTAAAGTTACGTTCTGTTCCATGAACAATAACAGCAGTCCCTTATGCTAGCCTGAGAGGGCCATGGGTATAGAAACTTCATTTTCTTAGGCTCGGCATATAATAGGGTGGGTGACCAGTCCTCTCCCTCGTCATCCCACCGATAGTGAACCGTGTACGGTTAGTGTGTACTCACCACAGCCGAGTTGGCTAGGGAGTAGTAGAAATCTCGAAACAAATGTCTGCCCTGGTGGGGATTTGAACCCCAACATCTTTGTTGACAGTCTTGCATGCTAACCACTACAGTAACTAGACTATTGCATGACTCATGAAGTTGCCAATAAATAAAAGACCTGTGGTCTCTGAATGATCATTTGTGTTCATATTCTGCAGAGGTGAAAGCAGACCATCACCAGCGTTTCATGTGGGTAACAACGTTAAAATTCAGGGTTGGGGTTCAAACAACTAGTCTTTGAAATGAGAATTCCAAACAGTCCTGGATATCACTTTCTCAAAGCAATTATTGCTCGTCTAGATATTCTTAAAACAGCCTTACTACTGTACTACTGTACTTGGCAAAAACTGCTTTCAGAGTTCAAAACAAAATTGTCAGCATAAAAATGACTTAACCAATGAAAAAACAAAAGAGTACTTGAAGCCAAAAGGTCATTCGAAGGAAACAGCCAGGCTCTACTTTCGCCCTCAAAAAAGCTAATCGCAGAGACCCACCTTATTCATGTGCCTTGTGGTGGAAGACACCTACACATACACCAGGAGCAGCAACCTTAGTCTTTTCTGCATCACCTACTGGTTTGCTACAACCAAAAGCATCCTCATCTTCATCAAGAAATAAAAATGCTCTCCTTCAACACTGTGGGGGCTGGCATGAAGATTCTTAAACTGGGGCAGTACATAAATGACGTCACGTCCCGATGGGGCAGAGGGTTAGACTTGTGCGACGCTATGTGACCACTATCATTATTATAAACTTTTATGCACGATATTTTTTTTTGCTTCTGTGACAACAGGGTAGGGTCAATTTGTGCCAAAAGAGTGCAACGTCATTTATGGACGAGCCTTAGACATATGCTAAGAATAATGGCATTAATAGTGATAAGAAGGAGTATGGGTGTTAAGGTTACTTTACACACTGTCTACAAGAAATTTATGGTTAGATGAACAAAACAAACTTCAAAATATCAAACAGTATACTGGTAATAGCAATTCCAATCTGAGTAAGACCAAAGCATTAAGACATAACTTATACTGTATATGTATAGAACCTAAAGCAAAACATAGCATGGTAACAAAATAAATCTGTACGTTACAAATATTTCACACACATGTATAAGCAGTAATCAGTGACACCACAACTCTGCAGTTTTACAGCACAACTGCACAGTAATTTTGCAATTATGTGTACTGCGTTATTTCATAAAAATCATTTGTTTTAACTTGCAGATGTGTGGATTACAATCCACTGTAATTGTGCAATTTTACTCAACAAAACCCTCTGCATATTCAGTCAATTATCAATATCAGTTGGTTGACTTTGCAAGATGCATGAACAAGCAAAACAATATATCATAAGAGTTATGTATTTTGACATACACGAGTTGCTCTCAGCAATAAAAATGCTTACACCGTTAACCTTTGGGAGAATTCTAAATCTCGTCCCCATTAACAGATCAGTAGGCCCGTACTTGAGTTCTGTTTAATCTTATTCACTGTCATTTTACTTGACTAGACAAGTAGACATACATGGCTTTTGATACTGTTTTAGGAATATCTAGATGAGCAATTGCTTTGAGAAAGTGATTTCCAGGATTGTTCGGAATTATCACTTCAAAGTTCATCATGAAACTGTTCCTGTAGCTACCTCAAGAAAATCTGCTCAAACAACCTCTGCATTTCTTAGCAACAATCATTCTTTCTTTCAAGCTGCTTCATTTCCTAGTTCCCTCTTAAAGAAATACTTATGCATTGAGTCAGGTTCCTTACAAATCTTTAAACCTACTTTATTTATTAAAATCTGACTAATGCATTTCCTAGTTTTCTGTTTAAATAAATACTTGAACATTCCTTACAGACCTTTAAGTCTATTTGTCATGAATATTAACTTACTCATTTACCTTCACTTTACTTCAGCTCACAACTTAGTTCATCCTTTCATAAAATACACACAAATAATTAACACAATAAAATATTTAATATATTTGTCTACTAGTTTTTCATTCACGATCTCTATAATCCAAACACAGCAGGTAATGTCCTTTGCATTCTAAGTTCTGTTAGAAATGGTTATTGGACAGAATCTCCAAACAATGCAGAGTTTAGATTGAGTTCGTAAGGTTTTGGTATCGTTTGGCCAGTCGTTCGGCCTCACGTCTGCCGGAGAGAAGGGCGCCATGGGTTGTTGAGAAGTAGGTGGTGTGTGTTGCCTCGCCAGCGAACTGCAGGAGCGGCTCCTGTATAGCAAAAAACAGTTATCAATACAATACATCCTCCTAAAATAAAAAATCTACACAATCACATGGATTTTGAAATGACGCCAAAGGAATTTTAAGTATTGAACTAAGAGTATCTGAAAAATTCTTCAGAGATGAAATGAAAGTCTATCTACAGCACTTTGACAAAACTCTTCAGGCAAAATTGTCCTGGCAACAGTGAATGAGTAACCAGATGGGTTATCTACCCATAATTATGCAGATCACTTAACCAAATGGTTCCTTTCTCACTGTTTTGTATTACTGTCATCATTATTAATAAATTAAAACATATGTAAGATGCATCCTTAATCTATCTCCATCTTCTGTTTGATTTCAATTTCGTTTTCTTCGTTATTCAGTCTTTTCCCTGGTAGCTTAAATCATGTAACTACCTATTTTAAAGTAGTCTCCTGGTTTCTTACTCTTGTTCGTGCCTTTGCTATTAGTTGCCCTGACTACTGTTGCTCTAGTTATGCTGGTCTCACACAGAGCCATATTGTGCATCTGAAGTGGGTTTTATGGGTAGTGGCGCACCTCTTCATCTTCAGTGACATCTCTAAATTTGGATATGTATCAAAATACATGTGGGATGTTTTACACTGGTCGCCTCTGCCTCAGCGAATCTGCTACATGATTTCTGCTTTGGTCTGGCAATGCCTACTGGGCAGGATGCCTGCTTACTTACAGGAGCTCTGACACTCCTGTAAGCAAGCAAGCTTGGGTCTACATGGCCACTGCTCTCTTTGCTTCGTGGCTCATGGTGAGCTGCAGGTACCTTTCGCTCACACCTCTATCATGCTACACTGATTTTGGTGGTTGGTCCAACTGTTTGATATGGACTTCCCCTAGAGTTATGACTCCTGCTTAGGGATTCTTATGACACATTCTATAACAGCTTGAAGTCTGCCCTCTTGCCGGGGTTGGCTTGGGAGCACCCCGAAGTACAAACCTTAAATGGTGCTATACAAATTTTCTAAATGAATGAATGAGTGGTGTGTCTTTAAAATACTTTTTCTCAATTTCACAAAGCTCTATCTACAGCTTTTTGTCCAAGTTAACATCATGCAAATTTCAGTTCTTGCTTTCAGTAGAAACAAAACCACAAGTTATATTACTGAAAGCAATTCAAAGAATGAAACTGTCCTCATAAATTTCAACTCAATTTCATAAAATGTTTACAATTACACAAGCATCCTGTCACATTCTTCAAACATTACATACAGCAACAACATTCCTGGATAAATGTTATTAATAAGTACCTCTTCAGAAGGCAGTGGTCTTGCCAGCTCATCACAGTCACCTGCTGTAGAACCTGTATGTCGATAGCTGTAGGAGCCAACGGAATAACGATCGTTGAACCATTTCGTCCTACAAAAAACAAAATCATAAACAATACACTTTATGAATTATTTGTACTCTCCTCGTAAGAAAGTTTAATTTTGAGTACGGTAAACTGTAAATACTCAAGTATAAGTAACAAAATTTGGGAAATTTATTAATATTTTAAGTTGTTGGTAGTGCTTCTACAAAGGCAAGGCCAGCTGGACGAACCCTGGTAGCTATGTTTGTGGTTTTCGAAATGTTATGTTACTTCTTTTAAAGTTATATTCCTGGAAAGCTGGCAGACTCTAGACTGAAGTAAGGTGTTTGGGTTATAGAGATCGTGAATGAAAAAATAGTAGAACCAACCGGCTGACATAAATGTTAATAAACATGTTTTGTCAATAAACATTTTTCCAACAGCAGCATTAAAATTGTTTATATTAGGCAAATTAAAAACTGAGCACAGGTCCCAGAATAAGGGGCAACAGTCACTAGCTGCATCTGGCCTTTTAAAGCAACTTTATCAATATATTTTCATATATTTCGAGGAATAAAATTTTGAAGCAACTTATCCTCACTGGTGTACATGCACTACCATGCAGTACATAAAATTTAAATTATTATGTAATGCCAAACAGAGAATACTTAATCATTTAATTCAACAAACAAAACCTGTAGGAGGTAAAAAAGATGTCTACATATAGTGAGCTGCAGTCTAGAGCCTGCCAGCTTTTCAGGAATATAACTAACAGAAACCCAGATAGATGATGGAAATAACGTAACATTTTGAATACCATAAAGATAACAAAATTTAACAACAAACGCTGGTTAAATCTGTAATTGATGGAAATGCCATCACAAAATCTGTTATAAGCCATTGGGCAACCCTATTAGCTGGGGACTTACTCTATTACTTTCACCAGTGCACGGGCACCCGCAGGCTTAAAAAATTGGACACACTCCCCAAAAAAATTGGAAGCACACCCCTCTCGTCCCCTCCCACCCTCACCCGTCCCATGTCCGCCGCTCGTAGTCATACACTGAAAATGACTCAGAGTGACTCAAAAATGAATTTCAATTTAGATAATATCTAATGCTTTAACATGCCATATTGCCGTTTAACAAAAATATCGATGCGATGCCTATTTATTGTGTGGATTTGATTTCGTGGGAGGACGCACGTGCGTCCAGTGCGTCGTGCTGCGGGCGCCCCTGCACCAGTGTATGCCTATTAATGTTTGTATGGACGAATGTAACACTAATCGTTACTGGTGTTCAAATAATTGTCAAACGTTAAACATAAAAACGCCTGTGATCACAAGAATTATTGACGTGCGACAAGCATATTCACACTGATCCACAAATACAGTACTAGTGTCATTAGCAAAGCACAGAAAATACCTTGCTGTATAAGCTATGCACACATTGTAAAAATATTAATGCAGTAGCTGAAGAGACAGATGTGAAGCCTGACAGACACAGAAAAGAGAAACAAGTGAAATACAAATATTTATATGCATGATAAGTTCAGAGAAATAAAGCAAACCTGGTAATTTTTGTTGGCTTTGGTATCTTTTTATCTCCAGTGAACCTTTGAAGAAGTTCATGGCATACGTCGAGCACGTGGTCATCGGATAAATCTTCCATCAGCTCTGCCTCTGAACCCGCAATCCAGCCACAGAGAAGATTTGGCTGCTGAAGTAAGGTATCAAACCCATGGATACCCTTGTACCACTGAGAAGTCTGCTGCATATGAAACAAATAACATTCCTAAATAATGTCAAGCATAATCTGATGAGATTCTCTTGAAGTGAAGCTATATAAATTTGCAATTACAGTTACACTATTGTAAAATTCTGAATAAACAATCATATAAATGACAACCATTATATAACTAAAAACAGCCATGAAATACTTTTCTTCAGAACATATTGTTATTATTCCAAAACTTGGCATACTCATTCTTAACATAGAAGAGCAGTCAAATAATCTAGCCACAGAGGTATCAAGTGTTAGCGACTTCAATTTTCTTAGCTTCGGTATCTGAGGATGGTCAGTCCTCTCCGTCTTTGTCTCATATTCCCACTGAAAGTGTGCAATCAGTGTAGGCATTACAGTTAAGTAAATCTCGACAGAAATTTCAGCTCTGGCAGGGATTTTGACCCCTAACCACTAGACTATTGCAGAAAGGACTTGTACGAGTGTGCATAATAGATTCAATGCTACGAGTAACAACACTGTTACAAGTCTAGGGAATAACCAGATAGACATTTTCCACCAAGTACTGAATTCGAGTATTTGGATGTGCTATTTGCCAGATCTGGACACGAACCGAGTACCATTTGTTCTACACGCAAACTGCAAAGCTTCAGATTTTCATGTATTAAAAAATTACTGAAATAAATTTCTGTACTTGTAATACCTGACTAAGAGATTCTGAATTTTACAAATAAATAATCAAAGAAATGGACTTGACTTCTACTGTGGACTTCTGGTGTTGATGCATTTTTGTACTTTTCTTCTTCAAAATGAATATGCTAGATGAAGCTCAAAGCTGATATTATGAGCCTACAAATTCGGTTGATGATGATGATGGTGATTGATGAAGTAAACTGACTTGTAAAGCAAAAAAATGGAATGGAATTCAATGGATGTTTATTTGTTTAAAGGCTGAACATTTATATACGTAAGTTTATTGAACGTTTAAAAATTTTATCTGCGACTATTTGTGTGTACAGTATTTGCCGAGTTTAATACTTCTGAATAGTGCCGAAAAAGGATATTCGGCCGAGGCGAATGTCCGAGGCAGTTTTCGCTTATTCCCTATAGAAGGCTCATAAATTGCATTATATAAATTTCAAACTTTTGCTGGTTTTGGTAGTGGCACAAGTTTGAGCCCAGATAGCCACAGTTTCAAGGAAAGAAAATATGTAGGCAGAATTGATCATATTCAGGACCACCAGTTCCAGCTTAATACCATATGACAGCAATGGCACCAAAGAACGACCTTCATTCTTTTCAGTTACAAGTTCGAGTCCAATGGTTAATCAAATCCGAGTTTTGTTATGTCCTCAAAATATACACTGTCTATGCACCAAAGTTCTAGTCTTTACAAAGTTTGCATCGTGAGAATTTTTACAAGCATCACCAAAATGTTTAGCAATGTTTAGATTACTTTGACTGTGGACTCTGCAATTGTTCAGTGACCAAAAACATCTGATACGTGGTTTATCTGAAGCCATAATAATAATGACAACAGATACAAAATAAGAATTTTGAATGTAAGAGAACTGACCTGTTCGTTGTTTTCTGCCTTGAGACAGTCCAGTTCAAAATGTTCATCTGGAAGCCAGGCCAGCTGGATACCTCCACAGTTTTTCTCCCAAAATGGACTCTCAAACTCCAGGTAGATTTTGTTGACTGTGCCAAAGCCAAGACGTTTGACAGCAGACACCTTGTCTTCCGGCAGCTGAGGTAGGAAGAGCTTATCCATGTGCGACTTGAGATATCCAAGCGAACATGTGACAATGACGTGATCTGCAGAGAATTCTTCACCACCTGACGTTATGACCGTAACTTGATGACCAGAATTCTCTCGTTCTTTCGCCTGGATTTCTTCACCTTCCTTCCATACAATTCTCTCAACGTGAGTGTTCAGTAGAATGCTGTCTTTAGGGATGTCTTTGAGCAGAACATCAAGCACGGGCTGATATCCACGAGCGAGCTCAACTGCCTCCTCGCCTTCGCACAGAATATACTCACCCCAAGCACCGAGCGACATATCATACACAGAAGCACAACCATTTTCCGTCTTTTCCATAGTCAAACGCCAGTTAACCAGTCCGTCTGTCATCCGTTTTGTCTCGTCTGTGTCATTACTAGTCCTCAAATATTTGTAAAAGGAGTTCTGAACAAATTGTCCCACAGTCTCTTCGTCATGGTTTGGCGAAATATGCTCACGTGCGAACTTATTTGCCTCGTTGAACACGTTGTCTAAGACCATCGAAGTTTCCCTGATGACGGAGGGTGATATGAAACTTCCGTCCGAGAGGTAGAAGTAATGCGAGTGACCTTCATCTCCTAGATAACGTAAAATGAACAGAAATGTTAAAAACACAGTTAAAGGTTTCCAAAAGGTGCTATACAATAGACAGTCATATTCTGCATCACCTAAAGTCAATAATGGACAAGTTATCTACAGACTAAAACCAGAAGTGACTTGAAAATACTGAAATCACTATAGCTGGATGCAGAGGAAATAACACAGTTTTGCATATTTTTTCAACTGAGTACTTAAAGTAAGAGTAAACACCAGAGTAATATAAACTTTTATCTTAAACAGACAAAGACAATGACATAATTGATATGCAAAGTAAGTGTCACACTTCAAACATAATCCCAAACAACTGCAATACATAGAAACTAATAAAGAACATTTAACAAAATTTCAGGCAATGAATGCTCAGCCTCAAACAGACAGTTAATGTATAATATGATGCATGTATTTATATGAAAACATTCTTGAAGGCACTGAGATATATCTAAATCCAAGCATGTCTTAAACAGTCATTCAATGACACCTTTAATTTGGTGGACTAGGCCATGTTTGCAAGCAAGTTCGTACACTGGGTTGCTGACTTCTCCATGAATCCACTGAGCTCCAATCTCTATTATTCCAGTACCTTAAACAAATCAAAAACAGACCAACATTGAAAATCAGGAAATTCACATATTCATTATGAGTTAACTGTTGCATCACTAACAGACATTTACAGGTAAGAAACTAGACATTGCTTTTTGAGCAAAAAACAGTTACTCTAAATGTGACCCATCTGCACAAAACCAGTTGTAAGTCGGAATATTCAGTTTCAAGAAAACGACCAAAAACTCAATCAAAGTCAATTTTTTTCAACGTTTAGATTATTACAGATTATATATTTAAAACTATATATTTTATACAAAAAAACATAAAAGTTTGAGAAAAAGTAATATTGAAGGGTGTTATTTGGATGATTTTGTACAAGCTATGATTTTAAATTTCGTACAAATTCACCGAAAAAATTAATCCATTTACCATTCTATATTTAGCAATGATGACCTTGATGTTTGATATCATTTTAAAGCTCTGCTTTTCGTCTAGCCAATGGTGTCACGATCATAGCGGTATTCTATTAATATCAGCCAATAGCAGTGATGTTATCGTTAACGAAAACGAAATAAAAACGAAAAAGAAAAGTCAATCGTTAACGAAAACGAAAACTAAAACGAAAAAGATTTTAGAAATGGAAACGAAATAAAAACGAAAACGAAAAAGATTTTGGAAACGAAAACTAAATAAAAACGAAAAAGAATGGATGTAAAACTAATAAAAACTAAAACGAAAATGATTTTTGGAACGAAAAGTATTGAAAATCCAACCATGTATTTTATTAAAAACAAGATTCGAAAATGAAAATCCAACCAAAGCGGCCCATCTCTTTTATTAAATTATCGGGGCGGCAGTTGAACGGCGCATATCTACATAGGCTATCTAAAATTATTCCTGTTTGCGGTTTACAATTTCTGTCAAACTGTGGGTGCATGTTTACGAAATTTGTTATTAATAATGAGTCTAGTAAAGCTTTTATCCGGTAGGATACGCGAAAGTATTGTATGGGATTACTTTATATTATGAAGAAGATAACGACAAAAGCCGATGTACAGTTCTGAATGACAAAGGAGAGCCGTGTGGTGCTCGCATAGCTGGTACGCAGGCTATACCTACGCAATTTACGCATCATACTCGCTACTTTTTCCGCATCCGTCTTTTGGCTACACACCCTTACTTTAGTACGTGAAAATATAGTAGTCACAATAAGAAACATATTTTGTAATTTTTTATTGCAGGTAAAAATCCAACAAATCTTAAAACGCACATAGGTCATAACCATGCCGAGGTTCACACACTCTTAAATTCAAAGGAAGGTAGAAACAAGAGAACACAGTCTAAGCGTAAAGTGGAGGATAGGGAGAGCCCGTCAATACAGACTCTGGATGCCTGCATTTCAAGAAAAGAACCTCATACACGACTGATTCTACAGAATATATAAAGCGATTAGAGTCTATAACCAACTTTATCATAACCATAACCATAACCACCAGTTTATTGGTCCATCAACACGTTTACAGTACACGTTATACATAAATCGTCTTACACTATGAATGCTCGGATGGGCACAACTGGGGCACCTGAACGGACCTAAGTCCCGCTACCTAATAAGGGTCTCAAGTAATTTCTTCTTCATCAAAGGTAAGCTAACCTACTTTTTCAGAACTTACATTTAAAGTAAAATTATGTGAAAAACGAAAACTAAAACTAAAATGATTTGAAAAACTAAAACTAAAATGATTTGGTTTTGAGAAACTGAAACTAAACTAAAACTAAAATGATTTCAGGAATAGAAACGAAATAGAAACGAAAATGATTGAAAACTAAAAAACTAAAACTAAAACTAAATAGAAATGATTGACACCTGACAGAAATAGAAACTAAAACTAAAATGATTTTAGGAACGAAAATAACACTGGCCAATAGTATGGCTTGAAAACAGGTCACACGCATTTTACAATTTATAGAGCGGGCCAACTTTAGATGCATTTTGTCACATAAATAGTTTCCATATATCCATGTAGTGTTTTATCCATAAATTCACTTGAAGGAAGGAGATAGGAAGAAGAATTGCGAAGGCAGCAGGAGCAATGGCGGGATTTGGAAGTATCTGGAGAAGTCGCGAGATCACTATCCAAACCAAAATAGAAATAATCAAAACATGCGTATTTAGCGTATTGTTATACGCATGCGAGACATGGACTCTGCGAAAGCGCGACACAAACAAACTACTGGCATTCGAAATGAGATGCTACAGAAGGATATTACACATCAGGTGGCAACAAAAGATAACAAACAAAGAGGTACGCGTAAGAGTTGGAAACACCAAAAACATCAAGCAACTGATAATGAAAAGAAAGCTCAACTTCTTCGGACATGTGTGCAGAATGGACAACAACAGACTGATCAAGCAAACCATGTTTGGGTTAATCGAGGGTACGGGGATCAGAGGGAGGCCAAGCAGAGAATGGTTGGACGATGTTAAAGATTGGTGCGAAATGGACATACACAGGCTGAGCCTGATAGCACAGGAACGTGACGTATGGAGGAAAATGATGAAGCATGCGATTGACACCAACGGGCACTGAGCCCATGGACTGTGATGATGTGATGATGATGAATGAGATAGAATGATCATTTTGGTGTCCTTGTAAAGAGGATAATTATGTTTCTCTTTAAAATGGTGTATTATACTCCAAAAGTCAAAAATTCGACTTAAGACTGGTTTTGTGCAGATGGGTCACAAATAATGACAAACATCAATAATTGACACTGTGTATTAGAACATGGCTACACTAAGCAGTATTTAAATACATTTTATTCTGTTAATGAAAATGTTTATAAATTTAAAAATTTTTAATTTTGATTTCTATTTTAATTTTTTTCTCGTATATTTTTAACTTTGAGATAAATGCAGGAACTGATAAACGGGTGCATCGCGAATCCCCAAAGCCCGAATCCAGTGCTCGAAATGGACCGGAACGCACCGGACGCCGTTCCGGTTCGTCAAATGCATCCGTATTATCGTTCCCTTTCATCCAGTGGAAAATACTATGAAATTAACGTTTTTATTGTGTGAATGCTCCCATATCTTTGACTAGCGTTCCGTTTCGTAAAATTTTCCATTTCGAGCACTGCCCGAATCCCCAAAACAAATTTCAGCCAGATCCCCAAAATCGATACATTATGTCATGTACAAGAGTTCAAACTTCAACAATTCATTTTTAAACAGGGCATTATGCTTCAAACATTACAATTTAATATTGGGATATTTGAATAGTTTTTGGGATTTCGACCGCTTTCTATAAAACTGTTTTCAGGAAATCGGGCTGTTGTGTGTTTTCTGCATTTTCGGGGACTCCGGTTTCGGGTATTCGGGACGACCCCTGATTTAATACATTAAGTGCAGTATTTCAACACATTTTATTCTGTTACTGAAATTGTTTATCGATTTTAAAATTTATAATTTTGATTTCTATTTGACAGTTTTGTATATTTGTTTAAACTTTTAGGTAAATACAGGAACTGATACAAAAATACAGAACTTTGCCAAATAAAAGATTGTAAAAAATATTATGACGTCTATATTTCTACAGATTTTAAGTATTTTCTTTCCTATGAACTACTTGTAATGGGAAAATTCACCACAAACACTGTTGCGGACAAGAAGTTAAACAAATCTATGGCAACGTTAGCTGGATATGGCTCCATGTTGAATAAAGACAAGACAATCTTCGAACAAAGAACTATTAGCATACAGTAGTATTAAAGTATACAAAACAGAACTTTATTACAGAACAATTACGAATGATTAATAACACATGTACCATACTGTGTGGAATTCGGTTGTGATTAACACATGACAGCTGTTCGGCAGAATTCTCTTACCGTATTCCTGAGTCAGTATCCGTCCTCCAATTCGGTTGCCACCTTCGACGATCAAAACATTCGTGAAGCCGTTGTTTCGGAGGCTTTGCGCCGCCGCGATTCCAGCAATTCCAGCTCCAACGACGATGATCTTTACGTTTTCCATAACAAAGAAAAATTCACTTCTACGCAGATGAAGAACAGTCCCACGTGGCACAACACACCGCAAAGTCACCGAAACACGCTCACTATCAACCGAACTGACAAACTGTTCACTCCCTATCCTTGGTCTTATAACACACACGCCCGCCGCGGCTGCCTTTTATACGTTCTCTCTGCCTGGCCGCCTGCGCCCACGAACGAATATCCGATTGTGCAATCGTCCGCCATTGCTCGTCCCTCTTCGCCTCGGTGCAGGCAGCGCCGCAACAGATGTTTACCGACCGCAGCCTGGTCTGGCTACGTGAGCCGTCCACCCTCAACAACAATTTCCGGCCATTTTGTTTCTTTGTCTGTGTGTCCGACATATTGTTTGGTTGCCTGTTTGTCTTCACAAGTAGGGCCTTCTACCACAGTGTACGAGTACTCATACCCGTGTCGTTGCGTGGAGTCTGCCTGGGTTGGATAGTGGGTCGTCGATAGGCGGATTAAACCGGTTGGCCAAGGCTGACTTGTTAAGAAACTAATGTAACGGACAATGACCTACTAAGATTTGTCTTCCAAGGCCGAGAAGGATAATGGCCCAGACTAAACAACGTAATGGCGTAGAAACAATAATTACGCACAAGGGAATAAACATTGGTAACATATGGCGCTAAAGCTAAATTTATAAACCTTTTCTGAAAACAGTCATAGGCATTTCGCAAACAGCGCATAGGCGTAAGTGAGCAGCAAGTATAATTAGTAAAATAATTAGGTTATAATGGATGGAATATAGTATAGGACCTACGTCGTTGGTCCGACCAGAGGCGTCTACATCATAGAAACCTTGAAGCAAATGCTCCATCCAAGAAATAGGGGGGAGATCTGTCAGTGTGTGTGCCACCATTTCAGGGGGGAAGGCAGGGGGAGGGGAAGAAGAGGGAGGAAAGGGGAAGTTGCTCCAATGACTTAGGGGGGAATAGACGCCCCTCGGTCCGACAGGGTAGACAAACCAGTTCGTCCCCGGGCGCAAAATATCCTAGCTACGCAGCTGATCAGGTATAGGCTAATTTTAGCAAACTCAATTGGCTGAGGTTGTGACTGTAGGCCTAGTTTATTCGAAGTCCAGCACAGGCTAATATCGTCCGTAGGGCCTATAGGCCTAAGGCTTAGGTCATTTTTTAACGCTCGGGTTTTGTTTGAGCTGGGCTTTAGGCCTAGGGCCTACTCGACGCATTTCTGCTGGACATAATCCGCCCATGCTAGGATATAATCACCTCAACCTCAGCCAATTGAGTTTGCTAAAATTAGCCATCCCTGATCAGCGGCGTAGCTAGGATATTTTACGCCCGGGGACGAACTGTGAAATTGCCCCCCTCTTCACATTTTCCAAATACCTCGAATGGAAATTTTAATTTTCATTAAATAAAATATCAAAACTACAAACTAATAGTTTAGTAGGCCTATACTTAAGTTCTGTAATTCTATATACGATTTTAAACATCGTGTTTTAAAATGTCAATAAATTCAAATTAGGCCTATACGCGACTGTCCTGACCTTTTTTTTAGTCCTTCACCTCTTTTTACAACTTCTGCTAACAAGATTTATTTTTACCTCGTCTGGTCAAAAACGCTGCGAAAACCCTCACGCGCAATTACATTTCTCCGCCTTTTTTCGTCTTTTTTCAAAATGTGGGGGGGGGGACAAATGCATGGAGTGTCCCCCCACTCTTAAAGGTGGGGGGACATGTCCCCCCATGCCCCCTAGATCGCCGCCCATGACCGACTTCTGTGATGCCATAAGATGTCGTTAAACTCTCCAGTGCTGCATTTCCACACGGCTGACTAGGTAAACCTTGTTCAGTTCCCAAGACACGCTTCATCAGTGTTTGTCGGCCTGCCTGCCTGCCTGCCTGCCTGCCTGCCTGCCTGCCTGTCTGCCTGCCTGCCTGTCTGTCTGTCTGTCTGTCTGTCTGTCTGTCTGTCTGTCTGTCTGTCTGTCTGTCTGTCTGTCTGTCTAACCGGCGCTTTTAGGGCCTACAGCCTTACACATCCCTGATGGGTAAGGACTTTCTTATTAGAGCTGTACCGATGCATCGGGAACATTCGTAATCGGGCCGATTATTAGAGCAATCGGCATAACCGGTATCGGCAAAAAGTAATCGGCGCCGATGCAAATTAATTTACAGTTGAAGTTTTTTGCACAATAATCTTTACAAAAAGAAAAATAAGCAAAATATCTATGTTTTATTTCTCATTATTGATTTATATTTAGCATTGCACTACTTACTAGGCACCGTAGAAACCGAGGACCTATTATACACAGGACTGGAAACTCCTTATACAACGTCGTGTGCCTAGTTTTAGACGATAATCGCCCCTTGTCGGGGTCAGGAAAATAATCAGCTTTATACTCGGTATCGGCTATTGCAATAATCGGCTAGACGCGGTATCGGAATAATCGGCAAGAAGTGGTATCGGTACAGCTCTATTTCTTATAAACTAGTTTATTGCCTAATTAATTAATTTGATAGCCTGACTGAGGTGATAGCTGGCCAATGTTCCAAAGGTTCGGACTCCCTAACGATGGCCAGGAACAGCCCAGGATGTTACAGGCCTACGATTACTAGAAATCAGGTATATACCCTGTTTATGCCAGTTTCGGGAACCGCAGCGTTCGTGAATAAGCTGATTCCCTGCGCCTAGCTGTAGGCCTAGAGTAGCACAGGCGATTTCTATTACGATTGTATCAGGCCTACGGACATTTGCATAATTGCTTTAATTGGTCGCTTTGGTGCTCGTCGTCTTTAATTAAATAGGAATAGTTTTATCATAAATTTCACGTTGTAGGGGACCCTCACTGAAAGCGAACGACATCGGCCCAGAAGAATGAAAAAGTAGACCTAGGCCTGCAAGAGAACTGCCTGCGTCTTGCAACATCAAGATTCTTGGTAGCTGGCAAGAAAATTAACTTAGTCGAGTGCATGACATTAATTTTGTGGAATACGACGTTATTCCTGCAAGATTTGCATCACTTGGAAGACCATTTAGGCCCAGGGGGGCTTAACGCAACGCTAGATACGTCCCTGTTTAGGCCTTTAGGTCAAAGAAGAAGGAGACTGCTTTAAGATGGGACAAAAGTCGAGTAGGCCTACCCAATACCCATCGATGAAATTACAAATTCAGTAGATGAAAAAACTTTAATTCGAATCAATCTTCGTAAATAGATAGATCCTACCGGTTTTTCTCAAAATAATTTTAAAAATTTCATGCATTGATGTAATGCCATGCGTCAAAATTACATTTGCTATTAAAATGTCAGCTTAAGTTAATTAGCATAGTGTTAAAGTTTAGTTTCTTGTTAATTGACTAAAATTTATCCCTTCTTCCCAGAGGAAATTTTAAATGGGGCCTATATGCCTAAGTTGTAATTGGCTGCATGGATTTTATATTGTACAGTTTCGTCGAGTGTGTGTGTGTGTGCGCGCGCGTACGAGAGAGAGACAGGCAGACAGACAGGCAGGCAGACAGACAGACAGACAGGCAGAGACTAAGACAGAGACACAGAGAGCAAGTGAGGGAGCGAGCGAGAGAGTGAATGAAGAAGTCAGCAAGTGAACAACTTGGAGAGCGATTGAATGAGTGAGCGAGCGAGCGAGTGAAGCGTGTTAAGCGCAAACGCATTTAAATACAGATCACGTGCATGTCCAACACGATGTCGGTCGGTAGGTTTTAGGCCTACTTAGGCCTATATCCTATTCAAGGACGACTATGGAGTACAAGGCACAGTTGGTGCAGATGATATTGGCGCATTAGTCTATATGACCTTTGAGTCATTGGTCATTAGGGTGGAGTGAAAGTTATAGGAAAAATATTTTTTGAGGAATCTGCAGTTGGCAGGGGGTGCAAAACTTGTGTATTGATACTAGTTTTGCTAGCGTAAAATATCTTGCCTCTAGGATTATGTTTTGAGGTGCCCCAACTCTGAAAACCTATCCCATTGTAACCGAGAAATTGAAATCTTCCATAATAGACTAGGCTTGGAATTTTAAAATCCCCCTATTAGAAGCAAATCACGTAACAATTTGCTAAGTGGTGTTTCTATACTAATTTGACCCTGCATGGAAAAACAAGATGGCGGCCAAAATGGAGGCCAATATCTTCAAATGGCAATAAGTACAGTCATGACACGGAAACATGATTTCAGAGTTTAAATTAACATTTTCGGGATCGAGGTATGCGATGGAGCTAAAGACACATATGTAGCACTGCCAGAAAACAAAATGGCGGACAAAATGGAAGGCAATATCTTGAAATGGCTATAAGTAAAGTCGTGTGTATGATGGAAACTGGATTTTAGAGTCTAAAGTAACATTTTTAGAGTCAAGGAATGCGAAGGAACTAAAGAAACATATGTAGCACTGCCAGAACACAAAATGGCGGACAAGATGGCGGCCAGTCTAGAGTAGTGTTATCTTGGTTAAAGAATATAAACGAAATAAAATTCTGCAGCATCGACGTTATTGCAGTTTTACTCTCATTATTTACATCAAATTTTTAATAGCCTGTGATTGCAGTTTGGCCATTTTATACATTACGTATGCAATATTCGTGTTTCATGAATTGACTTATGTAGACAAGAGCTCTTTCAAGCAGAATTCTGTTAGCAGTTTTAAGCCATATTGAATGAACTACTGGGGCGTGTTTTCGATTAGCAACTTCATCAGGGCATTTCTTAACAGTAGCAGACATGGCTTGACATATAGGACCATTGTACAAATATGCCTACTTCTGATCGATGCTTATGTCGGCATGATCAACACACAGAAAATTGCCATGAACAACTGCTGCACATGGAACTACTGGTATGTTTCCACATGCTTGATTTGCTTTACCAATTTGACCAGACAATGTTCTAGGACCATGTGTTACACTATCGAGTTTCTGTAGGAGATGTCTCAAAGACAATAATACTATAGCCACTGCAGCGGTCTCCCAATCTCCATTTCGAGCAAGGGAATAACACCTCCTGTGCTACCAGAATTCACATTTGTGCCATTCCATTGCACCCAACAACATGCAATCTGTTCGTTAAAATTCCTTTTCGGCGGAGTAGATCTGATATTCCTCTTGCTATACTTTATGGGTTTCCAGCTGATGGAATGACATGCATATTTCGAATTGGGTTCTGACACAACAGTAATATGCTCCTCGGTTATCCTATTCGGATAATAATATCATCTTCGTTTTTTCACCTGCAGTCTAGTTTTGTCTTTCCTTCTATCAAAATCTAACCCTGTTAAGGATTCTCGTTGACTGGCTTGTAAATCTTTTCTGACTCTCGTTCTCTACGAATTTTACTCCTGTCGTTATCCTGCGATCTGCCATCTTCATGCAATAGCCAAGCAGCTCTTCGATCGTATCTGTTACATTTCCTTGCCACAGCACTCAGAGTTGTTTGCATCTGCTACTGCTGGACCAAATACTGTTTCATCTCGCCTCATGTCATCAGGAATAATTAGGAAGAACTCCACCATGTCAGTACATATAGAAAGAATTGTTTGAGACAATTCTGAAGGAACACCAAATACTGGAGAGCTACTAGTTTGTATTGTTTTTTGGCTGTTTGGCTGACATTCTTGCAGTCTACCTTTCAGTATTCAATATATTAACAAAAGGCATCACCAAAATAAGTCACAATAGTGATAAAACATCACACTGCAAGTTTTAAAAAATTCATCCCATTAATGCAAAAATTTCGGAAATTTTTGTTTTTTGGGTGGCCTTGGGGCACCTCAAGAATTTAACCAAATCCAGTTTAATTTTACATGCAGGCTACTGGGCACAGTAGACAACTTTTGCACACCCTGCTGATTCTGAAATGTAAATTTCATTTTTTCACTCCACCCTATTGGTCATAGACCCGTTGACTCATATGACCTTTGAACTGAGTCCCTAATTGTTGTGCAAGACTTGTTCACATCCGCGATCGTTGATGACAATATTCCCACAGATTGGTTGGCTGCCACACAGCGCACGAGTGACGAAAGCCTCATTATCTGTGACTCACAAATGCCTGTGTTAGAAACAACTGCCTTTGTACTCACTGGCGTAAACTTGTCCAAAATATTGGGGGGGGGGTGTTTCTACACTTTGTGCATTAAGTGTACAGTCCGTCTCAATTATTGGGGGGACGTGCCCCGGCTGCCCCCCCCCCCAGAGTCTACGCCTATGTTTGTACTTAATGCCTCCAAAATATACATTTTTTTATTAACGCTAAGCAATTTCTATAGTGAATAGGGCGACGCCCAATCGATCGCTTTAACAGCTACGTTAGACAATGGAACGTCAAAAGGATATTGCAACTAAGCCTATGACAATATAAATGTAAATATATACGTTTTCTATAGCGACCCCGTGTGGCCTTGACCCTCTGCTTGCTTTAACTTGTGCTTGACACGTGAACAACAGCACACGATTAGACTCACGTGGGTCTACCGAATCAAAGGCCTGACAATGCGCACTTTTAAGTGCAGCATTTCTATGGATTCACTGAAAAATTCTTCAATTATGCTCCATTCGTCGTTGATATTTGCTATCCTTTGACTGTTTTTCGATTCTCAGTCGGTGCCAATATTTTATTTTACGTGTGACATTTAGTGACGTTAAACATATATTGTCATGCAGCAACGTTAAGCCTTTTGTCATTGTCATGCAGCAACTTTAACCCTATTGTCATGCAGCAATGTTAAGCCTATTGTCATGCAGCAACGTTAAGCCTATTGTCACGCAGCAACGTTAAACACATGGGCGTCCGCAGGATTTTTTTTAGCAACCTATTTTTGCACCGGGGTGCAAAATCTTTGTAGGGAATGAGATTTTTCATGGAATTCATGAACACAGAACACGTGACAACTTTAAAAAAAAATAATAGTCAAGGACTTTTCCTAAATAATTGTTTTTTCGCATTGAAAATCGTGTTGGGACATTTGTCATAATCGTAATAATCAAAAGATTTTATTTGTTAAATATGCACAAAATCCAGGGAGCAAATGCTCCTTAACCCCCGGACGCCCATGGTTAAACATTATTGCCAGGCAGCAACGCTAAACCTATTGTCATATGGTTGGACATTATCAGTGGGCTATAAGCCTAACCTTTGTCCAGTCTTGTTGTCCTCGAGACCAAGGTCTTGGTCTCGCGTGCACTCGAGTTCGTTTTTAAAAGTCTTGGTCTTGGTCTTGAGACCAAAAGTCTTGGTCTAGTCTTGAGGTTCAAAGTCTTGGTCTTGGTCTTGAGGTTCAAAGTCTTGGTATTGGTCTGGCAATATGAACAGTCACTTGACAAAACTCAAGAATTTAAAATTTATCAGGCCTGTTTGCGTCATACGACAAATATCTACGGACGGATGTATGCAAGTTTTGTTGCGTTGTTGGTAAGGAAAACCCATCGGCTGCAGCAATAGCTGTATCTGGAAGCCCTGCCGATCCTTTTTCTGAAGCCAGACGGTCTAATAAACCATGGGAGGATTTTCAAAAAGACTCACGATTTGTACATTTACATACAGTGCTTGAAAAGCTACTGTGTGCACGTGCCAGCGACTTCAGCACCTGTAGAACGTATTTTTTCACAATTGCCATGGCGGAATTATTATGAGGCCCCACAAAGCACGTCTTGGTCAGAAATTCTGAGCGAATTGTTTTTTTTAATGCAAAAGGCATATGGAGTAACATTTTGCGTGAAGGACTTTTGTAAATAGCCTACTAATTCGGAATTCTCTGCAGTCTGCACTTAAAGTTAATTTGTTTAAATAAAATAAAAGACTCACGTTTTCATTAAAACAGCGAGTTTTTCGACTTGACAATTTTTACTAAGGAATAGAAGTCTTGACCTGATTGTGATTTTTGGGTCTTGGTCTCTTTCTTGGTCTTGAGGTTCAAAGTCTTGGTCTTGGTCTTGAGGTTCAAAGTCTTGATCTTGGTCTTGAGATTTAAGGTCTTGACAACAACACTGCCTTTGTCATGCTGCATGACAAAGGTAGTCTTGATACAGTGCATGACTCATGCACTGTATCACATGCTCACTTTGTGCCTGCAGTGAGCGGAGTTATCGCTGCCAATCACTGGCGGCGATCTTGTTTCACAGGTGGGGAGGGGCACTGTTGAACTGATCTGGTGAAAAGAGTGTTGAACTGATCTGCTCAAAAAATGGTCAAAACATTTTTTCGCGCGCGTGAAATTTTTTTAAACAATTTTGGGAAAAAACTTGACGACCTTTTTTGGGGTTTCTTCAAAAAGTGGGAGGGGGACAAATGGATGGTGTGTCCCCCACTCTTAAAGGTGGGGAACTTGTCCCCCTCGACCCTCCCCCCCACGATCGCCGCCCATGCTGCCAATACCAGTAGGCCAAATCGCACAATCATGCAAAAAGAAACAGCTTAAAAGTCTCGTGAAATCTGTCACTTAAGCCTACGTACGTATTATTATTAACTCAGGATTTTTTATACGAAACACAGTCTGAGTTAATAAGTCTCGTATTAGGGTGACGTGCACATGGTATATGCATGGTAGCTATACCTTTATAGCAAACCCTCTTGTCACGACTCTATCAGCGCGGGGAAATTAATGTTAAAATTCCTTAAAGATTGGATAGAGCTAGCCGAGGACTACTTTCAGTGTAAACCCGTGAAATCAAAATCAGATTTCGTTTATAATTTAAATAAAATCGGTGGCGGCGCTACCATGGTCGCGGTAGGTCATTTGACCTGCCTATTTTACTCTTGACCTGCCTTATGACCTGCCTATTATAATCTTTACAGGTCTGGTCGTGCGTCTTATTTAACATACCGGTACATGTTAATGATGTTCTGTATCAATGCACTCAACATCAGGGGCGGATCCAGAAGGTTTATGAGGGGGGGCAAATTTCCCGGCCAAAGATATCATACATACATATGTACATACATACATACATTACTGCTTTAGCTGTCCATATCATTTTTTCGCTATGATTCCCGTGTTAATGTTCCTGGGTGCGGTGTGCCATCCAGTTTTTTTCAATTAACGAATATATATATATATATATATATATATATATATATACGCATATACATGCATACATACGTGCATAAATACATACGTATATACGTGCATAAATACATACGTATATACATGCATACATAAATGCATATCTACATAGGCGGTGAGTCGTGAAAGAAATTTGCGCGCAGAGGCGCGAAAAATATTTTGGACCCTTTTCTTGATTTTCTATATTTTTGCTTTGTTCGATCTGGCTAGAACAAATAATAACAGAGTTATTGAAATGATCCTTTGACAATAGAATCTGCAATCTTGCAACGTACAAAAAGAACTCCAGGAGACTACAGGATAATTATAATTTAATATTGGGGGCCCGATAGCGCATTGGATAACATCTGGCGTAGAGTGCGAGAGGTACAGAGATCGAGTCCCATAGGCGGACATGCTTTGTAGGCTGCAATTTGCGCCGTGTATTGCAAGGCTGTCTGTTCTGTTAGTAGTTAAGGTTTATCGCATAACATGTACATGTACAGCGCAGTGCGTTTGCAGGCGCTTAATTAAAGAATAATAATAATAATAATAATAATAATAATAATAATAATAATAATAATAATAATAATAATAATAATAATAATAATAATAATAATAATAATAATAATAATAATAATAATAATAATAATAATAATATATCCAACAACAGAGTCAAATTTCGCCCAAAAACCATCAGACTAACTATTCTGTCTGAATTATTCATAAGCAAAATTTAAGACTGTAGATAGATAGGTCTAGAGAGAACTGAGAAAAAAGAACAAGTTGTAAAAGATATTACTTGAAACTAATTTAAATTATTATTGAAATGGCTTCTTTCCAAAATTCCAATGGAATATTACAATGCTACAAAATACCATGATGCTCTCCAGTACCATTTCTCAATTCTAATCTCTAAAAAAGCGCTCTTTGCGGACTGATTTTTGGTGATGCCCAGGCATAGGTGAGCCTTGCAATGCTCGCAGGCCTATATCTGGTGATGCTGGGCACTCAATGGCCTCGCAGAGTCGGCGCCAGGGCTGTAGTCGAGGGTATACGCGGGTATACAGCGTGTACTCACCTCCAGGGCTGTAGTGGTAAAATTAGAGGTGAGTACACGTTACCGGTTAGTTTCCCGAAACAAAATTTTGGAAGATGAGATTGAAAATTTGTAGGATTTTTTTGAAGATGAGATCTGGGAAAAAGTCTACGGACGAAAAAAATTAGTAAAAAGAGGCTAATGACTAAAAAAAGTCATAAACTTTTTAGCGAAAATTTTTGTGGGGGACAAGATTTTAAAAAACGGTCGTCGACGAGATCGTGGCCGACTTTGTCCCCCCCACCTCTCAGACAAGATCGCCGCCACTGGCCATGGCCGAATTGCCCCCCTTGGATCCGCCCCTGCTCAACATAGCGTCATTTCCTTTCGAAAAGCGCTGCACAGAGTTGATTATTATGCGGAAGCGCGCCACTTGCATATCTCCAAGAATAGCAGAGCGCAACAATAGCTAATTCGGTTGACTCGAGAATGGAATACAGAATATCCTGATGTGTGCCTATGGAGACTGGGAGAGCCGTCCAACGTTGACTGCCCCAGATTGCGAGTTTCCTGTGTAGGACCACGAATCGTTAATATGGGGTGCCAAGAAATTCTTCATATGTGATTTCACAGCTATACACACGGCAAACAGACAAACTCGTAAAACTTCATAATAATGTGCACTCAAAACGAATAAAAAAATTTATGATGTTAGCGAACAATCAACTTGACTATTAGTCTACTTCTCACGCATTCACCCATAATTTGTGATGAAAATGTTCTCCATCAGCTGCGACACAGTCATTAAGGCGTGCCCGACAACCACTTATATCGCAGCTTAAAATATGATTCGGTATATGTTTACTATAAATTGCGTTCATCCAATTTATCCCACGCCTGCCTAATAGTTGGCTTAGCTCCTCAACATTCAAAATTTGTTATTCTGTAGACTGTATTGCATTATTCCCAGATTTTATAGTCGACATGAATTAGGTATAGGCCCTAGACATTTTGGAGGCCAAAGTGCAGGAGATATAAAATCGGAGTTACCTTATCAGGTAGGCCTAGTTGTATAAATAACAGTTTTGTGGGTCGCTTTATTTCCATTCTTCACCATATATTGACTAGCTGTGCATAGAAAATTAGCTTGTCTTAAAGAGGCGCTATATAAATATATTATTATAGTTACGATAATACAATTACATGTACAACGATGATATTTTAAATGCATTACCTCTGACTCAACTATTTAGACTGCAGCATCTTGTCATTGTTCCTGTTCTACTTCTGATCGTTTTTCATCATCACTTCCCTTTACAACGCATTTATATCACACTGAGCTATTTGTTCCACTAACCGCACCGGACAATCTGCCGTCTAGGGAAATAGGAGTAGACTAAATATTTCAGAATTTTCTCTGCGATTCCGTTCTGAGGTTCACAATATATATGTAATATGCCGTGACTTATATTGTAATCCGAATGTGATTACTGTTGAGCGTGACAGCTACCATCTAGGGCCCATAATCTGACTATAATCTGAGTCACAACTTGTTCCAAAGTATGATATGTATGCAGCGGCGTATAGCTAGGATACTTTGCGCCCGAGGACGAACTGTGAAATTGGCGCCCCCCTCAAACCCCCCCCGTTTATTTATATCACAATTTCCAAATACATTGATTGGCAATTTTAATTAAATAAAATATGAAAAATACAGATGTACATGGTGCCCTTTGTGATCAATGGGGCTCCAAAATCATACCTGACAGCTGCAGGTTTGTAAGTATTGAGGATATAACTGGATATATTTGGGGCGTCAAAATTAAATCTAATAAAATTATTTGGAATAAAGTAGTTTAAACTACATAAAATTAAGAGTAAAACTATTTATCTTTGCCCTCATTTTGACGCCACCTTCCATATGATTGGCGCCCGGGGACGCATACATGTACCCTCTGCACCCCCAGCTACGCCTCTGTATCTATAGGCGTATACGTAGGCTATATTTATAGGCCTATGAGCGCTAACTGAAGGAAAGAAAAGTCAAAGTAGGGTCACGATCTACTCTGTTGGATTAGATGACGAGTAAAGAAAGCAAACGGATGAATAAATAACATGAGATAGGGGCCTATGCGTGCCAGACGTCAGTACTTGAAGCAGGGGCACGGTCAGTTACTACGTCTAAGGTAAGGGGTGATAATGGACAGCCGAAGGGCAAACTAAGTGACCGATGGATTCGAGATATATAGCCTAAAAAGTATTTAGTTGCAGAATACAGGATAAAATTGATGGGGCAAACTTATAGGCAAAGAAACTTTATTCCAGATAGGCCTAGTGGGTGAGGCTGAGCTAAGAGCACGTTCACCTATTGCCTTACCACTCAAAGGGTGAGGACGACCTTAAAGTGGTAAGCTATCGGCGAACGTGCTTTTAGCCAGTGGAGTTGTGACAGAATATCAGTGGATGAGTTTGCTACTGAGGCAAACGAGATGTGTCGCCATGGTTTGCAACTTTGCACCCGTTGTGATCTATTGATGGTATATATAGCATAATTTAATTTGGTCTGCACAAGAGCAGTCAAGATTGAAATTTATTAGCTGACTTCTGTTCAGTTAAGTGGATTGAATGTTATCGTTTCGAATACAGGAAATACTTAAAACTATTAGCGCTTATTTTCCCATGATATATATGTGTCATTTCATGTATAGGCCTATAGCCGTTAACAATCATTTTAAAACTATGAAGTTTTTCATTACTACAGTCATCCATGACAATAGGATTAGGCTAGTTAGACCTATACTTGATTTCTCTGTACTGAGTTCTTAATTAATTTTCTTGTCATCCTGTTTTTCGACTTCCAGACCCAGTGTGATATTAGTTTATTTGCATCCTGTACAACATCATGTTCACTGCTGACTGCTGTTGTTCGACGCACCTATCTGACGGTCGCATTTCTCTCATGAAATCACATAACGCCTTGGCAGCTTAAATGCAAAGGTAGCATGAACATACTTAACAAGTATGCAGTTTCATCATTATGTGTTTATAGTCGCCATCAATTTGTAAAATGTCCTTTGAATTCTAAACTTAACGTAAACACAATCAGTTCCTAAACATACCATGGAATTGTTTACGCTCCAAAACAATTTAAATCAGTTAATATGTAGGCCTATTGATCTTCACTCAAGACTTAATCGTTCGTTCCAATTAATGCTACGGGAATTACTATGAAGCGAGGAGCTACTTTGTAAACATTTTGTCTTGAACAACGAACTTTGCATTATTTCTTTTTTATTGGAGTCACGAATATTTGAAACCGGTGCATAAAGTATTTTTCTAAGCATATTAAATTTAAGGCTTTATCAGCATTTCCTTCACAATGACCCAATATGCGACAGCATAGTCAGAAAACGTGGGCCGATCCTCAAATTTTCATTTGATGTCCGCTAAAGAGTAGGCCAAATGTTACTATATATATGGTGTCAGCTAAAGAGTCAGACGGAGACTGAGTTGGTTGAGTTGAACTTTAACCTTAAACCCGCCAACTGATGTTGTCTTTAACGACCTCTAGCAACATTTTGCTTAACGAGAAGCGCCTTTGAGAAATGGCGCTATAGAAATGCTCATTTAATGCACAATTACATGCATGAAATGAAAGCGGTCATTTATGTAGCACCGTTTCAAGAAACTTCTCAGCAGTGCTGCGACTCAGCAACAATAAACATAGATGGTTAGTGAAACGATTTGGCAGCTGAACTGATGGTTCATTCACCGCAGTGACTTATTATTTTGTTGATCACTGGCGCCCTCTCGTCAGTTCAGCTACAGTCTAATTGAGACACCGTCATGTGGTGACGACATCGAGAATTTGAAGTCGCCAATACTTGGCACGCGTCACTACCCTTTCGTTTATTGTAAGCGTTCGATCCAAACTAATCATGCTCATCAATTAGTCTGTTACGTAAGCTATTGGAAAAGTGTTTTTCGTGTAATTAGCCATCAGATGCTGTGGGCGAGAAAAACAACAAGCGTCAATTGTTATGTACAATCAAGAGCCACAAATGGACCTGTCAAATGACGGATAAATATAGCAACCACGACAGGTGGGTGTGGTGTCAAACCTAAAAACCGCGACTTGTAGGTTGTTTTTAAATCCAAAAGCCGCGAATTGCCTTCACAATGTAGGCCAATCGTCCAATGTATGACGTTGCTATTAGACTTATCAGGTCAGCGCGCGACTTGACCTTTTACAAGCGACAATGTTAAGTCAATGATATCAAATGCAACTGATGCTGTGTTATCGAGCTACAACTGAAAACGCCTTCTTTGCTGATTGACGTGCAGTGGAAAAGTAGATTAGGCCTACTGCCGATGCTTCGTGCAGATGAAACCCGCCGCTGTCTGTCTATCTGTCTCTCTGTCTGTCTATCTGCCTGTCTGGTGGAATTGCGATTATTTCTGGCCTTCGCCGTTTTCCCAGCGAGACCCGTTGCCGTTGGCGTTCGTCCCCGTTTCTCCGCCATTCGCTCCTTCTCTTGTCTGCTGCGTAGAACAACATACACACTGTATATATTCATCGGTGTATTTCATTCATTCGTTATCTAAGCATTCTGTAGGATTGGCTAATCCGTAATTGGAACACATATACCTCCATGGATACACGAGAAAGCCAAGCCATGTATTCCAGTGTCTGGTCTACAATCGCTACGTTAACTTTGCATAGATAGAACACAATATCTTCTTCATAATCGCAGTCGTAAACTCCCAAATTTTCTAAAGCGATATTCTAAAGCTAACCGCAGGGCACTATGCGCACTTATTCATGAGCTTATTCATGAACACTCTATCTTCTCTTCTTTTTTCTTCTCCTTTTTCTCTTCGTCTTGCTCCTCCTACTTCTTCTAGGACAGCGTAAGAGTTTTGAGCTCATAAAAAGCGCTCAAGGTCAATGGTCAGGGTGAGCGGAGAGTTCGAGGGCGCTGACAAGCGGAGGATGAGTTGTATGTGCACTTCACTGTGTCCCGATGAAAAGTAGACCCAAGAAAAAGTGTCATAACTCGGTCAAAACGTTTAGCATTTGCCTGAAATTAAAAAAAACAACACTAGCCATATTACCACCAAATAGCAACGCCGTTTGGAAATTTTGGTGAGTTTGTCAAGGTTATCAACGTTTGAGATGCAGTACTGAAAAGGGGAAATTTCCAACATACAACATACAAACGTTTAGGGGTCTAGGCCTACTTTTCATCGGGCGAAGTGCCCTTGCGCAACGAGTACGCGAGACCCTTGCTCTACTGTCCCGGGAGACACCCGACTTCATATCGCCACCCAACAGTCCAGACTCAATCCAGTTGACTATCAAATCTGGAGTATACTGGAGGAGCGCGTTTATCGTTCCCGCATTCGTGACGTTGATCATCTGCGGGAAGTCTGGTGTCTCCCGGGACAGTAGATTGAAGAGTGGCAGCTGTTTGACCTCGTGATCATCGACCTGGCCATTAAACAGTGGCGTCCACTTCTACGGTCGTGTGTCCGTGAACAAGGAGGACATTTTGAACACCAGCTGTAGCTGAACTTCACTTCCTTATGGCTCTTGTATGTTGGAAATTTACCCTTTTCAGTACTGTATCTCAAACGTTCATAAACTTGACAAACTTACTAACATTTCCAAACGGCGTTACGATTTGGTGGTAATATGGCTACTGTTGTTGTTTTTAAAATTTCAGGCAAATCCTAAAAGTTTTCACCGAGTTATGTCAATTATTCTTGGGGTCTACTTTTCATCGGGACACAGTGTATATTACACAAAATCTACAAAGAAGATGCAAGAAAGGGCCAATCTACCGCAGCTTACATTTTGACATTCACATTCATTGTTCAAACATATTTACCGATGTAACAAATGTCGAATTCTCCTCTGGCTCGTTTCCGTTATCCTGAAACATAATTATCGTAATCTCAGCCAATCGAATCCGACGCAACCAAATCTAATTTCCAGTCACTCTTTCCTACTCAACCAATCCTAAGTTCATCATTCACTCACCAGATACTAACGGAGTCCTCTATGAATAATATTTAACAACTCTAATTCATCACACACCTCTCCAAAAACCAATTACCGAAATTGCATGCAGTAATAAGACTATACTAAGAATAGTTCGATTAAAGTGTGCACAATCAATACCTCAGCCATCTAGTAAGGTATAGTATATCGTATCTACAAGACATATTTAGGCTGGTCGGAAGTGTTTGGCGGAAGATAGCACTTTACAAACGTTGATAATAGGTGTGTGGAGTGTCCTTAGACAGAGACGCGGTTCTATACGCAGTCTATTCCAAGTGGATCACCCAGAACATGTCTAATTAAGAATGAGACGCATGGCTATGACTGTCATATTGTAAGATAAGTAAACAGGTTCAAATTCAACAAAATCTAATTAAACACAAAGAAACGTTTCTTCTGTTGCCCTCTGCTAAACCAGGATGCACAAAAATCTCTAAGAAACGAGTTGGGGAAGACACCAGTAACATGGAATGACATGGAATGACATGGAAACAAATGAAAATAATAAGAAAATAACCATTTACAAACTAGCAAAACCAAATAAAGGAAAGATGAATACAGCAAAAATCTTGAAAAAGGAAAACAGAAGCGAACCACAAAACATCATAGAATAAAAACAGCAAAACAGAATAAAACGCTACGTAGAAAATATTGGAGAAAAGACAAAAGAGAATATGTCGATAAAACACTATAACATAAAAGAAGTAATTCCACATGCAGGCTCCATGCTGTTCCCTTGATTTCAGAGGGTGGCTAACAAAGCAAATTAATTGTCAATGCCTTCAGGTAACTAAAGCAGCTTGAGCTATAAAAATTCAGCTATAGGCAACAATGACGAATAATGAACCAAAGAGCGAGCAATGCATAGATATGGAAAGATACCTGGAGAGAGAATAGTTCTGGACTGACGACATTGCTCTGACGAAGGCTTCGTCTTCTTTCACTCGCCTGAACACCAATCAAAAGTATACGCATGCGTAAATGGTGGGACTATAGCACGTATACGGCATTAAACGAGGCCAATCTAATTAATAGAAACTATAGAAGACAGGTAGAAGTGAACATGGCTCACAAGAAATTTAGGCCAACTGAGTTCGTAATTAATGTAGGCCTACAGACAGAGTAATCAAGTATATAGGTCTAACGAATCCTATGCCTCACAGATAACATATATATTAAAAAGCCTTCGTAGTTCTAAAACGTCTGGTAAAGGCTCGATGCAAATGACCGCTAGATCATTCATATAGACAGGATTTAGACCAATGCGATCCTCCTGCTCTCTGCAAATTTTCACATTAGTGCGATTGGCTTCAATATTGTAAGATTTACGTACACCCATTACCCAATCCTTCGAAATGGGATTTAGAAGTTTGCGTGGCAAAAATGTTACCTTATGACATTTCTAATATTTTCAGTGAAAATGCCTCGATGATATATATATAAATATATATATATATATATATATATATATATATATATATATATATATATATATATATATATATATATATATATATATATATATATATATATATATATATATATATATATATATATATATATATATATATATATATATATATAGCCCTATCGGTAGTATTCCACCTCATGAGCGTCTCTGTTTCACACGCATCATCATCAAAGCGTGTATCACTTCGGGCTTCACTGAGATTTCGACGAAATCGGGAAAATCTTTCGCTATATATGTCAGCCACAAGCCGACGGCTATCAGGGCATCATACACGCACACATAGACGCACACACACACACACACAGACGCACGCACACACACACATATACATGAATGAATAATATTGGCAGTATTCAGTATAGATATAATAGATATATTATCATTGGGGTAAAGTATATAATTCATATATTTATATGTATATATATATATATATATCCTAAGTGTATAATGGAAATGAAAATATAAAATATATCTTATATATAATTCATTCATTCATTCTTGAAATTTATATAGCGCCTCTTCAAGAGACCTACTCAGAGGCGTATGTATATGTATGTATAATATAGTAGGCCTACTTAGATGTGTCATATGTATACAAGCATACATAAAAATATGGCTAAGCATGGCTTAAATATCATACACGTATAATGTATATGCAGATATAAATAATGGCTTATGTCATACTTGTATATTATTATTGTGTTGGCCTCTCTATATATAACATATGGTTTATATGCAGTATTCATGCGCAAATTTAATTGAATTACCTCGTCCATCTGACGTTGAACGCAATGACCTTTGCAAAGATCAACGGAATCACCAAATATTCAGCCGATTAAGTTGCACGGATAAATCGATTTCTTGCAAATATTGATGTTTTCGCCGAAGCAATGTTCCAACTTTAGTGCAAGAGAGGAGATTTTCCATAATATAAGGTTATAATTCCTAATTTGATTACTGTTCCCCGTTGTAATTGTTATTAGGCCTATAGTATCGATTTGCAATGCTCTTTGAAATATCAATATCGTCGGTTAGATATTGGCCGTATATATTTATACGTACGTATGTATGCATCTATATGTACACGGGCGTAGTTTTCTAGGACGCAAAATTTTTCTAGTGGAGACAAAAAATTTCTAGGGGAGGGGGAGCAAAATTACGTTTTTTTGCATAACTATTCATGAACATAGAACACGTGACAACTTTAAAATAAATAATGGTCAAGAACTTACCTAAATAACTAAGCGTTTTTTGTATTGAAAATCAGGGGCGCCCGCAGGCTTAAAAAAATTGGACGCACACCCCAAAAAATTGGACGCACACCCCAAAAAATTGGACGCACACTCCTCCACTCCCCTCCCATCCTACCCATCCTCTGTCCGCCGCTGGTAGTCATACACTGAAAATGACTCAGAGTGACTCATTAGACAAAATTCAATTTAGATAACATCGAAATCTTTAACATGCCGTATTGTCGTTCATAAAAAATATCCATGCTTTGCCTTATACTTGTGTGGATTTGATATGGTGGGTGGACGCACGTGCGTCCAGTGCGTCCGCCTGCGGGTGCCCCTGTTGAATATCGTGTTGGGACTGTTGTAATAATCATAATAATCAAAAGATTTTATTTTTTTTTTAAATTTGCAAACTCCAGGGGCCAAATGCCCCTTTGCCCTCCTCCGGACGCCCATGTGTACGTATGTGTTTGTATATATGCATGTACGCTTGTGTGTTTGCGTATTTAATATTTATGTTCATGTATTTATGATGTACCTATAATTACCAGTCTTGTTGTCAAGACCTTAAACCTCAAGACCAAGACCAAGACCTTGAACCTCAAGACCAAGACCAAGACTTTGAACCTCAAGACCAAGACCAAGACCTTGAACTTCAAGACCAAGACCAAGACCAAGACCTTGAACCTCAAGACCAAGACCAAGACTTTGAAACTCAAGACCAAAACCGAGAAAAATACCAAAAAAATAACAACCATATCCAGACTTCTATTCCTTACTAAAAAAATTGTCAAGTCGGACTACTCGCTATTTTAATGATAAAATGAGTCTTTATTTTATTCAAACAAAACAACTCCAAATGCAAGCTGCAGAGATTTCCGAATTCGTATTTACAAAGTCCTTCATGCGAAATGTTATTCCAAATGCCTGTTGCATTTTATAAAAACCAATTCGCTCAGAATTTCTGACCAAGACGTGACCTGTGGGGCCTCATAAAAATTCTGCCATATGAAAAATACGTTCTACAGTGCTGAATTCACTGGCACACAGAGCAGCTTTCAAGTACCGGATGTAAATGTACAAATTGTGAGTCTGTTTTGAAATCATTCCATGGTAAATTACCGGAAGTCAAAATAAATGTCCGAAACAACAGTAAAGCCTCACTCACACTGTGTAAATACTAAAGCAATTGTATTAGTAATTATTGGATAAATTATTAAAATCCTTGCGTTTTGTTAAATGACTCTTTATATTGTCAAAAGTCTTGGTCTTGGTCTTGCAAAACCAAGACCAAGACCAAGATCAAGACCCTCAAGACCAAGACCAAGACTTTTGGTCTCAAGACCAAGACCAAGAGTAGACCAAGACCAAGACTTTTAAAAACGAACTCGAGTGCACTCGAGACCAAGACCTTGGTCTCGAGGACAACAAGGCTGATAATTACATGTATATATAAATTACATACATGTATGTATACATGTATGCATATATGTATGAATGTATTTGTGTATGTAGGCCCTATATATATATGTATGTATGTATGCATGTGTTTATGTACATATTATTGGTATGTATGAATGTATGTAAATATGTATATATGCATGTTTGTGGGCATGTATCTATGTATTTATGTATGTAATACTATGTATGTATGCATGTATGTATGCATGTATGTATGTATGTATGTATGTATGTATGTATGTATGTATGTATGTATGTATGTATGTATGTGTGTGTATGCAACGTAAAGAATCTTGTAGCCCATACCAATGTATCACATGATTGAAACAATGGGCGCGGCAAGAGGTGCACCTTGGATGGAAAGTTGGAAACAACAAAAGTTATAGATATCAAACCGGAAATGCTGGAAATCCACCGCTCAGAAGCCATCGGTCCAAAATCACCATCTTGAGTACCCAACACAGCTGCATCTCACCTAATCTGTGTGACTAAATCCACCCCTTGAGAAAAAAAACACATCCAAGCCGAGTTTGAGATGAGTGGCGAAACAAATTTCAGACAGCAAGCAGAAGGTGACTGCCCTGAAGAATTCACGGTTGCTGGACTTCATATTTGAATTTAGGAACCGCTGCAGGCTATCGCAACATTTACCTGTGTTTCTAAACAGCTTGTCACCAGGGCAACGAAGTGGTTTGGAACATCCCCAATCCGTAGTATTCGTGGAAAGACGCTTCAGAAAAGATGGTGTTAGACAGAGATAATTGTCATTCCATAACCTTGAACTATTGCTCTAGCTATTGCTCTGTGTCGCTCTGTGTCGCGTTGAGCGTGAAACGGAGTGTGTGACTTGCAAATAAGTAAGAGGCATTTTGACCAAAATAATTTTAACATGATTAATGCAATAGAAATAATTTAATGTTATTATATGCATTCTGAAATTGCAAATTGCATGAAAAATGTAATTCAAATTGCAAATTACAAATTACATTGATGCAGAACCACAAAATACGAATGACCAATTAGGCCTACAACTGTAATTCAAATTACGTAATCTGTTTGCACTCTTTTCAATTGGCTCTTCAGGAACCGCAAACGATAGAATATAAAAATCTAAGTGCTATAGCTGAAAAGGCCACGTCTTTGAGCACAACTGCTGAGAATGAAGGTGACCTCAGAACCACCCCAATAAATTACGCAGTGAAAGCCCTGTTGGTGACGTTAGAATTGCCCGTGAGCGGCCATTAATGCTGTTAACATTGAAACAATAGGCCTATAGTAGGCCCTACAGTAGCTGATGCCCGTAATTAACATTTTTTCATTTGTTCATTTAATTCATCGTTAAAAACAAACACCACGTAGGTGCAGTGTACAGATGTGATGTGTTTTAGGGTTACAAAGGACAGACTCTTTACGAATATTTCTCTCAAAGCCTTTGCCAATATCTGGCAGAAGTATACTAAAAGACACGAATCGTTTTTTTTTCGGAAAGAAATCATCACCATCTTCGTCGCAACATCATCGATCCGAACGGCGCCAAGGTAAGCCAGGTGCGTACGATTATCTGCACAAGACATAAAAAGTGATTCCGGCGGTGAGAGCACCGCCCCCTTGCACTTCCTCCGGATATTTGTCGAGTCATGCCTACTCATCACGTTTGCATTATTAGATTGACCATGATGTCTGGTAGACATACATAAATGTGTATGTATGTGTCTATGTATGCAAATACGAACGTCCTTCGTTCGCCACATTAACAATTTACATACACCAGAAATCGATGGTCGCTAAGTGCCTCAAGTGGCCTTGTAGCTATAGAGAGTGAACGGAACTGCAAGAAGTTATTCTATCTTCTTCTATCTACTTCTTCTGTCGACTTCTTCTACCTTTTCTCTATTACCTTCGATTAAACTGAGAAAAGGAGTAAAAGTCTAAAAGATACGGTTTTATATATTGAAAACCAGACAACGGATGTATCGGCTTGCTGTCCTGATTCTAAACTAGATACACGTTATTAGCCATTTTATTCTGCGGGTATTCTATTTTCATCTACTGGTAAAACATCGTAATTTTGCTTTTCTACGTGATTCTGGGTCGTTGCAAAGCGTGGAGGACATCGGCACAGATGAAAACAGACGTGTTATGGGAATTACTATAGGGTCACGCGTGGAAACCATATTAATTTTGGTAATAAGGCCACCCTTTGCTTCATAATCGATCAATTGCCCTATGGTATAGGCCTACATGACACTACAACAAAGGGCCAGCAGACAGAAATTGATGTACTTTGGACAGGTTATGAGAGCAGACGGTTTGGAGAAGGAGATGATGCTGGCGTGCGGAGAGGGGGTGAGGAAAAGGGGCCGCCCGAGAACTCGATGGATGGAGGAGATACACAGGAGGACAGCGATGAACCTTGCACAACTAAGGGACGCGGTACGGAACAGGGAGGAATGGAGGAGGATGGTCATGACGGTCGCTAGAGTTCCACGAACTGACGGCACAAGGTGACAAGGTGATAGGCCTACACATTCTGATAAATAGGGTCTACTGACCTCGGGTTGGAGGAAGATCCGCAGGATATTGGCGTAACAACTAGAGGCCAGTTAAAGTCGAGAAATAGTCCAGATAATGTACACACAGGTGTGGTCAAGCTCAGTGCTACATGTATATGTAGAATGTGGCTTCAAATGATGTTCCTCCCACTGAGACAATTGACGAAAATGCTATAGTTAAATTGTTTGAGCGAGCGGTTGATACTGACTTTGTTTCTCATGGAGTCCTTAATTCCTTTGCATGAACTGGCTATGCTATAAACTGGCTTTGCCTATCTAATGAGGCCTCTTGTTTAGAACAAAATTCAAAATCTAGTCTGAAATACACTGTTAAAAATGTGAGGAAAAGGTTAACGCCTGAGGGCTTAGGGATGACACAATCTGTGGTTGCATCTGAATCTCACGAAAAGCTGCTTCATGCTGCGCAAGAATCCCGCGAGTGGTCGATCAGAAACGCAGAAAACATTTTTATCAATTAGTTTATCACATTGCAGATTTTGATGAATAATTCGTTCGCTTGAACTTCTACTGTCTAGTAGGCCTATGCATTCTTGGAGTTATTTCTTTCTTTCGCTGTTTTTCCCAGAGTGATTTAGACGGTGTTCGGACATTAGAAATCGAGTTTTCTCGCATTAACGTGGACTTGTCCAATCAATGAGTTTCATATTATCACAATGTCAAGCTCCACTTGGAAAGACCAAGATAGTCCGTGAATTGGTACTGGCCGTTCCACTACAGGGACAGGTTTCATAGTACCCTGAAGGATTTAAGGCACTTTTTGAGGTTTTATTCCCGGGTTATAATGGGTAAGGTAAAGCTTTGCCTTGGGTGCTATTGCTACAGTGAAGTGCTTTACAGGAACTTAATTTTTCTGCCTTTGATTTTTTTGGGTCGCAAATTAAAGGTTCGTTGCAGTGAACTAAATAATTATTGTTGGTTAAATGATAAAATTTCCAGTAGTCCATCGAAATCTAACCTGGTTGATTTTTTTTCAGAAAATGTGTTCACGCATTCGAGTTTCCGTGAAATTGGCACAGAATGCTTTAGTTGCACAGTGAAATTCGAAGGATTAGTATGATAGACTTACTAAAAAACCTGCTTCATTCCAACAAAGTGACCAAATACTGTTGTTGCTGGGATCTACAGGCTAAGTGTTTTGACCGTACATTGTCTTGGAACGTACGGGTCCAGTTAACTGCCCGGTAGCCACTCCAGACCGGAGAAAAAGCAGACGTGATCTCAGGGATAAAGATATGTTGGATCTCAATTTTATCTATGCTGTATTATCTGTGGAACAGTGGATATACCGGTAATAGTGTAAGCTAATTTGCTGCTTGTTAACGGGGTTCATTCAGGAGCACTTGTCTCTACTTACCGCTTGGATTCAATGCAGAGTAAGAAACCGATGAAGTTATTGCATTCTTTTGATCAAGGGTTTAATTATGTGTCAGAGATGACGTCTACGATTCTGCATCACGTTCACCTTGCACCTGAAGAGAAATCGGTGGGCCACGCCGATTATCGGTTACGTTATGAGAAACTCGTGAAAGTAGATCTGGAAATGGAAGAACTTCTGAAGTCTGGGTTAATGGAAGAGTCTGAAAGTCTATGAATCCCACCCATAGTGGTCGTACTAAAACAGTTCCGTCAGTTACTACATTAAGAAATCTACTTAGACCTACAGAATTCCGTCTACATATGAGTTCCATTGTTATCGACTAATTTTCATGCTTACAGCAACACAAGTTAGGGTCGATGCGGGTATCTGCGCTCTTCAATGTTCCGACTAAGTTTTTATTCATAAAATAGGATCTTTATTCGTACGGGGCTACGGGCCTCTTCGTATGTGTCTGTGTAATACAATATGCGCCTACTGACCTACGTGAGACTACAGGTAGAACTGATTATGGATCAAAAGGTGAGACGCTAATTGGTCTCGTCCTCAGTCAGTGCTCTTTTAATGTCTCTAACGATCCGCTCGTTATAATGAAGCCATAAATATTGCTCTTTATATGAAACACTGTGTATGTGTCAGCCGGTAAGTAAGGCAGTCAGTTAGTGAATAAGTCAGTTAGTCATGCAGTCAGTCAATCACTCGTAAACTCGCTCATTCACTCAGTCACTCGCTTGTTTACTCACTCCCCATCCACCCACCCAAAGCCAACTCGTGCACTCTCTCACTCATTCGCTCGCTCACTTGCTCACTCACTCACTCACTCACTCACTCACTCACTCAAACAGTGAGTCAGTCATTCACTCAGTCTACTTGTCCGTCCGTGTTTGTCTCTGTGTGTCTGTTGTTTGATTGTCTGGATAAATGGTTGGCTGACCGATGGCTGGCTTTCTTTTTGGCCACGCTAGATGTCACATTGTACAAGATCTGAGGTATATATAGACAAGTTTCGCTTGCAACCTACATGACTAAGATCATCCATCATTGGCACTGAATAAGAGAAGGCTTGCTTTAAAGGCAATGCAAAGCGAGATCACGCATGATCTATATGCACACAGGTATGGAAATGAATTCTAAAACATAGTAAGTCAGACAGAGGCTGAATAAATGAGGTCATATAGCTATAAATAAAATCCTCCGTAACTTCAGTGACGCAAATTGCTGCTTGATTACTGCATATAGGCTACCAGGCAGCAACCTGGTATATGCGTTCACAATAGTCTACCTAATTATTTATGCCAGAATAAATCTATTATATGCATTCACACCAGATTGCTTAATTGTTTAAGCCAGAAGTCGCGTCCCAAGCTGTCATATCGAAACAGAACATAACTCATCGAGCCACAACTTACAATTAGGTCGCCAAGTCTGATGTATATACGTATGTGTACGACTGTATGTGTATATATAGCCTATGTATGTATTAATGCGCCGTAAATTTGAGAACGATTTATTCAGTTGAGAAACGGAGGGAAAGGGAAATACTGGGAAACGAATAACACCACTGTTTATTGTGTAAGATTATGAAGCGCATATTTTGCTTGATATATATATATATATATATATATATAGGCCTATATATAATTTCATTTATTATGAATAAAAGTTGACAAACGCAACTTCTTACAGAAAGAGTATGCTACAGTAAAAAAAAACATTAGTCTAGATTAGTCTACGAAAAGTAGACACACGAAACAGTTATTTGTTGTATTGTTGACTTTAGATACGATTGGTTTATGTGACAAGTCGAAAATAGACAATAATCTAAAATCAGAAACAACTCTACTCACCACAAATGCAATAACGAAGACGAAGATCAAGTGGAAGCCAATGTAGACTGCGGCCAGAACCATAAGCGCTACGTTATCGGCCCATTTCGAGTAGGGCGTGCAGCAGGTTTCACTGGCGTTCAGTAAAGGTACAACGGCGTGCCACACGCAGATGCAGCACAGGATGGCCATGGACCCGAGAATGTACTTATCCTGACGAGAAAATCAATGCATGCATTTATCAGTTAGGCTAACTCTCATCGTTCCATAGAAGATATCATATATATGCATAAGTTAGGCTGTTCACGTGCTCGAGATGCTGGTGACTTTGCTCACAAGTAAGTCAGTGTGCCATACTTTTGAGCACTCACGTTTGGCTGTTATTCAGTGTGGGAATTGTAGAAAAAAGACTGGAGGGTTGAACATTTTATCCATATTTTGCAAACTGATGTCAACGAAATTTGAAAGCAGCTGATTAAAACGCTACCAGCTTTGCAAATCAGACTTGAATCAAAATCAATTCCTTTGTTGAGAAAATTCAAATATACATACATGATACACCATGGAAATTGTTTTTATTTGTCAGGTACTCAAAGTCAAATAATGCTAAATCACACTAGCACAACTGAGGTCGTTGGAAACGATCCTCTGTGATGTGCAATGAAGACTTAACTGTGGGGTTCTAAGAAATTCTAGGAGGTTGAAGCCCCAACCCCGGAAATTCCCACCCTGCTGTTATTTCAAATGTTGTTGCTCATCCTGCTGCTACAATACGGATGAGACTGTAACATATCTCTTTTTTTATCAAACTTCGCCACTGCCCGTTCTCTGGTAGTGCCCGTCCCAAGCCTGGAAAAAGGGAACGACTCAACGGCTCTGGCACCCATACAATGTTAAACGCTGGAAACTATTACTATCTTCCTTTATTGGAGGGTAACAAAATTTGCTGCTCTTAATCTCATAATCTTCCTTAGATCGAAAAGTGCATAAACTAAAAATATATTCAAGTCGCTTATCATTATAGACTTAACCGATTGAAACTTTAAGAATGGCTCAACCTCTGATAAGCAAGCTCAGCATGCGAATTATTGAGAGGCTTTGAGCTTATAGTTGTCTTGTTGAAGATAACTCCAGTGAACTGGCGTGATCTTTTAATACTACTCCTCCTTTGGATATCATGCAATAGAATGCAAAAATGCGTGTAGAATGTCTTACCAAGTAAGTAAGATAGGCGATCATCGGGAGACTCTGGTTTACGACGAATTTGAAGGAGACGGTAGTCAAGAGAAGAATGAAGGAGAGCTGAAGTCGATTTTGAGGCAAATTCAGGTCGACGGAGAATGTTGCGAACGACAAGCTGCAGATGAGAAACTGTTTAATACAACAAACAAAACAATAATACATTAACATCACTCTGCGCCAATCCTAAATACACTGATCAATATACATCATGATATACATGCATGCAATACAATAATTACCAATGACACAAAGAATTTTAGGACTGCTATAACAAAGAGTGAATTACAATACATACATATGATCTACTAATTGAGCGATAAAATAACAAAAATAATAGTACTTTTTATAATCACCACGATCATCATCGTCGTCGTCGTCGTCATCATCATCATCATCGTCATTATCATCATCATCATCTGCTCCAGCGCAGATCAGCTGCCCTTAAAATAGGAAACTTCCTGTATGTTTCGGACGCCTAGGATGGACCAATCAGGAGATCGGTAGCAACCTGAAACTAACTGACGATTTATAGGTGCAGTTAACTTGAGAAAATCAATTTGTCTGTTTACGAGTTTGCTGGCTTTGTAAATAGTAATAATAATTAACGTTGCGATGGCGTGACTCTAGTCAACTGGACGAGCGGAAAATGTCTCACGCCACTGTCATTGATAATATGGCAGCTTCATATGGCACCAGATCACGGCTGCTGCTGCTGCTGAGATAGCAGCTGTAAGAACTATATTTAATACACTGCTATTTTTCAGCTGTGATCAGTTTTCATAATTTTTTCATTACTGCCTTGTGCCCTTGGCCTTTGAAACTCTGTGCACAATTATAAAGCCAGATGGGCTTCTTGTCATCAACAGCCTCGGTTATGGTCTTGCACAGGTTCTGGGATTCAATGTTTAACGACATCTTACGGCTCCCAGGACCCTTGACGTCGACCATTAATTCAGTTACCAGGTGCTAACGACTGAGAAAACAAATAGTTATTGGTGACCAACCATACAGCACCAGAAAGAACAGTTAAAGACGTCTGAAAGCTTTTGACAAACGATGGTATTGGGATTACTTTGTGGCTAAAAGCGGTGGCAAAATGAAGCTTGGGCTTAAAGACATCTTAATTTATATTCTCCCCAAGACGCTCACACACTGACTGAGGCCTTCAAAGTGATTTCAGATGTAAAGTAAATGTGATATATGGTTCGGTCATTTGTATTTGCCTATTACTTGATAATTTCAGCCGTGTATCAAAGCAATTATACGCACAGTGCAATAAACTCTGGTGCCACTTGCATCGTCTCTTCAGTCTAACAATATAATATCCGTTGTCCCGTCTGTCGGTCGGTCGTGTAACTTGAACTATGGGCTTATTATCGCCAACCCAAAGTCTCGCCTGTTACCAGCCAGCCAACGGCTAGGCTCAGTGAGAGAGGAATGGAGGGAGGGCCAATGGCGGGACTATCTCTCCATTCCTCCCTCACCGACCCGAGCCAGTCTTCTTCCCTCACTCACGTCGGCTAAGTCAGCCATGCACCTGTAAGTTGACAATAAAACAATCATTGGAAGTAAGAAAGGATAGAGAGTTTTCATTCCACGACTCAACTTAGAACCCAGTGATTCCGGCCTCCCATTTACAATGGGACTACGTCAGTTTCCCATCATTTTGGCATTTGCGCTGATTATTAATAAAGCAGAAGGACAATCATTCGACCGAGTGGGTGTTCATCTTAAAGAGCCAGTCATTGCACATGGTCAATTGTACGTATGTTGCACTGACTCCAGCAATAAATCATCAATTACTGAAGGCTATTGTTAAGTCTTTGTTGAGAACACACACGAACAAGGACAATTGCTGTCAAACGATAATAATAATAACAATAATAATCTGTTCTTTAATTAAGCGCCTGCAAACGCACTGCGCTGTACAGTGAACATACATATAGCAGAAACGGCAGCCACGCAGGGCGCCTTACATATATGTATCAGAGAGCTAGATTGCTGCTATATAAGTAATGCTAACTAGTTAGATATATTGGGCTTAATGCAGACCAGTGCAAGGCAGAAAGTATATCAGCCAAGTGACCGATTGACCCACAGTCTGAAAGTAGCCTTCAGAACTAGCAAACAGGGATAAAGGCAGACAAGGGCGCACAGACATACTGACAGAGGACAGCAGGAACATACAGACACACGCATTCACTTAGACAGATACGAAGACGTACGGAGACACATGGAAGAGGGTAACCAAGCAGCTAAGACGGACATGCTCTAAGTTTAGTTGCTACGGACATTTGCTGGCCAGGCGCTAGAGCTGAGGCAGACACAGCTTGCAAGGTAAGCGGTGCAGATGGGAAGCCAGTACGACCAATGGCCACAGCGCAGGTATACGCTAAACCTAGCCTCAGGTGATCGCCAGATATAACTTTTAAGGATATGGAAATGGACACCAACGCTTGGTAGAGTGAGCTAGCACCGGTAGCCTATAGAGGCCAGTCTGGCGAGCACTGGAGGAAGTGACAAGGGAGGAGGAGATAGTCAGGCCGGAGATAGAAGAGGTATTGCCAGAGAAGTGATAGTTGAGAACGGGCGTTCCTCGAGGTTAGACGCTCGCGAAGAGGTAGAACATATTGGGTGAAAATGGACGCAGACAGACGTTGAAGAAACATGTCTTATTCCACGTAGACACTATAGGCGTTCATCTTAAAGAAGTCTAGAATAGAAGTTCTGATAGCCGTCGCATTATCATCTGTATAGCTGAACAATCGTCTGTAATTGAAGTCTGTATTCGTGAATAGACATTCGTAATGAATGACAATAAAGAAACTATACAGACAAAACCCAAGTCTGATAGATATTGTAGACAGCAAACCAAAAGGCTGTTATAGAGAAGAGTTGTAGCTTCTGGAGAACCACGATCCAGAGCTGTCATATACATGTATACAGTAGAAGCACATGATAACAGTTTTACAGGAGTCGAATATAACTGTAGTTAGGCGGCAGCCACAAGGCGCCAATGATGGACTACAATTCATTTAACCACCGCTGCCAGCTAGCGAGTGGAAGGCTGAATAAACCTTACGAGGGTCAACGGGGTATAATCTTGGTACCTTAAGCTCTTCATGCCAGTGTGTTATCCAGTACTCTACGAAGCATCGTTTACCACAAATGTTGTAACCAAACTATTATTGCAATGATAACAATTTAGCTTACGTATTTTTACATTTTTACTCTCAAGCACATTAAGTTTCTAAACTAAATTTACATACCGTAATTTTTCACGGGTAACAGCTAGTTTTATCTATTTTCCGTCTTACAGTTGTCAACTGCAACGCAAAACGCATATAGGGCCTACGGGAAAAGAAACATGGCATTGATAGAAATGTTTAAGTATTAGAAGACGAAGGAAACGTTTAATTAGTAGGGCCTACGCTGTCGATTGCTCAAGTGGATTAGCCATACAGGTAAATAGTCCAATTAAGAACACTTTAATGCTTTCAGCGCAGACTACTTTAATTGTTAAACGGGCATCAGCCGCTACGATATTTACGTAATTACCGTTCTAAGACAAGATCATAGGCATCAACAGAAACCACCTTGCATATATATATATTTTAAGACTCGCCAGCAATCTATAACAACATTGGCAAGATAGGCTAGAGAAAGAGTAGGCCTACATCAGACGCAGTTTGGAAGTTTAAGCAATTAAGCGAAATTCTCAAACTTCTCTCAAAATCGATTGAGTTAATCTCTGAATATCTTGGTGCTCGTTATGATGGGTGGCTGATGTACGGTTGAGCTATGACTCGTAACGGGGTATGTCCTCTCTTAAAAAATCGTTTCCATACAACGCTTTATAAACAAGTAAGCAGATTACAAGAAAAAATCTGCATTTATCGATCTCCCGTCTAAACTCGATAAATTAACGTACGCGTGGAAGAAATCGTCTGCGCAAATATCCATAATAAAAGCTTATCAATAATCCTTTGATTTCATTCGATGGCTAACCAATGCCTTTAGTACATCCAGATTAATCCAGAAAGTCAGTCGGACGAGGAAATGGCAGCCCAAGGACGGTAAGCACTCTAACACAGTTTTTATAAACCGATATCAGATATACAAGGATCCGATGGTTCTTGTTGACGATACTATGTAGCCCATTATGGCATAATAGTCACCACGATAATCGTTGATCTGTCTGTCACCTGATCCTGCATGGTCTCTATGGATAGAAAAAACCTACACCTTCGTCTCTTTGATCTGCCATTTTCCATTAGACACCGGCGACACAGTCCACAGGGAAGCAGCGTTTTTGAGAGTTGCTTTAACTGCTGCAATTATTTCATTTTTAATCTAACGTTATTATTACTACATTGTTCTATTTTCTGTCCCTCTGTGTAACATTGTATGCAAAGCGCTGTGCGTTTGATAGCGTTCACTAAAGAATATACTTACTTATTATTGTTTAAATGATATTGCATTACACCGGAGTTTCTAGTTATACAACCTATGTATAACGACTTTATGCTAATAGTTCTAATGACGTTGTCGGAATTGACGTCATAAGCATAATGACCTGTGATAATTTCATTAAATTTCGTCGCTATGGTAACACTGCGGGGCAAAATGTCAAGAAGTTTGTGAAAAATCGACGCTAATTTCGATCGTCAAACTATGTTTCGAGTGATTTGCCTTGAAAACTAACAGATTTTCTGAATGTATTTTAGTTTCAGATGGCGGAAAACAAGATCTGATTGATTGAGACTCAGGTGATCGAATGAATGAAGGAATCATCGAATCTGAACCATCAATCAGAAGACCAGAGTTAAAAGTTGGACTGCTTCAATCCGTGAAGCTTTAGCGCTATTCTTGTGAGCTCGTACACTTTGGTCTAATCTAATCCAAATCAGTCTAATTCAATTATACTTTCGAGTCTGGACTAGCTCAATCTGATCTATTTTCTTTTGTAGGCCCAGTGTGATATTCTACAGGTGAATTCAAACGGGCACGCTTCAAGAGAGTAGGTTGAGTTGGTAGGCCTACACCACGGTATGGCATTCCGTTTATATTATAGATATCAAATTAAGCACCTTTAGATCCCTTAAAAACACTCAGACGTTCAAAGTAGAAATGTATCTTTTAAAGATTTATAAGTAATAAGTTGTTTGAAATTTCTAACAATTCGAATTCAGCATAACTTGCAATATCTAATCTTTAGGCAGAAAGAATCAAAAGTTACTAGGGCCTACTTGCAACCCTCGCCCTTGAACTAGTAGGCCTAGTTTTAAGAGTAGTCTTAGCAATAAAAAAAACTAAAAAGAATAGTACTGGTAATAATAGAACCAGTAGTAAAAGCTATCGTCAGAGACATAATTCTTACATTTTAAAGTTAAATTGTTCACTGATGAATTCCATATTGCATGAATGGTCAATTTATGCCCTATCTAATAAAACGGAGAATATGTCAGATGTCGAACCACTAAGAACTTTCTCAGGGACTATATATAGTCCGTTGGCTTATGTAAGGGAAGAAACATTTTGGGTAGAATCTTGGCAATGATGTTTAAATTAATTATATGATAGTTCTGAAGCAGAAAAATGCTGTTGCAAATTTTTCTGTCATGGTTTACGTCCCCTAGCGGACGTTTTAGCATGACGTCATATCCTCACCTTAAAACTGCCAATTAAGTCAGTCAGCTTGGTGTAAAAATTGCTCACTTGGCGATGGAAGCATGAAATTTGGCAAATGGTAACAACATAAAATGAAGAAAATTTTAGCTATAGGGCCATCGCATATTTGCCTTCTAGCCTCAGTGGCAGCCATTTTCCAAGATGGCCGACCGAAAATAGAGATTTTTCAATATCTCAGCTTCTAGTTCACTTAGAATCGGAATCTTGGTGTCTAATCATACATATTTATGAGCAAATATTTTCAATAGAACTAATTACAATCACTTAACTGCAAGAGAAAAGCTAATTTTGGTAGCCATTTTGAGGTTAAGGTGACCCAGGGCAAAATATGAACCAATTGCTCATTAACTGATACAAGCATGAAATGTGGTACATAGTATGAACATGTCCTAAGGACATGTTGTAGCTATAGGGCCATTGCAGATTTGCCTCTGGCTTCGATGGCAGCCATTTTCCAAAATGGCCGACTACAAATAACGATTTTTCAAATATCTCAGCTTCTATTTCACTTCGAATCGTGATCTTGATGTCTAAACATACATATTTAGGGGCAAGGTTTCCAATGGAACTAATTGCAATTACTTACCTACAAGAGAAAAACTAATTGTGGTAGCCATCTTGCAATTAAGGTGACCTTAAAATTATGATTATAATTTTGGTTGTTAAGCGTACAGTAGTTTGGGCAAGGATTGCAAGGGAACTAACTAACCATTTCTGAAACTTGTTGTTAAATTTATTTTCATGTGGAAATAAACAACTCCTGTTATATCAGCAATTCAGCATGTTACTAATGTTCTCGTAAATGTACATTGAACAAAATATTACAGCTAGTCCACATTTCGGAACCAGAGTCCAGACAAAGTACTACCCATAGAGTTATATAAAATCGTTCACGTCATTCACGGTTACATAGTCCTCTACACAGACAGAGACCAGCACACTGTTGAGCAGCTATCACACATTTGCGCTATGCCCTACAGCCCTTCTCGCAGCTACATCTGAGCAGTTCTGTCGAGAAGCTTTGGCAAGTGTTGTCCACTTCACTTCCCAGCCTTCTTTGATCGTTTTCAGCCACTCGCCTTTTTCCAGGACATGGTAGCTTTAGAACAGCTAGGAACATCTGTGCCCAGACATGACCTGCCTGGTTGACAGCGCTCTTGGTGTGTTCCACAAGTGCAGCTTGAGAAGCTTTGGCAAGTGTTGTCCACTTCACTCCCCAGCCTTCTTCGATCGTTTGCAGCCACTCCCCTTTTACCAGGACATGGTAGCTTCGGAACATCTAGGAACATCTGTGGCCAGACATGTCCTGCCTGATAGGCATCGCTATTGGTGTGTTCCACTGTTCCACAAGTGCAGCTTGAGTTGGTGGAAGGCCATCCATTGATCTGCCTTTCTGTGAGAACAGCTGCTTCCGTGCCTCATTCACCTTCTCCTCACTGCTTGCACGGCTAACACTCACCATCACTCTCGAATATGGGCAACTTGCGGCTAGGAACCAAATCAGACATTGTGAGCTCCTAGAAGAGGTGGTTCCCACTTCAACAGATGACGTCATCTCAGATATCCAGCCAGGCCTTTCACTGGGTGTACAATACTGTTGATTGTGTTATCCTGGATGAAGCAGTCATTATCAGGATTCTGAAGCCTGACACCGCTTGCACATGCACACATTGTACATGGCAACTTGTTGGTGTTTGCCATAGTAGCAGTTCAGCAGCTCAGCATTGACGAACTGTGGGTTGGCTTTTCCTCAGGCGAAGCTCGAGGTAACTACCAACCCATGAGATGGCACATGCCCTTGGCCCAGAGAAGTGCGTAGCCTTGCCCTTTCTACACGCATTTAGCGGCTGTGACACAGTATCATTCTTTGCTGGCCGTGGAAAAAAGGATTGTGTGGGACATTTGGAAGATATTCAACTACGTAACCCCAGCCTTCTGCGCCTTAGCATCAACTCCCAACTCTTTTGATGATCAGCTCGATGTACTGGAGCGCTTTGTAGTACTTCTGTATGACCGTGCGAGCAGTGAGGAGAAGGTGAATGAGGCACGGAAGCAGCTGTTCTCACAGAAAGGCAGATCAGTGGATGGCCTTCCACCAACTCAAGCTGCACTTCTGGAACACACCAAGAGCGCTGTCAACCAGGCAGGTCATGTCTGGGCACAGATGTTCCGAGATGTTCCAAAGCTACCATGTTATGGTGAATGGGGGTGGCTGCAAACGATCGAAGAAGGCTGGGAAGTGAAGTGGACAACACTTGCCAAAGCTTCTCGGTATAGAACTGCTCAGATGTGGCTACGAGAATGGCTGTAGGGCATAGCGCAAATGTGTGATAGGGGCTCGACAGTGTGCTGGTCTCTGTCTGTATAGAGGACTATGTTGACGTGAATGACGTGAACGATTTTATATAACTCTGTGGGTAGTACTTTGTATGGACTCTGGTTCCGAAATGTGGATTAGCTGTAATATTGTTCAATGTACATTTACGAGAACATTAGTAACATGCTGAATTGCTGATATAACAGCAGTTGTTTATTTCCACATGAAAATAAACTTAACAAAAAGTTTCAGAAATGGTTAGTTCCCTTGCAATCCTTGCCCAAACTACTGTACGCTTAACAACCAAAATTATAATCATAAATTTAAGGTCACCTTAGCTTCAAGATGGCTACCACAATTAGTTTTTCTCTTGTAGGTAAGTAATTGCAATTAGTTCCATTGGAAACCTTGCCCATAAATATATATGTTAAGACATTAAGATCACGATTCGAAGTGAAATAGAAGCTGAGATATTTGAAAAATCGTTATTTGTAGTCGGCCATTTTGGAAAATGGCTGCCATCGAAGCCAGAGGCAAATCTGCAATGGCCCTATAACTACAACATGTCCTTAGGACATGTTCATACTATGTACCACATTTCATGCTTGTATCAGTTAATGAGCAATTGGTTCATATTTTGCCCTGGACTGCCCCTTTCAGGTTCACCTTAACTTCAAAATGGCTACCAAAATTAGCTTTTCTCTTGCAGTGAAGTGATTGCAATTAGTTCTATTGAAAATATTTGCCCTTAAATGTGTGTTTAGACACCAAGATTACGATTCTAAGTGAACTAGAAGCTGAGATATTGAAAAATCTCTATTTTCGGTCGGCCATCTTGGAAAATGGCTGCCACTGAGTCTAGAAGGCAAATATGCGATGGCCCTATAGCTAAAATTTTCTTCATTTTATGTTGTTACCATTTGCCAAATTTCATGTTTCCGTCATCAAGTGAATAATTTTTACACCAAGCTGACTGACTTAATTGGCAGTTTTAAGGTGAGGATATGACGTCATGCTAAAACGTCCGCTAGGGGGCGTAAACCATGACAGAAAAATTGGCAACAGCATTTTTCTGCTTCGGAACTATCATATAATTAATTTAAACATCATTGCCAAGATTCTACCCAAATTTTTCTTTCCCCTCTTTTTGTGACATACGCCGACGGACTAATACACACACATGCACACACACTCTCATGCACACACACTCACATGCACACACACACACACACAAACACATACATACACACACACACACACACACACTAACTCAGGAGGCTACAGCCCAACCACTGGAGTTGCCAGGCGAGAGCTCAACCAATAAGTAATAGTGTCAGATAATAAAATAACCAAGGATATCAAATTATGAGATATACAGGCTCCATTAAAGTCTAGCATGAAAGCATCCATCAACGCACAGGAATATACAGGCTCCGTCGGAATCCAGCTTGGAATCACACATTAGCAAATAAGGATATACAGGTTCCGTGGGAATCCAGCATGGAAGCACATATGAGCACACGGGGATGTACAGGTTCCGTGGGAATCCAGCATGGAAACACACATGAGCACACAGGGATATACAGGCTCCGTGGGAGTCCAGCCTGGAAACACACATGAGCACACAGGGATATACAGGCTCCGTGGGAGTCCCGCATGGAATCACACGTCAACATTCAGGGATATACAGGCTCCATGGGAGTCCAGCATGGACACACACATGAACAACATGAACACACAGGGATTTACAGGCTCCGTTGATTTCCAGCATGGAAATACACATGCACCCCCGGGGCTATATATAGGCTAGCTAGGTGGGAGTTCAGTATGGAAATATTCTGTAACACATAGGAATATACAGGCTCCGTGGGAGTCCAGCATGGAAACACACATCAACACACAAAGATATGCAGGCCATGGGAGTCCTGCACTTTTCTATACTGTGTCATTTTCTTTTTATCGACGCGTTTTCACTGTCGATTCTATTCTGTAATAATCATTTGTTCAGACTTCAGACTTATATGAACTAATTTTTTTTAATTTGGCCTATCACGAACTGCGATGTTCCTGACAGCTAGTGGAGATCCGACAGTCACGTATACCCAGGCCCGCCGAGAGGGGGGACAAGGGGGCCAATGCCCAGGGGCCCGGCGAATTTTTAGGGGCCCGGGCCGGGCCCGCAATCAACTTATGAAACTATTATATTCAGTTATACAAAATTAAACTGAAACAGCTTAATCCTTCCAAGTCTGAAAGTTAATACCGTGTCTACAGTTAATGGTCTTAAGAAATCATTTCAGAACGCAGACTCAGACATCGTATTCGTTCGAACATGCCAAGAATTATTGAGAAAATTCTGCAAAGAACAAACTTATCAAGAAAATGAGGAGGATGCACGTCAACAACAGGCAACTTCGGCAGAAATCGTAATGAATTGACTAGAGTGTAGGCCTACAGTATATTACCATGATATCATAAGTCAGACAACTACCCTCCGCTAAGAAGTGTTGCATATAGTCTAGACGCTAACCATTAAGTATGACCAACCTAGCTGGTTATTGTTTCCTGGGAAACCAGAATTTACTAGGGTTCGAGGTCATGTTTTATAGCACGGTAGATCGTAAGTGAACCAACTACTGCAACCTTGGCCTCAAGCACAAGTCGACCAGAGTCTTATTCCGATAGCTATGCGAAAGGCCTCGTCATCCAGCCTTAAGCCATGTGTGACTATAGACAATACCATGTGTGAGCATAGGCAATACCATGTGCGACTATAGACAATTATCCTGTGCCAATTAGTGCGGTGCTTCGATCGCATCCAGTGCCATGAGTCAGTTGTTTTAAGTGTAGTAAGCCTTTAATCTATCCTCGGAATTCTTAAATGTTTTTTTAAATTGAAGGGCATTCAGATCCTTCTGAATATTTGAGCCTTCCCCAACTGTCAGTGTGCAACTTAGGGTCACCTGCGTCCTAGAATAATTGTCAGGCGATCATGGTTCTGAATATGTGTAAGACATCGGGCAAATGAGAACATTTCTCCCTCAGTCTCTTCCCTGGAATTAATTTCCCAATGAATTTGCGTTCTTCCGCAGTGGAGTCTCCACCGCTTCCAACAAAGATTCGCACATTGGTAGCAGGCTAACTCAAGGCATGCAACAGAAGGCCAGATGAAAATTTCTGATGTGTCTTCCATTGCCAACGAAGTAGCTTGTCGTTGCCGTTTGAAGACCTGGCACATACGAGAGATGTTAAACCGTCGTTTGGGTCAATAACAAAAAGGGACGAGTCGGTCGGAATATATATGCAGTTGTAGGAGAAATAAGGCGCAATGAGAATCTTACATGTGGCTTGACAATCCATCGTCACAACACTCTGACGAGATTGCGTGATACGAATGCACTGTGCATTATTAGCCATACAAGTTGCACTACATGCCTGCCTCACCTTTGTTACTATTGTTAGCATCATAACGCATACTGTGATTGTGGCCATCATTGTATTACTATTAAGCCCTATATTACTTTTATAAAAGTAATTACGCGTGTGATGGACGATGGTGATATTAATAATTGTGTAGTTTTCATTTTGCTATTTTCAATCCGATGTAAGTGTAAATTAAATGCTTCAGGAGAGAAGACATTCGGAAAATGAAACTGACATCTGGAACAGCTACGCCTCATCCGGTTCTGGCAGTGAAAAAGTTCTGCGAAAAACAAATTATTGCTATTATTATTTTTACCCGAGGTAAGTGTAATACTCGATTCCCTCAGGAGTAAATAAATTATACTATAGGAGCTGTCATGAGTGTCTGGAAAATCAGGCCTCGTTCTCCGCAACATCAGTGAACGTGTTCTATTATTATTTAATATTATTATCATTATTTCTCATTTCTTGCAACTTGGCACCGTAGCCTAGCTCCTGGTTTCTCTTATATTTCGGATATCAACCTAACTTCTCAGACGACTAACGATTTTGACCGTCATTTCATATCGATGGATGTCTTGGGCATTATGATAACGGTAGGCCTATCAAAGTGGATTGTGGGTTGCACTGGTCAACCTTCGTCCCATCTCCGACACAAAATCCAATTCCTTCCGTACTCCATGCGCCGCTGGTATCCAATGTAACAGAGCTACAAAAGCATAGGTTCAGTTATAACGACGTATTTTTATCTTTAGCCGAGCTCACCCGGTTTGCTGCATCACTCCATTTAGTGTTAACCCGAGAGCATTACTAGCATTAACACTAATGTCGTTGGTACCGGTCATGACTCTCTGATCGTTGTTTTTGTTGTTCTAGCTAGACATTTAGAAAGCAATTAGCCTGTCACAAATGCCTAATTATACCAATTACGCAAGTTGAATCCAGAATGTGCACAAAGTAGGTTCACACAAATCGCACGTGTAAATTGATTCGGAGGATTTCCTGTGTAGAGAGAAAGTCGTGGCATCTAATCACTTGATTTAACATGAAAATGATGACATTGCGAATGTCTTTGAACACGGAACATTGCCCACGTTTTTATTAAGCCGAAAAGTCCATTCCGCAAGCCTAAATTAGAAGCGAACGTTGGCTTCTTATATAAGTTCTTTAACTACAAGTTGATTGATTGCAAATTCCGAATTTAGACGGTTATGGAGGCAGGTTCTGGCGGAGTGCACCCGACGGAAACTGTGTATATACATATACCTTCAGCTCCGTTTATTAATGCCAAAGTTGATTAAGATTTTTTTTAAACGTAAGGTAGCATAGTGTGGTACACACGTAGATGCAGAAGGGACCATGGTCGCGTTTAATTAGGGGCCGAATTAAACAACCAAGAAGGTAAATAACGTAAGATGTAAGTGTACATGTTTTTCTATAGCGATCGTATGGCCTCGACCCTTCTCATTTTTCAATGAAATGATCGGGTGAGATCCTTCATCCCCGCTGCCCGTAAAAGGACTGTGTTAGCCCGAGATCTAAATATCTGAAATAAGCCACCATCAGTCTGCGAACCGGCATCCTCAGGCACAGAGGGACATGGGATGTACGCTACGTTTATTAACCAATGAAGTCAACCGGGCCAGTAGTTCAGTGAGTGGTTATATATTATAATATCTTAAACCAAATGAAACTAAAATGTGTTATATTCATTACCTAAAAAACAAAGAATCAACTTAAATAAATAAAATACACAACTTTGGGACGAGATAATTATATACAATTTACAGTCGTTTGTCGTCAGTTAGAAACTGTACAGTCATTTGTAAGTGATATTATGCAAGTTTCAAAAGTGCAGAGATAATGTTACCGTTGTGACGGTCTTATGCATTTGATGCTAACAAACTGTAGGCCTATACTCTCTGCTTAATTAACGACGACGTGTCATAGATAACGAAGATGATTACCGTCTTACCCCTCCTCTATCCAGGCTTGTAACTGACACTACCACTACAGCAATGGCGGAGTTTATGTTATAGGCATAATATCTATCTCTATGGCCAACTGTAGGCCTACTAACAAAGTTGAATATATAGGCCCTATATATATTTTATATATATATAATTATATATATTAAAATGCCGTTACGAAGGATTGCATGCGTACAACATTAGCTTAATACCTTAATTTAACCTACATCTGATGACAGTTGACCTATGTCCCTATAATTATTAAGGTACGGTCATTTATAACTACTAATGTACGTGTGACGCAAGTGTTACAGTATGAGTCCTTATTCGCGCAAATACCAATAAACGTCGCGCTATAGTAATTTCCTTTCCGAGTTCGCTGTCCATTAGACGTCGACGCATGCGCAGTGGGGCCATCCAGACGAGCAATTCTCTCTTAATCGATTACACGGCTTCAGCGCCAGAAGCCATTCTGGTTTCATCACTTAGCGAGACGTGCAGTGCGTCCGTCATAGAGCTCTGACTAACCCGGTCATTAGTACGGGACCGACGACACACCTGGTCTAGGTACATAGCTCACGTCTAGCTTCAGGTACCTAGAACTGTTAGTACACGTCACCATAATAATATTATGTCGACAATATGCATGCATGCGGATATCTGCGGATATGTATACATAGATCATACGAATTACTTAAATGATGTATATATATATATATATTAATCTATTCAAAATATAAATGTAAATTGCCACAAGCAGCACTCATTCGTTGTCACACAAATGTTAACTTATGTTAAGGAGGTAATATTATTAACAGACGTTTAGTCGTATCAAATCAGCAAAGCCAAGTTACTGGCCATGGATATACTGTGCCAGGTTACAGTCCCGGAAGGTCAGACCAAGAGATTAGAATAAGGTGTTCAAATGGCATCACCTTAATTGCCAATACGGTGAAAGGTAAAAACTGGGTTAAGTTCAGTACTGGCTTTCATTTAAATGTTCCAGGTAAAGGTCAAGATGAGGGAGAGTACGAATGGTAACTGATAGGTGAAGAAGAGGCGCATATCAAAGGTCGTGTGAAGGTCAATCACTCAGACAGTCACAAGGCTGGAAGCGTCTGGATTTTTATTGTCGACAAAGCTGCTCAGTAAAAGAGAGAGTATCCTGTTCAGTTCCAGTGATATTTTACTTCTGAAAATAATTCCTAATTCAGTTTTAATTCAGTTCTGAGCTCTTGAATTTTACTTCTAATTCTAATTTTACTTCTCAAATAATTTTACTTCTCATTCCTATTTTAGTTCTCAAATAATTTTACTTCTTATTTTAGTTTTCCAAATAATTATTTATTTCTGCACTGTAACAGTATGCAATGCTTGCATAGAGAAGCACACCGAACTTGTATCAATAAAGAAAAAAATTGAAGTAAAACAATGGGTGAACGTTTGTCTAACAATGTAGGCCCCCTATAGTGATTAATGCTCTTATGCCAGCATGTTACCATTCATCTATCCGCCTCCCAAGACTTGTATTGCTTGTATTTCTCTAGCAAGTGATGTTCCACAAATTCCATCATTTTCCCCGTTTAGTAGGCCTATTTGGCATAGGCCCTATAGGCTAGATCTGCCTGTAGCTTCGTCAAAATGATAAACCCCAAATCGGGCTATCTCGCTTCCTTCCGGCCAACATTCTCGATAAACTCATAGGCCTGATTTTACAACTTAATGATCAAACCCGAAATAAAATAGTGTATGAAATTGAGGTCGTTGGTATGCGATTAAGTGGGACAATAATTATTAGACAACGAAAACCAAAGATAGATTAGGGCTTACTGTAGCCTACATCGAGAATGGTATGCGCAGCGTCTTCATCTCAACTCAAGTTTTCCAATGGATTATGTGTTTGGATCGCGTGCAATTTACTTGCCTTTGTCTCAACTTAAGCGCCACAAGAAGTAAAATGATTTACTTCTGAAAATAATTCCTAATTTCGTTCATAATTTTAGTTCGGCAAATAATTCCTAATTCAATTCTTAATTTCGCTTTTCCTGCTGAAATAATTCCTAATTTTACTTCTAGTTTTCGTTAACGAAATCATTTATTTTTACTTCTAATTTTAGTTTTCGTTAACGAAAATATCACTGTTCAGTTCTGTTCGTTACCGAAAATATACCTTATTACGCACACATCCGAAGATAGTCTAGATCCGTGCTGTCCAACACGCGGCCCGCGGGCCGCATGCGGCCCGTGAGCTGATTTAAATGGCCCGCACGAGCTGAAGATCAACCGCGAATAAAAAATTGCAAGCTCAATTCAAAGCCAAATATCTCACTAAAAACGTGCTTGGACATTTATTGATATACTTTTAGGCGAGGACTATTATAAAGCATGCCATACATGCTATTATTCACTGATTGTTGCATAATTATTGCCATATTAAATTTTCATACAATTAATAATTTTCTGTAAATTGTATTCGTTGTTTTTAAGTTTACTGGTGCGGCCCTCGGCTCAAAGAATATTTGTTTCAGTGGCCCGCGGTGTCAAAAAGGTTGGACAACACTGGTCTAGATTATGAAGGCCTTACATAAAGCTGTATTTTATTGTTAGAACTATTCCATCCCTATATCAGTACAAGCACCACGTGTAGTGCAATGATAACGAAGATTTTCCAAATAAAGAGATCATAATAGCATGGATTATAAGCTCACAATATTAAACGTTCAATATGTCGATAGAGATTCGCAATGACAACGAATCTATTCCAGGTGATGAACATGTATGGCACCGTAGGAAGGTTAAAAACAATAAGAAATGAAAATATCAATAAAAACAGGTCATAACAACGAAGACGTAGGCCTATCATATGAAGGAATTATATTACCATGGGTGTATTCTCAAGAAGAAATGCAGCTGAAACTATCTATAGAGACTTGCCGTGACAACGAAGATATTCCAGGTGAAGAAATTAATTACGATAGCTGGATTCACAACAACAGATGCTGACACTGTCGAGAAAGAATAATCATAACCACGAAGATATTGCAGCTGAAGAAATTGTAGTATCATAGGCGGATTGACAAAAAGAGATGCTGACATTGTCGATAGAGACTTACCATGACAACGAAGATATTCCAGATGAAGAACTCCGGTCGTCGTGAAGCTTTGCATGCGGCCGAGAAGGCAGAGTGCGTCGTCTTCGGATGCTTATTGTCGTCGGTTCGAGTCCTTTTCCACGAGTGGATGTACTTGTGAAGTTTCCACTCTTGTTCGTCGACGAAAGACTGTGCGTTCAGGGCACACCTCTCCAGGACGTCCTCGACAAGGTCAAGTTCCCGGTCGGGCCTTTCAGATGTCAAGGTCACCGTTAGGTCCTGGTTCAAGAAATCAGAGCAGAAAACCTCAGCGCTTTGAAAACAATAGGATAGCGCGATGATGGCAATATTAATTAGACTGAAAATTTATGCATAATAATTAAAAAGTAACAGACTACTACTAGTAGGACATTATTGCTTCTTCTGTGATCAGACTTTGCTACCTGTGCTATGTATCTTCTAGCATGAATTACAGTTGGTATCAAAAGAGGCTTTGAACTGAATTGAATTCAAAAGTCATCGGTCACTTATACATATAGTGTATGACAGGGCTTATTCTAACGTGCAGCCGGACACAAAGTGTGTAGCTGGGAAAGAAATTTGTGCAGTTAAAATTAAGATGTTGTGCAGTTACTTTTTGTAGACCTAATTGTATAAACTAACGAATATTTAAACCAAGCTGTTGGTTCGCCGAGTCCGAAATATGCCAAATAACGATTAGTCAACGTAATCTGATCATCGTGGGGCGTGGTGGCTCAGTGGTAAGTTCGGCGCCTTGTGACCGGAGGGTTGCAGGTTCGAATCCCACTCTAGCCGCTGCGTACGGACCTTGGGCAAGTTCTTCACTCGCAATTGCTCGTGGCGCTTCGGCGTGAAAATTCCGGCACAGTATCAAATGCTGTAGTTGGGAGCGCCTCTGAGTAGTAGTTGACTTCGAGAGGCGCTATAGAAATATCCGGAATAAATAAATAAATAAATAAATAGCGCTGCAGGGCTGAATTTCTCTCAGAATCACTGTTTTTGTGCGCTGAGGTTCAGTCTGTTTTTGATCAGACTTAAGCGCATGAATGCCTTCAGTAAGAAACTGCAGCCGAAAGCGTTTGAATGGGAAAGCTTAACCTACTCGGGTTCTTCTCACATTTCCCTTTCTGTCTTTCCAACAACTCTATACTTCGCTTCCGAACACTGGCGATTGTTTAAAGGCCATCACTCTGTCACAGTTACATTCAACTGTCATTCGTCCATATCTCTTGCCACTGGAGAACAGATGAACTTTATTTTACTTACTCCTTAGAGTTTATGCCAGCCTGGCATAGTGCCGTTTTATGAATCGTCTTTGAACAGTCTTAAGTAATTATGTCCACTCGGAAGCCATAAAATTGAAATAATAATATGCACTAAAAATTGTCAAAAATGGGGCGAATTCACTGTTTGAAATGCCATATCTTATTAGCTTCAGGGAGCGAAGGGCTTTGCCCCCAAACCCCCTAATTCGCCCCCATGTGCAATTGAGAAAATTCCTTACAATAAGCCCTGGTGTATGACATGTGTGTATAATACTACAGCACTATGGAAGTCAGAATAAATGAGCGTTAGCAAAACATCTGAACTAAAAACGGATAGAGGACAGGGCAATCTCATCAATTATTCCCATTTCAGGCATCAGTGGATGAGAGTTTTCAGAGAGACCACCCGCCCGGAAGTAGCCCCGACGTCTCGGCGCTGGCTGTCAAGAATTCTAGTGTCAGAAATATCGCTGTCCTCGCGTTGAGCGGAAACCGTTGTAGACGAGATCCACAGAGCATCAGCCATCAACAACATGCCCATCAATTACAACGACACGTAGAAAGTGCCAAAGGCTACTGCTGCATAAGGCAACGACTGCCACAATGTATGTATGTATGTATGTATGTATGTATGTATGTATGTATGTATGTGTGTGTGTGTGTATGTATGTATGTATGTATGTATGTATGTATGTATGTATGTATGTATGTATGTATGTATGTATGTATGTATGTATGTATGTATGTATGTATGTATGTATGTACTTATGTACGTATGTATGTATGTAGGTAGGTAGGTAGTAGGTATGTTCGTTTGTATGTTTGTATGTATGTATTATTTTGACACTTACTATAGTGTCTTTTAAGTACTTCACAAAAAAGCTCTGCTTGCGCCCATCTGTATGATGTCATTGCTATTGTACGAGGGGCGTTTAATAACTTTTTTAACCTAACCTATTTAAACAAAAGGTACATAGTCACCGCCTTTGTCAATGCACAGTTTGTAACGATATAAAATTTTTTCATTACCAGTAAATTGAATGGTTCTGACTACCCCATCAATCACTTTCGCGTCGCATATTTTGAGCTTGTTATCGGTCGAAAATCTCTGTCCACGGAGGTGTTTTTTAATTTGAAAACAGGTGGTAATTACTTGGTGCTAGGCCAGGTGAGTATGGTGGATGGCGCATTTCTTGAAATCCGCATTCAGCTATATACAGCAGTTTGTCCAACTTGTGACCTATAGGCAAGGGCATCGGCAATCCTTCATTTTCTGGTCAAGCATTCGGAGGGCCTATCGCGCACAGGCCTTAGTCATCAGCAAGTGTTCATGCAAAATTGTCAGCTGAATCAGTGCTAATGCCCATGGTATGAGCTATCTGCTTATCATGTGCAGCATAACTAGCACGTGTCATGGCGGGACAAGGTAACAAACAAGACCATAAGAGAAAGAACAACAGGAGACCCTGGAAAACATCATCAGAATGAGAAGATTGAGATGGATGGGGCATGCCGTTCCTATGGACGACGGCAGGAGAGCAAAGCAGCTGGTGGTGAACTGGGACGCTGGAGGGAAAAGGAAAAGAGGAAGGCCGAGAAAGAACTGGCCACAGACAGTCAGAGTCGACCTAAGATTTCTGGAACTGACATGGGAGGAGGCAGAGAGGCTGGCAGTGGATAGAGGGGAGTGGAGACCTGCACGGGAAGGACTAAGTACTAAGTACTAAGTAAGCACCTCATATATCCATGGCTGCCTCTCAATGTTAACTTAAGGGACTGCTATTCTTCTTCTGACCAGTCTTGTTGTCCTCGAGACCAAGGTCTTGGTCTCGAGTGCACTCGAGTTCATTTTTAAAAGTCTTGGTCTTGGTCTTGGTCTTGAGGTTCAAGGTCTCGGTCTTGGTCTTGAGGTTCAAGGTCTTGGTCTTGGTCTTGGTCTTGAGGTTCAAGGTCTTGGTCTTGGTCTCGCAAGACCAAGACCAAGACCGGCTGTCAATATGAACAGTCATTTAACAGAACTCAAGAATTCTGTATCAAGCCTGCTTGCATCATACGACCAATATCTATGGATGGATACAAGTCATGTTGGTCAGGAAAACCCATTGGCAGCAGCAACAGTTATTCTGTATCAGACGGTATGATAAACCATGGGAAGATTTCAAAAGGATTCACTATCTGTACATTTATATCCAGTGCTTGAAAAGCTTCTGTGTGTGTGTGTGTGTGTGTGTGTGTGTGTGTGTGTGTGTGTGTGTGTGTGTGTGTGTGTGTGTGTGTGTGTGTGTGTGTGTGTGTGTGTGTGTGTGTGTGTGTGTGTGTGTGTGTGTGTGTGTGTGTGTGTGTGTGTGTGTGTGTGTGTGTGTGTGTGTGTGTGTGTGTGTGTGTGTGTGTGTGTGTGTGTGTGTGTGTGTCAGCGACTTCAGCACCTGTAGAACGTATTTTTTCACATGGCGGAATTTTTATGAGGCCCGCCAGGCACGTCTTGGTCAGAAAATTCTAAGCGAATTGGTTTTTATAAAATACAAGAGGCATTTGGAATAATAGTTTGCATGAAGGACTTTTGAATACAAATTCGGATTTCTCTGCAGTTTGCATTTAAAGTTCATTTGCTTGAATAAAATAAAAGACTTATGTTTTCATTAAAATAGCGAATATTCCGACTTGACAATTTTAGAAATCTTGACCTGATTGCGATTTTTTGGGTCTTGGTCTTGGTCTTGGTCTTGAGGTTCAAGGTCTTGGTCTTGGTCTTGGTCTCGAGGTTCAAAGTCTTGGTCTTGGTCTTGGTCTTGAGGTTCAAGGTCTTGGTCTTGGTCTTGGTCTTGAGGTTCAAGGTCTTGGTCTTGGTCTTGAGGTTTAAGGTCTTGACAACAAGACTGCTTCTGACTCTGTCTTTGTTCTTCTTGATATCACTTCCTCTGTTGTTTTGACTCATCGTGTCCTACTGAATTACGTATGATAGAGTAACATACCAGTCCACCGAAACACAACCTACCAATCTGTCTGTAATAAATTCTTCGCACTTCGCTTCGTCCTTTGATCTTGAATTGCGGTCAAATGCTACCAGCAGATCGATAGTTAATTAATTCTGCCTGCGTTTCACATAGATTTCGCTTGCTTACATAATATATATTATACATAGTTTATATATGTATATTCAATTCAATTCAATTCAATTCAATTTATTCGGTAACCAACGTGTAAACAGTACAACAGTTAACAGAAGACCATATATGTATATATGTATGTATGTATGTGTATGTATGTTTGCTTACATCTATATATATATATATGTATGTGTATATGCGTAGTAAATGCGTATGCGTGAGTGAACAGATATTAACCTGCGTGTCGAAAGGAAATTGATTTAGTTCCATGAACTCTTGGAATGATCCATTGATGCGTCGTTTCTGGCAAATCGTCGCTCGTCCGAATGTGTCGAATGAGACGCAGTGTTCGATCGTCTCCTTCGGTTCTCCCACTGTGTTCTCGATGAACAACTTCGGCTTCCAGTAAGCGTTCCAGTCAATGTCTGCTGTTTGCTAAACAGTATTCCATACACACACAGACGTAAGGTGATGCAGTACCTGGGGCACCTGGGTGACCGATTGGTTAGGGCGCTTGGTCTGTAACGAGAAGAGTACGGGTTCGAGCCTGCGCTCAGGCGGTCATTGTGTTAGGACCTTGAGCAAGTCCTTCGCTCACAATTGCTCAGTGCCATCGATGTTCTATCGTATGATCGTGTGTGTGCTTCCGATAATTATTAGGAAGGAAGGCAATCTGAAATAGGGGCCTACAGTTGTATTGTATTGTATTGTGCATCGATTTGCATGGTCTACTCGGAATTGTCTAGGCGTGTGAGTTCCTCCTGTGAAACTCGTAAAGACACGAAGAGGCGATGGACGTCAATATGACCGTCATTCTATGGATGATAGGGCGACCACTTGTTGCGTGGAGGAATTGCGCGAGGAACTGAAGTCATCTTTGAAGTTCAGCAATAGTAGTCAGAAACACACATTGGCAAAAACACTTAATTTTGGAAGCGAAGCCTATTGAAGGGAACCTGGTTAGGGATATGTGCTTAGCCGAAACATGCTCCTTCTTTTCCTCCTCTTTCTCCTTCTTCTCTCCCTCGTTCTTCTCCTCCTCTTTGTCCTCTTCGTCTTTCTCCTATTCCTCCTTCTCTTCTGTCTTCTCTTCCTCCTTCTCTTCCTTTTCCTTTTCCTCCTTCTCCTCTTCCTTCATCTCATTTTCCTCCTCCACCTTAAAAGTAGAGTTGTTCCCTCGCATCGAACTCGGAAACAGTCTACAATGCAGAGCATTAGAAAGCTCATTATCAGGCAGACAGAGGACATTGCTAACATCCAGTGGGCGTTCTAACGCTACTGCCACAGCCATTATTTTGATCTTGAAAGTTTATGCAAATTTTGAAAAACTTACATTATTTTTATCGTGTATCCTTTAGACAGTTAATGATAGACAGACATACAGACAGACAGAAAGACAGACAGATTTACAGACAGACATTGTCTGCAGTAATTGTTGTTGTTGTCAACAAAGTATCTTAGTAAATATTTCGAAGTTAAGGTTATAGGTATAAATATTTTCAGACATTGGATAGCAATCCTAATAAGAGCAGCGCTAATATAATGACACTGCTTCTGCTATATTTATCCGATGTTATTGCGGTTTTAAATTTATGATTAATTGAGTATAATGTGTTGTTTCTTCATTAATTCGTCAATTTACGAAATAAGTCAAAATACGTCATACAAAATACGACAACAGACGTCATGCAAAGTACAAAATACGTCAATTTACACTTTTTCACAAATATTCGACGCAACAAAAGTGTCTACGTCTCTGATATGACACGGGTACTTAATATAATGAACAATCTAATTTTTTCATACCGACGTTGTAAACTGGATTCAATTAGTAAGTTTTTTTCGTATGATTTGTTTTTTAGATTCACATAGCAACGCGCTTGTAACAACAACTCTGTTGTAAGATTAATCGGAAACTTGAGAAACAAATCGAACTGTGGATGGAAAATTGATGGCAAATAGAATTAATCATTGTGTTTGCATCGGTTGCTGATGCCGGAATAATTATTGCGTCGATTAATGAAGGGCTCATGAGGTTGCCTAGCAACTGCAAGTCCAGAATGAGGGCGCTGTTTGCGCATACGCCTTTCGGTCGTGAGTGACAGGCGATCTGACACGACGGTAGATGGAGTGTTTTCGACATGCGCAGAACGACGAAGAGTGTTATTCCGCCGACCGAAATTTTATACACGCGATTAAATTGCATGCAGGCGAGCGCCATCTATGCGACGACGGAGGTGACACAAGTCACCGGCGGTCGCTAGGAAAACAATCCGCACAATAACCGCATCAACGTCCAGAAGAGTCGTGTATAATATGTAGAGAGGTTATGGAAGCTCTGACGGACAGCAGACAGCTCTTTCGTAAGAGATGCAACCTGATTCGACGCAGTATCGCCGTTTCAATCGAATAAGAATAATAATAATAGTAATAACGAGGGCAGCCCCACCACCACCACCACCACCACCACCACCACCATGGGTCGTTCGTTGGTGGTGCATGGAACTGGTGCACATCGATGCGTCAATCGTATTCGTTCGTCGATCTCTGAATGAGATCGGTGGCTTGTGGCGTCGTCGGTGTCAATAGCAACGAGATTCAGCTGCTTCCGGTGGATGCCATTAGCGAGTCACGGCTAAGGGCGTCACACATGCAATGACGCTTCTGCTTCTGCTGTTGTTGGTGTTGTCGACGCAGAGTGGCTGCATGCTGCCCCGCGAGTAGGTCTATATACGTACACCCTTCAGCTTTTCTCTCTTTGCCACGGGAGGTTGAATAGACCGATTGCTGATTTAATCGAAGATAAGCTTTAAATAAGGCGAGCAGTGGGAGGGTAAGATGAGGTCCGGTCAGGTCGTCTGGAGTAAAGTAATCACCGAAATGTATATTATTATTTTCCTCCCGAGGTAAATTGAATCATTGCGACTTCCTGAATCTGCATAGACCACCGTGTTTTGCGTCTATATCCGATGAACCATGAGTCCATGTCTGTGACATCATCGTTAGCAAGCTTCATGATTAGGCTTACGCTTTTTGCGTCATCGTATTTTAAGAAGATGTCGACAAATAATTATGCGCTAATGCTAGTTGTTTTCTCGCGCAGTTGAAGTTGATTCAGGTGCATTGTGTAACATGGAATTGTTATTGAGCATTTATCAGATTTGGAAGACAAGTTACAATATTATTTTCCAAGTTTAAATGCCTGTGACAAAGACTGGGCCAGAAACCCATATCATCACCAACTGGATTTGTTTGACCTACAGATTGCGGAAAAGGAACAGGTGATTGACACTGCAGCTGGCAGAACACTGCGACTTAAGTTCGCAGAAATGAATTTAGGCCTAACAGACTTCTGGATTATAGAGAAGAAATACGCCTTGTTAGGTGCCAAAGCTGTCGGCCTACTGCTGCCATTCTGCACTACTTACCTGTGTGAATAGGCATTTATAGGAATGACACAAATCAAAACGAAGCACAGAGAGTGTTTACAGTCAGTTGAAAACGACTTAAGAGTGTGCTTGTCAACTGCCGTTCGAGCTCGTATGGACACAATTTCACATTCTTTGCAAAGTCAACCGTCCCATTAGCCGTGGATTTTCATTCTGGTTTATAGTCTGCTTTTAATTAATTTGTCCCTGTTATCTGGTTTTTAAAGCAACGGCTGACAATTGTTGATCGTCTGTACTGACGTCGACATAATAACATTGTTTTATTATTAATAAACAATTATATATATAATTGTAATTGTAATCGAAAACTTATATAGCGCAACTCAGATCAGCGGCGCTTTCAACCCGCATTAAGGCCAGCACCGGCAAAAAGGAACGTTTTCAGGTGTATACGGAACTGGAGAGTAGAGAGGGAAAAAGCTCTTGGTGGAGAAATAAGGGGATAAATAATAAGTACCATAAATGCAATGTGCCGTCTGGTGAATGGTTCTTAGGAAGGGTGCCGTGATTGAAAACAGGCTGGGAAGCACTGGAAGCGTGTCCGCTTTTCTGCTTCAGATATTCACATTATTATTTCGCTCTGATTCCCATGTTAATGTTCCTGGGTGCGGTGTGCCATCCAGTTTTCTTGAATAAACGAAAATATATATATTCCGTAAATTCGAATCTATAGCGAAAATATGCATACAATTGATACGAATTTTAGTAGGTAGGTAATAGCCATACAATAGCTTCCTACGATTACCTCATAAACTACGCTGTATTTAGAGCAGCAAATGTAATATTTTTGCAAGCAGCCGTAGCATCCGTACATTATGGAATCTGATGTCTTTACATTATATATATATATACGTATATAATTATTGCGTATATGTAACCGTTAGGCTTAGAAAGATCGGAAACATGCAATCGATTACTTTCCGGTGCTTAATAACGGTTGGTCGCTTGTGGTCGGATGGAGGAGCGGGTGGTCCTTGTGTTGTGCATGATTGGACCCGTATGTAGTCCTACTGTATTATGGGTCCACTTACCGATGCTCAGAATCGATGTGAACGAAACTAATTAGATGGCGTTGATTTAGCGAAATCTAATAAGCGCATTTCATGTATAGGCCTATGGTTCTGTGTGACAGAAAGAACGACGTGTGTGGTTGGCTATGGAACGGCCACTGATTAGAATTGGTTGTCATTAAACTGACGACGGGATGACTGAGCCTACGTGACTGTTGCGTCATGATTATTGACTTGAAGTCTTCATGAGCCATTGAGTGCTTCAGTTTTGAACCGCACATCAGTCATTCGTTGTCATCGATACGTCATCGATACGTCACCCTGGATCAATCTATTTCTGATCACTTTTCAGTATTGACGGCAGTCCAGGACGGATTCGTTGGCAGATCGTTTAAAGGGAACAATATAAAATAAATATAATAAAATAACAATTGCTAGGTACATATGATTCATCGGGATTTAAAACAGGCCAGGAGTATTGTTAATTGTTTTATTAGGTATTTGTTGTAATTGTAATTGTAGTCGAAAATTTATAAAGCGCCACTCAAAAAGATCAGTGGCGCTCCCGACCCGGGCCAGTGTCATCAGTGAAAGACAGGAAAGTTTTCAGGCGCTTGAGGAACCGAGAGGGAAGAGAGACTAAGGAGCTCTAACCGCAGGTCCCGAGGGAGACGATTCCAGCTTGATGGGCCAACAAAAGCAAAACTGCTGGACTGGGCCGTAGCTCTGCGCATACGGGGGACCACCGGACGACCGAAGGAGACCCGACCATGGCAGAGAGGAGAGAGGAGTGCAAAAAATCATCGAATAGAACGGAGCAGAGCCGACAAGACAGTTATGCCGTCTAAGATAAGCTAGTCTGTCGAAAGAAAGTCTGATGCATCACTTGCACGAACGCTTTATTCTAATTGAACCGTTACACCATTTAAGCTGTCGAAGAGCGCCGTGGAAAGGTCGCCAGAAATCGATCTATGTTCAGATAGTAACCAAGTAACGGTAGTTGCTTGTGTTAGTCAGTGTCCCAATGGTTTGAGCATCGCCTTGCAAAGCGAAGTGTGCGGGTTCGTACCTCCTATGAAACTCTGTAGGGAGTTTCAGCAAGTTCTTTATGAATACAGTTATATTAATAAATATATAAAATAAAAAATTAATAATAAGAATAAATTTGACGAGGCTTAGGCAACCCAGACATTTAACAATTCTTCGGACTATTTCCCGACAATCGGAACTTTTTATTTATAGGACTGATACTATATATAATAACAATGTTAAAAGCCTTAGCATAAACTGATGTTTAGTGACATCAAAACATTATTTTGCAATTATATATAATCTGAGGGAAAAAAGAAAAAAGAATAGGTGCCCATCCAGACGTTATTTCACTCTTTTTAATTAATACTTAAGTCCCCGAGGGATCGTGTGCAGTGTGTACCTCAGGGCAGGAAAAGAATATAATAACTAATAAAAATAATAATAATAATAATAATAATAACTAAACCAAATGATAATAAAACAATGGTATTAATAAACAGTAGTATTTGTATTGATAATAGTAGTAGTAGTGGTAGCAGCAGCAGCAGCAGAAGTAGTGTTAGTGGTAGTGGTAGTGGTAGTGGTAGTGGTAGTGGTGGTAGTGGTAGTAGTAGTAGTAGTAGTAGTAGTAGTAGTAGTAGTAGTAGTAGTAGTAGTAGTAGTAGTAGTAGTAGTAGTAGTAGTAGTAGTAGTAGTAGTAGTAGTAGTAGTAGTAGTAGTAGTAGTAGTAGTAGTAGTGTGGTAGTGATAGTGGTAGTAGTAGTAGTTGTTGTTGTAGTTGTAGTAGTAACTAATGCATATAAATGTGAGATACGGACCACGGCTAGACGTCCGTCCATTGCCGGTTCCCGCCACTTGGCCGATACGAAGACATCAGCTGCGAATCGATCCCTCAGAGTATCGATCTCACCCAACTTCATGAAGACGATGCGCACTTGGACGGTCGTCTAAATGACAAGAAACCAAGATGAATGTAAATGTATGTATGTATCTGGATGCTTAATATAGCGCCTTTTAAGTAACACACAAAATCGCTGCACATATATGCATGGCTCTCAGACTGATCTAAACAAGTGCTTCTTAAGACAGTCTGAAACTGTTTGCTGCACTTGTCCGAATGCAACAGAGCGTAAATGCATTGGGAGACTGTTCCATGAGGATGGCCCAATAGATGAAGTCACGATGGGCTCGAGCTGAAGTGCGGAATCGCGGCACCTGCATATCTCCACGGTGAAAAGAGAGCGCAGCGATTGCTCTCACCAGGTTGACTTGAGATTGAAACACTGAGCTCCCTACTGTATGCCGCAGCAAAGCCAACGATTGAATCACGTGCCAGCAAAATGATCTTAAAATACATTCGCTCGGCAACAGAAAGCCAGTGTAGCGTCTCTTCGTCAATGTATACGTCGTTCTATAACAACCGTATGGCCTCGACCCTGCGCATATTTAAATGAATTGATCGGGTGAGATCACTCTTCACCGCCCATGCCCCTTTGAATGGGTGCCACGCCATTTGAGATTTTTCGTATACGGACCATTCTCGCCTAAAATTAAAATCTCTGAAAGAATCCACCATTGGGAGACAAACCAACATCCTCAAGCACAGGTGCACATAGGACGTGCGCTCAACCAACATAGCTAACCGCATCTCAAAGCAAACAAACGATTGACTGAGAAATGAACGAATGCAGTTACAGCTGAAACACAATGAGAAGAGACATCGATAAAGACAAGAACGACGTAAAGGAAGGAAGAAAGAAGAAATTGATGCACTGCAGACGTTGGCTGAACTCAGAAAATAGAAAAATAGAACAAAAATCATTGACTGAATGTACGATCGAATTTTTGCGAATACGGTTGAACGCAATAAACTCTAGACGGATGTAGATGACAAAGCCGGAGAGAATGAAATGGAGATATTCAATTAAAGACATTATAAAATAATGGGAATCATCACGGATCAGTGGGAATCGTCGCGGATCAGTAGGAATCGTCACGCAGCAGTAGGAAACGTCATGCAGCAGTAGGAAACGTCACGCAGCAGTAGGAAGTGCGGATATATCGACAGGATACCTGTGTTTCGTACTTTTATGGAATTCAAAGAACAGGACATAGCCGGAGAAGAAAGCATGGTGGTAATAACAGAGACAAAGAGACCGCTGAATAGAAAGAGGAATGTAAGACCAAAATAGAAGAAGACAGGAAAAGAAGAGAAATGAGACAGCAGAACAAATGCAGAGTATTTAGACAGGACAAAGAAAAAAACGGCAATTAAGAGCAGATTAGGCAATCTAAAAATGACGAATATGTAGGCCTAAAGAGAACAGTGCGTCTACAGATTTAATCTACTCTTAGAACTTCAACAGCGTCGTTATAATAATAATGAATATGATATCAATTTAACCCTAACCATACCGGGTGGGTCTTTTATGACCTCAGTCGGATGATTGTTGTTATAAAATATTAACTGTTAAATGTTTCAACCAATTTTAGGAATATGTCACATTCCTTTCCAGCTTTATAGAGAACATATCGGGAATGGGTGGCGTGGTGATGCCTGCAAGATATCCGCAAAAGATTGCTGGGGTTGTAAATGACCCCAACAATTTGTTAATGTTTTTTCTTTACTTTTTCTCATTTTACATTATTTCCCTTTCCATTTTCCCTACAGTCTGAGCATTTCTAGTTCCCGTTTTTGTAGTGAATCAACAGTAATATGAATTGCAGTAAATTATTTGTTTAGCTGTTATTTTCGGTAAGTTATGCCCCTTGTTCGAGTTCATTGCATTGTTGTAGCCTATTATTCAACCGAGTCATCATTAGTATGTCAAATGTTATACACAATTACACATAAAGTAGCATAATTAGTAAAATTGCATTTCAAACAGCCAGCAGTCTGCTTCATTTCAGTGAGCAATAATAAAAGATAGTTTCAGCAGTTTTTGTAGTCGAAACTGTCGAAGTTGCTCATAATAGGGCACTTTTCCTATAACTGATCTAAACGCTTTATTTCGGTTTATCTTCAGAGTAAAATATGTTAGGCTTCTAGTGCAAAATACGATGACATTTACTAATGACATTGTGTAAAGTAACAAATACTGATTTACAGAACTTATCATTGTATATATGACAATTTTATGTAATGACAATTATAGTCTACAAGTGCGTTATCGACAACGTATTACAAATTCGCATTATTTGCTTAATATAACAATTTCTTTGTGGAAACATGAGACCCCTGAGAAATTAAAACTTTCTCGTTTGCATGCAATTTGATGCATTCACAAATGCTTTAATTTGTTCCTGGAAGCGTTTCTGACAATCAAATAACAAACATGTTGATCCCAGAGCAAACAACACAGATGGGGTCATTTAGGACCCCACCCGGTACGTTTAAGTTGTGTTGTATGCCGGTATGATTAGGGTTAAGGCGCATCAACGCCTGTCCATCCTCCGCTCAAATCCAAGGGGTCATCCCTGTGCGACGTAGCTTCATCAGGTGGATTCTAAAGATATATAGAGAGTGAGAGAATGAGACAGCGGGAGAGACAAAGAGACAGAGGGAGGGAGGGAGAGAGCGCTTAGTTCCAAAGGTTCGATCCTGTGCGCAGGTGCAGAAGAATCTAATTAATGAGAGCTAAAATAGAGAGCAAATATCAGTCAAAGGACACATTTGTACAACATAAAAGAGCTGTGATAGAGAGACACGTGAAAGAAACCAGGAAAAAAACTGAGAACATATCAGCATCGGAGAGAGGAACAGAGAGACAGACAGACAGACAGACAGAGAAAGAGACACCAAGTATAAATAGGATCAAAGACGTAATTCTGCGAAATAATTGCTAAACAGCGTGGCCTTGATGTCGGATTGGATAGAACAAGTTAGGACAATTTAAGTAAACTGAAAACTGTTTAAAGTAGATCGAGTTAGGAAAAATAGAACAGACCTAAGGCAAAATGTATTATTACGCTACACCGCACAACTGAGAGCAGATTAAAGGGTAGGAAATATTCAAGAACAGATCATTGCTACAGAGGTTTAAGATATTTAAAATGAAACGCAGGGAGAAAGAGGGAGAGACGATTAAAGAAGAATGCGAAGAAGAGGAAGAAGAGGAAGAAGAAGAAGAAGAAGAAGAAGAAGAAGAAGAAGAAGAAGAAGAAGAAGAAGAAGAAGAAGAAGAAAAAGAAGAGGAGGAAGAAGAAGAAGAAGTAGTAGAAGAAGAAAGGAGAAGAAAAAGAAAAAAAGAAAAAGAAGGAGAAGAAAAGAAGAAGACGAAGAAGAAGAGGAGCAGTCCCTTAAACTAGCTCTAGGGCAGCCATGAGTATAAAGCGTAAGCGACTTCATTTTTCTTAGCCTCGGCATATGAGTTCGAGTGGCCAGTCCTCTCCCTCGCTGTATAATCTTCCCACTGACAGTGTAGGTCAATGTACTCACAATAGATGAGTTGAGTTGTGCGATAAATTGGTACGATGAAGACAACGACGAGTGGGGTAGGGACTACGAACAGGATGAAGACGACGAAGGAGAATTAGAGGATGAGTTCGGAGACGAGTACATATTATGATTGACAAACGAGGAAGATCATAGAGACAGAAAGAGATAGATTGAGCGTCTGGGGCAGTAATTGCCGGATGAAGACGACCAGTCTACATGAAACGACGTAATTCTGCGAGATAATTGGAAGACGGCGACCTGGCCCTGTGGCCTAATTACACAGTCGTAATCCTCCGCCACAGTCGAAGCAGCCAGTGCACTGCCGCCGCGGAAATAAGACCGAGCTCTGGTGACTAATTTTCCGCTGCATCGATTCTCGCGCTGCGTCAGATCAAAGCTCATGTCACACTGGACGCAACACTCAACGCATACGTAGTTACGTACTCCTCTATACGCATACACCACGCAACGGTACGCATGTACTTAAACGTACCGGTTATATGGGTCTACTTCGACGTACACAGGTTGTCAGAAGGACCAATTTCTTACAAGTTTCCCATAGGCCTATTAGTCATTTCAGGTCACTTAATTAGGCCTACATTTCACAGTTCAATGTTTACCTAAGAACGATACTCGAAAACGTGTTAAACGAATGGATATCTTTTTCTCTAGGACATTTTAAAACAAAATCATTAAAAAATTTCAGCTCTTTTCAAAACGATGGTGCTTCCAGTCTAATGAATAAGGTATCAAGAGATGGCGCTCCTGAGTTTGGTCGAAGATCTGCTGCAGAGACAAAACCGAGTAACATGAGACGGTCGATGATGAGCAATCATAGGAGAGAAAAGAGGCAGGTGAAAGGCATGCATATACATTGCCCTTCGTAATCGTAATCGTAATCTTGAAAATACCCAAGTGCCACGATTTGAAAAGTAGTACGGCAAATTAGAGGATCTGGGTAAAAGAGTACGGCAAAATTATGTTTTTGCCGTTAGACCTTAAAAAAAGTGGTACGGCAAAAGCCGTACAACAAACATAGGCGGCGCCGCCACTGCCCAAGTGCTACTAAAAAGCTAATCGCAGGGCACCAGCTTATTCACGTTGTGTTCGGTGTTTTGTCCAGAGATATTAAGTGGATCGAGGTCCAAGTCCGGTTGCCAGGAGACGAGAGAGAAAACAATCCACTATGTTCGAATCTCTGAAGTCCTTAAGAGAGTCGGAGAGATCATTCGGCTGAAGCGCACACAGTGTAACAGCAATCGAAGAGAAACGGTTGATAAATACAAACTTAATATCCAGATGGTCATGCGAGTATAAGTTAAATTTATGCGTGACGTGGGAGAACGAATATTTATTGCTCACGGTAAATTGCGGACGTTTATTTAAGATAACATAGGGCCTATAATGGTAGTAGTGGGCAGTACACAGATGAACACGGTCGGAAGCAGACAGAAAGACTGAGAGGGAAACAAACAAATAAAGAAACACACTCATATATCTACAGATATTCATTATTATCGATCAGTTCATATTCCATATAGATTGCGAATGTTTTGTTAGTGGTGTTGATTAGGCAGGATGGCCAATTGACCTATGGTGGCGCCGAGATATTGTTTGCCCGTCTTTGACGTTCATCGCGGGTTTATTGAATTACGATCGAATGGCTGTTGTTGAGAGATTTCCATCGAATGGCACAATACACAGCGACAGAAGCCAAGTGCACTGATTGGGCCGTCATCGTCGATCGGTTTGGATTTCGATAGATGCTGTAGCTAAGCAGGATGCAATACACAGCGTGGGAAGGAAAGAATAACACAGAGACAGACAATGAGACAGACAGACAGACAGAAACAGATAGATACATAGACAGAATCAAATATAGACACAGAGGAAAGAAAGAGGGAAGTAAAACAACAAGATCAGGACATACAGACAGACACAAAGACAGACACGGATGCAATATATAGAGAGATAGATAGACAGACGTATAGGCAAACAGACAGAGAGACAGACAAAATGACGGATCGATAGGTATACTTCCGATTGTGGAGTGGAAAAATAACACGTTATACGATTCCTAAAACGCTCATATCTACCTTTTGAAAGGGAAAGCAGGTGGGAAGGACAGACGGAGAAATAGATACAACGATAGAAACAAAGAGAGAGGGAGACAGAGACAGAGACAGAGAGACAGAGGGAGATGAGGTCGGGCATGTCGAAAGAGAGAAACAGAGAATAAAACAGAAATACAGTCTCGCACAAAGGCACACGTCAAGAGACAGACAGACAGACAGACAGATAGACAGACAGACAGACAGAGACAGAGACAGAGACAGAAAGAAAGACAGAGAGAGAAAGACAGAGACAGAGAGACAGAGAGAGACAGAGAGAGACAGAGAGACAGAGAGACAGAGAGACAGAGAGACAGAGAGAGAGAGAGAGAGAGAGAGAGAGAGAGAGAGAGAGAGAGAGAGAGAGAGAGAGACGACAAGTAGTCTTATAAAGGCAGGCATAAGCTATTTGTGATGAAGCACTTCAAATGAAAGGTTACTCCGTTCGCCATGATTCAGAATTTAATTACCGTATGCACCTTGTCACATTGCTAAGGATTCGTGATCTTGTTTTTTTTCCAATTCAACCAAAAGGTCCTTCAGTCCTGGACTCATGTCGCTCAAGGTTATTCCTGATAGAACACATAATAAACTTTACCTTACCTTACCTTTTCTTACCTTACCTTACCATGCACCATTTTACATTACCTTACCTTATTTTATTTTTCCTTACCTCGATACAGATCCCGCCATCGGAATTTATGCAAGGCTGTCTGTAAGTGTGGAGCGACTATTACCTTTCTGTTTCTCGTTACTTCGACGATCTCGTCGCCCTTGTCTCCTCGTAGTTCAGCGGCCCTGGCTGCGACGGTCTCGATAGGCGCCGAAGGGAGAGAGGTCTGTCGACCCTTCATGCTGGCGAGCAGCGTGTCCTTGCTCTTCTTCAGTATCGTCATGTGTTGTCTCATCGTCACATCCAGCGACCTTAGCGTTGTCGCCAGCTCCTTACTCGTCTCCTCCGACATTTGCTCCAATGCCATTGTCAGCAGCTACTGTCAGTCTACGGCTGTCGGTGTTTAGCTGCGGGTGTCAGACGTTGTCAGTGCTGGATTAACACCAGTTTCAATATGTCATCAATCGTCGGTCGATATTTTAACGTCAATATCACTTACACTTCCAGGTTACTGCAAGTACTTTTAAGTCACAAATTTGTATTGTGTCTTCAGTATTCTTCTGCCATTAGCAACTTACTAAAACGTGTTTGTCATTGTCAATGATCAATTAGAGGTTTCCTTGTTTTCGACTGTCGCTGTAGGCGAGTTGGTATTCGCAGAGAAGGTAATAGATAGAAAGATGGAACACGGTTTCCAAATCCTCAGAATTAAGCAGTAGGCCTAATTCGCTGAAAATAACAGAAACAATGCAAGCAGTAGTCTAAAACTGAGCTTCACTTTCACAGTATTTTATTTAACGGTAGACTGGTTTTATCAAAAATATCGCCGAAAACAGAGTTTTCAAACTTAACGTTAAAATTTCTGGTAGCCTGCCTCCAACAGCCAATTGACCCTCTAGTGCTGAGTCAGATAAAATAATGAGTATTACACACGACCGAACTAATTTCTTAAATTGGACACTGCATCTAGTTTGGAAGTTGATGTAATTTGATAGTAAACTATTGTGTGATAATCAGGATATCTTGTATGGTCACGTGTAGCTTTATCTAACCTCGACAACTTTCGTCGTTGCTACACTGTTTACCAACAAGGTATATCGTGTGCTATCACTTTGAACAAAGATTGTTTCCGCAACGTTTCTCTTCTTCCTCTTTTTCCTTTCCCTTTATATAGTTAAGGGAAGATCGACATCATTCCAACCCGTCCTCCATCCTCCTCCTCATGCTCCTCTATCTATCACCCCGAGCTTTCCACTCAAAATTAAAGTCTCACCATTTCAAGAACTCCTACCCAGACTCATCTGATCCTCCGCCTTCCAACCCTTCTTGCCCTAAACGACACCCGCTTCAACAGCTGCTCTGCAGCGTGTCTTGATCTGCCTCTATGGTACCCGGACTCGTACTTCCTGCAGTGGACTAAGCTTACTCTTTGGAAAATCCCTCTGATTTGACGCAGCGCTCGTGATTAGACTGGTGTCTTGCGCTTGGCCTTCGAGTGGCGCTTTAGAAGTTTGGAGATTACGATTACGACATCAATAGCCATGGCAATCACAGGATGTCGTTAAACACTGGAAACTACTGCAACGTTTCGGAATCTGCATTTGAGCTGACCGCATTTTTGGTTGAACTGTTTGCAGGTGATTGTTGTTTAACAATTTTTATGCATTTCGTTCACAAGCCTGACTTCCATAACACAGAGTAACATAGCCATAGCATAAGATAGCATCACACAAGACAGCATAACATAACATAGCATAACACAAGATAGCATAATATAACATAGCATAGCACAAGATAGCATAATATAACATAGCATAACACAAGATAGCATAATATAACATAGCATAGCACAAGATAGCATAATATAACATAGCATAACACAAGATAGCATAATATAACATAGCATAACACAAGATAGCATAACATAACAGAAATAGAATGAAATAAGATGTCACCAAAATTAATCACTACATTCCACGCCGACCTTGATTGGCAAATCTCTTATTAACTTCCGCGACAGTGAGTCAACAAATTCAGTGTCGACACGACACGACGGAGTTGTTTCTGTCTATTGAGGGCTGTTCTATTGGGAACTATGTGCAGTTGTTTTGAGAAACCTGGTAACAGAAAGACTCTGAATCTTGTTCGCTGGAACTGTTTGCATCTGTGGCTGTCCGACGCTGTCACCTGTACCACTCTGATCTAATCTCAATGGAGAACGGACAATGGATAAGCAAATGGAACCACTTGAGTGACATGAAATAACTAGGAGTGCATTGAGAACTGAGAAGCGTGTATACAGTAGTCTCAGGTAGTCTAGCCACTTTCGTCTGCACTGCTGTCGTTGTTATTATTATTTCCAATGGTCTTAAGAAACATGTGTAAAATACAGACAATCGCGACTATGCACAGAGAGATCCCAATTAAGCCTGTCATATGTATGTTCGTTGTATGTTCTGTTAACTGAAAACAGGTAGGCCTATCAAGTCTTGTATAGACTTGGAGCTTTTGTCTGACTCCTGCTTCACTGTTTCTGTGTGCTAATAGCTGTTGCTATAATATCCATACAAGTGCGATGACATTTTATGGCTTGCTTTGTTTTGTTATGTTATGTTGTTCTATGTTACGTTGTTCTGTTGCGGCATGTTGTTATATTATGTTATGCTAGGTTAAGCTATGTTATGCTGTGTTAGGTTATGTTATCTTATGCTATGATATGTTATGCTATGTCATGTTATATCATGCCATGCTATGTTAAGTTATGTTGTGCTATGTTATGTTATGCTATGTTAAGCTATGCCATGTTACGTTAAGCTATGTTATGCTTTATTAATGCTACATTATGCTTTGTTATGTTATGTCATGTTATGCTATGCTATGTTGAGCTGTGTTACGTTAGTCGTGTTGCTCTGATGCGGCATCTTGTTATATTATGTTATGCTAGGCTATGTTAAGCTATGTTGAGCTGTGTTATGCTATGTTGATGTAAGTCTGGTCATCTCGTCCATCCTCAGCGGATCAGAAACTTCGATGTGGCCTCTAAGCTTCTAAATCGCCTGACACCTTGTTCAGGTCTACGAGCAACATCCTTCGAATACGAAGACGAACATTATATCTGCTACTGTATCTTTATAGTAGCAGGTAAACGGATCATTAGTGTAACGTGTTTCTAGTCACTGAAAGTGTAAATGAGGCGCAAGTGTTTTTAAAGTCTGTCATAATTTCTTATTAAAATTTCTTTTAATCCGAGAAGAACACATAAATTAGTTCACGCGTGCGTGTCATTATACAATCACTAAGCAACCGAGACCTCACTCGCTGGATAAACCTTTAAATAGGATATATATAACTCATAATTTTGTCTATTAATAGCTGCCAAGTATGCATATAATTTACTTCCGACACACACATTTGCAATATGTGTAATTATAAAAATAGAAGATATATATCTTATGGGAGATTTTAATATAGATTTATTAAAAGCTCAAGATCATGCCATGACTGCAAATGTTTTAGATATTATGTCTGCTTACCATTTTTTACCCTCCATTACACAACCAACAAGAATTACCCCAACTTCTTCGACCTTAATCGATAATGTTTTCTCTAATACAACCTCAAAAATTATTGACTCGTACACACTTGCATCGGACATATCCGACCATCTTCCAACTTTGGTGAGAATCAATCAAATCCTATACAAGGTGAGAATACTTCGAATTCGAAAACTCGAAACTTTAATGCATCCAACTGTGAACATTTAAAAAATTTATTATCCAAAATTGATTGGTCCATTGTATTAGAATCCTGCACCAAAAATGACCATGATGCTTCTTATGACCTCTTCTTTTCATTATTCCAGGAAGCTTATAACACTGCTTTTCCCCTAAAACATAAGCAAACAAAAGCACATAATAAGATAAAAAAAAACTTGGATGACACTCGGCTTGCTCAAATCATGTAACAAATCAAAATTGTATTTGAAATATATCAAAAATCCAACTCCTGAAAATTAATCTAAATTCACTACTTATCGAAACAAATTTAAAACGGTCTGCACCAAAGCTGAAAGAAATTATTATGAATCAGAATTTCTTAGATACAGTCACGACCTTAAAAAACGTGGCAGATCATAAGAACTTTAGTTAACTCTAAGGATAAGAAAAAAATTATCAGTCACTTGTGCTTAAATGGTAATGACATAACAAATGCTGATGTTATCTCTGAGAAATTTAACAACTATTTTACCAATATTGCTCAGGATCTCATTGGGAAAATACCTGCGTCCAATAACACTATCTATGCTTATCTCAGTCCACAATTACCAAGGGGCCATCCACATAATTACGTACGCACTTAGGGGGGGGAGGGGGGTCGGATTTTGGCGATTTTGCGTACGGGTGCGAACGGGGGGGAGGGGGGGTAACAAAATGTGTACGTACCCAAAATAAATTTCTAATTATGACGTCCACATTAGCCTATTTATAACTCTGTATTATCCTATAGTCGTCCCATGGCATTTTATTACATTATATAAAAGCCATGTGCAGTTATTCTGTGCTTTGAACGACACCTATAATTTGTCTATATTGGCCCTTCAATAATCTGGCCTAAAGTGCAGACAGGCTGCCTGGAGACACTTTCTGCAGCTGGTCATCGGGGGGGGGGTTGCGTCAAACGTACGTACTCAGGGGGGGGTGGTGGAAGAAAGTACGCTTGCGAACAGGGGGGAGGGGGTCCAATTTTCCCGGATTTTTGTGTGCGTAATATATGGATGGCCCCCAACCTCTTTTGCTATTTACCCCACCTCCCCGGATGAACTAATCTCACTTAGTCATACTATAAAAGTCTCTCACAGCGCAGGCTTCGATGAGATCGACCCATCTGTTGTTTTTCCTGTATTCGAACACATTGCCCGATGATTGCCGCTCCCTTATCAGCCATCATTAACTGCTCTCTGTCCACAGGAATAGTTTCCTCAAGCCTGAAAATAGCTAAAGTCACACCAATCCATAAACAAGGCCCAGAAGAGGAACTGACCAACTACAGACCAATCTCTATTCTACCATATTTTTCCAAATTCCTTGAAAAAGTCATGTTTATTCGTCTATTTGACTATGTTAATAAAAAAAATCTTACATATTTCTCAACATGGTTTTCAGCCCGGTCATTCAACTGCTATGTCACTTTTGAGTATCCAGGATAACATCTCATCTGTTATTGACCGTGGCGAATATGCACTAGGTGTTTTCATCGATATTGCAAAAGCATTTGACACTGTCAATCATGAAATACTCCTTAATAAACTTCAAAATATTGGAATACGTGGTATTGCACAGGATTGGTTCAAAAGCTACCTCGATGATAGGAAACAACAGGTCCTATGCAATGGCTCCCTGTCAAAATTAAAATTAAATAAATTTGGTGTACCACAAGGATCAATTCTTGGACCCCTCCTTTTCTTAATTTTTATTAATGACCTCCCAAACGCTTCACCAATCCTGCGTTTTGTGCTTTTCGCTGATGATACGAACATTTTTGCTTCTCACAAATCATACCAAAAACTCTTTCAATTAATGAACGAAGAACTAACAAAAGTCATTGACCGGTTCAGAGTCAACAAATTATTATTGAATCTAAAAAAGACAAACTACATCCTATTTTGCTCGCATCGTAAACATATCCCAGAAACAGGAGAAGCACTCATTATGGACAACAACCCTATACCACAAGCAACCTCGGTCAAATTTCTGGGAGTATTAGTGGACCAATTCCTTACATGGAAAGTACATATTGAGAATATCTCTAAAAGAATTTCGAAAAGTGTGGGTGTAGGCCCTATTAGCCCGTATTGCCTAGGCCCCTAGGGCCTACTTATTACCAACCCATATTAAACTGAACCTATATTATTCATTAATTCACCCTTATCTCTCATATTGCAACATAGTCTGGGCCTCAAATTACTCAACTCGCTTGCTTAAAGAGGGCTGCTAGAATTATAACAAGAAAATCAGGTCCCATTTCCCCCATGCTGCATTACAAAGTCTAAAAATTTTACCAATTGAACAGATTAGAATCCAACAGACCTCTGAATTCATGTTTAAGTATATGCACAATCTTCTCCCTGCAGTATTCAGTGACTTCTTCAGTTTGACATCCAAAATAAATCCCTACTGTGTCAGGACATCTGCCGATTATAGAGGAGCATCTGCTAGAACAAACACCCGAAAGTTCTCAATAAAAAGTACTGGCCCGAGGATTTGGAATAATATTCCTGTCGCCATAAGAAATCTACCTAATATTTTAATTTTTAAGAGAAAGCTCCGCGAGTACCTAGTAGCAGCTGTCCCCCAGCCTTCCCCATCTACATTTTACTAGCAAATTACTTCCTTGAATGCGCACTAGGTTTTGATGTGATGATGTGATATTACGTCGATGTTTAGTTAACTAGTTAAGTCCATAATGTCTAGTATTACAATGTTGTGCCAGTTGCCGCTATTTTTATGTACAAGGGCAACCCTGATAGCGGGACCCAGGTCCCTGAAGGGTTTCTCTCCCTTTACTTCCATTGGAAACTAATTAATTTATCTGTTTTCTGTTAAAAGTTTACACTGAATGATATCATTTCTGTTACTGCATACATGTATTATGCGAAGTAATAAAATTTATGGTTATGGTTATGGTTTAAAAATAGAAAATAACCAATCGGTTCTATACTCGAGTAACCAGGACACAGGAGTGGTACTAGTACAGGAGAGCGGCTGATTATACATGAACACGTCTAATAAATTAAAAAAAGGTTTGACCTGTTTTGAAGGAAGTGAGCACACCGATGGTGTCAATCGAGTCAAAGGAGTAGGAATAAAACGACTCAGCGGTAAACGGAAGTGCGTAAGAGTGCAACTGATTATGGAAAATGCGGCTAATAAATCACAAATCGGATTGAAAGGATTTTAAGGAAGTAAACACATATCAATAACGTCACGCCAGTCATCGGAGTGGAAGCCAATGAAGAGTGATAAGGCAGACGTGTCCATCTAACTATACAGAGTCTACAAGCAACTTCGTCACCTTAGAGTTCCTCATTCTTGCAACAACATCCTTGTACCCAGAGGCGGAAACTCAGGTGGAAATGACCCTGCAGGTGGAAGAGTCACTGCTCATTAGCGACGCTGTGCTTGTCATCTCTTTGTCCCGGATGAACTCATCGTTTTCTATCGCCGACGTAGACGAAGAATGCTAATGATATACGGAAAAACACATGCGGCAAAGACGCTTTAACCGAGCGAGCCCTGCAGGAATCCTCCGCCGCCGCCTCATCGCCAGTGCCAAGACGGAATTATTGACGACATCGATAAGTAGTCTCTATCAACTGTTACGACTCGCTTCCTTTGATGCGACACGCACCGTTTGATGTCTCAAACATACACTCAAGCACGAATACATATATATACACAAATATGCGTACATTTAACCATATAAGTTCAATATTTAGTCATTTATATACACACGTATTCAGACATACGCAGACGATTATTGATTTACGTGTGATCGTCCACTATGAGTTAGATAAGCCTAGATCATAAAGGAATATAATGCATTGCAAATGGTAATTGCAATGGATTTATGGATAGCATGCGCAGTTCTCGAAGGGTTGGTCCATCAACGACTGTTTATTCAATTCGCTGACTTCAAAAGGCTTGCAGATCCTTGGTCCCTTTCTTTGTTTTCATCGCTTAGTATAAACCAACACCCATATATACGCACAACTTATATATATATATATATATATATATATATATATATTATAGTCCACGAATAAAAAAACGAGCGATGGTCCTCCAACTATTTCATTCATCAGCAAGGTAACTGTCTGAGCGATTGATTGATTTTATATGAAATAGGAATATATGAAAGTATGACAATTAGAATCAATAAAAAGGTAAAAAAATCCAGGCTTCCCGTCAACAATGAAAAGAAACGTAAGCACGCCAGCAGAGAGTTGCTCCATGGTAGCGCCAGCCGCTACGTCGACCTTTCAGATAATAGAGGAGTATATGTGTATCAAGGAGTTGGCTTTGATATATAGTCAAATCTCTCGCAGAACGAGTCACATTGGTCAAATATGCAGAATAGCTTTGACTTTTAAGATCTGAAGCTTATTCGAAATTGTCTTGCAAGTTGTGCTCCTATTTACCTCAGAAAGTTATGTAAATCGGCCTCTTCCATTTCTTCTGCTGCACAAAGTGACCTGGTTGTCCCAACCTCCCAGTCTTCCACGATGCATCATAGAAGCTTAGCTGTGGTGGATATAACTTTCTGGAATAATTTGCCTCGGAACTTATGACATGAGTTCCTTGGCCTTTCTTTACCTCTATCCTGCAAGCGCTTAAAACCAATTTCGCTAGATCGTGAGTTTTTTTGGCAAGACTGGACGCCTCTGCAGAAGAGGCGCTGTATAAGATTCTAATTATAATTACAAAGGTTGTTACAAGTTATAAGGGTTACAATTGGTTTCCTCTCTTCCATCAGCACTCAGCATCTTAGCAAAGCGCTTTATAGTGTGTTACACTGCATTGTATTACAATGTATTGTACTGCATTTATTGTATTGTATTACAATGTATTACAATGTATTGTACTGCATTTATTGTTTTGTATTACAATGTATTGTACTGCATGTATTGCATTGTATTGTTTTACAATGTATTGTACTCCATTTATTTATTATATTGCACTGCATTTATTGCATTGTATTACAATGTAGGCCCCTATTGTACTACATTTATTGCATCGTATTACAACGTATTGTACTGTATTTATTGTGTTGTATTAAGATGTACTGTACTGCATTTATTGTATTGTAATTTGTATTACAATGTATTGCACCGCATTTATCGTATTGCATTGTATTACAATGTATGACCTTACTGTACTACATTTATTGCATCGTATTACAATGTATTGTACTGCAATTATTGCGTTGTATTACAATGTATTGTACTCCATTTATTGTATTGTATTGCAATGTATTGCACTGCATTTATTGCATTGCATTGTATTACAATGTAGGCCCCTATTGTACTACATTTATTGCATCGTATTACAATGTATTGTACTGCATTTATTGTATTACATTGTATTGTATTACAATGTACTGTACTGCATTTATGGTATTGCATTGTATTGTATTACAATGTACTGTACTGCATTTATTGTATTGCATTGTATTGTATTACAATGTACTGTACTGCATTTATTGTATTACATTGTATTGTATTACAATGTACTGTACTGCATTTATTGTATTGCATTGTATTGTATTACAATGTACTGTACTGCATTTATTGTATTGCATTGTATTGTATTACAATGTACTGTACTGCATTTATTGTATTGCATTGTATTGCAACGTGAACACACGACAAGGTAGATTAATTGCTCAGTAATTAAGGTGTTTTACAAAGTGCAGTGTTTGGTTGATTGGCCATTGCTATTGTTGTGGTCCCTGTTGACGGTGATGATGATGGTCATCTAGGGAACAATGCGCGGCTGAGGGAGCAGCGCCGTAACCACAGACTCGTTAATTAGAGGCCGACGACGCCGCCGCTGCCGTACATAACCACTTAGCAACGAGAGGGAGCCACCTGATCATCGTCTGGCGAAGTATTTCTCTGAGTTGGATTAATTCGGTCTACGAGATCCGGATTAACTGCTTCTGCTCCTCAGATGGTTAAAGCCATTCGATCCGGATGAAGAGTTACTTAGTAGGATTTACAATCAGCGTCGCCTTCACTTCAAAGACTCAGCCTCTGCTGCCTCAACTGCAATTGCGACTTAATAGTATTTACTATACTGGCTGTCGTCCATGGCAACGACCCTCGTTTTACCTTTGTGTTTATCGTTGTTCAGTTTGCGGTTCTGCTTCGGAGGGCGCCACTGCGTCGTCGACTCTTGTGAGGAAGACGGTTTCCGGTTGACGGTGTGTGGCTGCACTGGCGTTGCCAGAGTTACGAGGTTGGAGGCGGGGGGGCAAAGCAGAGAATCTTAGGGACGTCCACTGGAGTAAAAGGGAGTGCCTTTGGTGGGGTCTGGGGCGAAGCTGGAGATTTTCCATTTGTAGCTAGTATGTTTGTGTTAAAAGTCAACAAGTTCTAATTTCCCTAGTTTCACTAATACATGAATCTGTTTTCAACTTAATATGTAGCCGATGTTTATGATTTTAGATGAAATACCCAATGAACAAAATACTGCATTTTTATTTACCTACATTCAGTCACTTGAATTTCTATTATTCTGGAATAGTCCTCCTTTATAAGTAGAAGTGAGCTACCAGTCTGCCACCTTCATTGTTCCGCAATAGTGGCGCCTGCCATACTACAATGGACTACAGGCTACAGATTCCATAGCTTTGTCCATGGACGCTGCAATGAGATCTGGGGCCATTGGATTGCAGTCTTGTCAAGTCTCTGGAACCTCAAAGGCAAAGACAAAGGCCAAGGCCAAGACTTTGAAATTCAGGACCAAGACTTTGAACCTCAACACCAAGACCAAGACCTTGAACCTCAAGACCAACACCAAGATTTTTTTGTTTCAAGACCAAGACTTTTAAAACTAACTCGAGTGCACTCGAGACCAAGTCTCGAGGACAAGACTGTTGGATTGCCCTGTCGCACCCCACTTTGAACGGTACACCATTCAGATGTTCCCCTTCTATTCGTACACAAATCATGACGCCGAAAGACCTATATAAGGCGCATATGAGCCTGACAATCTTGGTTGAGAGGCTCAAGCGATGAAGTAAGCGCCAGAGTGCTTCTCCATCTAGTGAGTCGAATGTGATCTTCAAGTCCACATTATAAGCAATTCAAAAGTGGTTGTTGGTAATCTGATTCTGGTTCTGGATGAGAGATTGTAAGTAAAGGATCTTCTCTGTTGTGGACCTGTCCGGGGTGAAACCACTTTGTTCCCGTCTTCTATTCTTCAGAAGCAGTTCCTTCACGCGCCATAATAAGATACGCCTGAAGACAGTAGTAATTTCGCGATAGTTTTTACATTCCTCCTGTTGCTCTGCCTTTGTAGAACAGGAGTATTATTCCTCTTCTCCGGTCCTCTTGGCTTCTTTTTACTGACCATTTATATCACATGAGCGAGCAACTGAAGCCGGCGCTCTGCACTTTCTTTAAGCATTTCTGTTCTGATCCTTCAGATGCTCGGTGCCTTGCCATTCTTCAGAGTCCAGACAGCATCCACGACCTCTGCCTACGAAGACAGTCCAGGCTAATTTTTGAGTCGGCAGTCTCGAACCAAGATTCGTTATGATGTTCATGATGGGAGGCTGATGGATGGTTGAGCAATGAATCGTAATGCTCACGCCACCTTGCCAGTTTTGCCTCTTTAGTGCATAGGCATGTCCAACCCAAAGGCCGAGATTAGTCGCTGGTCCTCTGGCAGTACCCACGCAGCTGTCTGCAGTAAGCGCCCACGTGGCATCCTCGGGTCAGACTTTCATCTGCCAGCTGATAACCTTTTCGTCGGCTCACTGCTGCTTATCCGCACTAACATATATTTCTACTATGGCTCAATCCAGGTCCTTTCCCTGCATAGGTCCCTCGCTTTGAAACCGACTTCCTCCTCCTGTCCGCAACACCATTCTCTCTGGTAGCGTTGCTTCTTCTTTTCTCATCTTAAATCCTGCTTTTTCGCTCGGGGTTTCGCGCACTGGGAGCGCCTCTGAATGGTTTATACATCGAGATGCGCTTTATAAATGTCCATAATTATACGATACGATACGATATTTCGTGCAGTCTTTGAAAAGTAGCAACAACTGCTCGGTGATCTGGGTCGCACTCCACTCTGCGAGACTCTACAGTTAGTAACTGCCCTTGGGTGATGAAAGAAACTTTTAAGCCACATGAGAGTACCCTTAAAAACTCACCAGTCTTGCATAAATCCCAGGACTCAGCCTGAGCAGGGCTGCCGCCCTTACCCCTCGTGGCGACGCTAATATCTCAAACGATTCAGCCAACTTAAAAACCATGCCTTTTAGAACTATAGGTCTACGAGACTATTTAGTTGACGAAGGCACTCAAGAAAGCATTCATTTAAGCGAATGTGGGCATTGACTTACTTTGAACTTAACCTAACTGATGGCTCAGAAATAACTGAATAAACGATCGATGAAAAGTCTAGTTAAATAATCGTCCGTAAAAGGAAACTCGATGAAGAGAAATGTTAAAAGACAGAAATGCAGCTGCGCCAAATCAACGCAGGACGGCTTGACACGAAGGCGTCTTTAAACAAGCCAACAAACTTTAACATCACCGCGATTAAGACATATGCATAAAAAGTGAAAACTGACCATATAGTGTTCATAGTAACTTAATACATAGAGTATAGTGCGTGCTGCAAACGCCATACCGTACTTTTACGATATACGTATCCAAAACATAGGCTATGCAAATGTCGAAGTCCCACATCATGTATTGCTGTAGTCTATACCTGCAGCTCAGTGGTTCTTGTAGTCCGATATATGTTTTCCTCCTGAAGCGGGAAACTCCCCCTTCCTTTTCCTCTTCCTTTGGCATCCATTCATTTTGTTCTACTTCTTCAATTTTCGAACGCAGTGACACTTTCGTCGCTGATAGCAAAACGACACTGTATTAATATCACGCGCTCGATTCTGTCGTCAGTTGCCGACTATCAAACGTTTTTTGTCCCCAAGACGGAAGTTAGGCATCATATATTCCAAGAGACAACAGCAGTAGTATATTCGTTTATTCTCTATTGTCTTGTTGTCATAACGCAGCAGGTTATGACAACAGCGCCACCTAGGACGTTGCTCCTACTGTCCTAGGCCTAAGTAGCAACGGAGAATAATTGTTTAATTCGATGGAGCGTGAAACTGTAGAACCAGACAGCGCTTAATTGTACTATTGTCTGGGAGCAAAGGCTGAAACGAATTGAAACGAAGTGGCGACTGCCTATGCACTTCATTTCTGTTTTCGTATAAGGACAGGTGTGTCTTCCCCCTCACTACCTGATCTTTCCACCGACAGTGTACGGGCAACGTACTTGTTTTGTTGCTGATTTCCGCAGAGAAAGCTATAATGGTACAGAAATCTGGGAACATATTTCTGTTATAGTGTGGATTTAAGCCCCTTCCTCTGGGTAACAGTCCAGCGCGCTAACCACTAGGCTATTGCAAATCCCAAACAATTCCACAGGAACAGATAAAACAGAACTGGGAGGGGGATAGAATGATAGATGAATGGTATCACTCTTGTTCGAAGAACTTATATGATCTTGAAAGACGCGGTTCGATACTCGCAAGCTCCCTATAGGTCGACTCAGTCTTCCCCTCCCTAGGGGGCAGCTGTAAAATGACGTGTGTTCAGTGTTCTATTAGCACTTGATTATTGTACTGACATCTGTTTCAATGTTACTCACCGCGGTTTGTCAGTGAGAATGTCAATAAACACGACTCTATCATTATTATTTATTATTATTTTTATTATTAGTATTATTATTATTATTATAATCATCATCATCATCATCATCATCATCATCATCATCATCATCATCATCATCATCATCATCATCATCATCATCATCATCAACAACAACATCATCATCATCATCATTAGAACAAAAACTTTGAATGTTACGCTTATGCCTTGAACAGTATGTTTGTATAAGTATGCATTGTATTTTAATACAATGCTTTCTCGGCAAGCGTTGCTGTAAGGCAACATCATGGAAGATATATGCTAATATCAGGTACAATCACGTCGTTTATAAATCTAAATACGCGCCTCTGTCCTGTAGTATACATGTACCTGATCGTTTGGTTTAACGAACTGAAGAGTGACGCAATATCAGTCGAGCACTTACGCGAAGCTGCCTTCGAAAATGCAATGTCTGCTTACTTATTTACTGGCGAGAAAATGGTAACGTAGCTGCATTTATCCTCAGGAGTCAGAAGTCAACCCAAATGGCTATTCATAGGAAGCGCTGATTGATGATTGGGCCTACACTTAATGCAACTGGGTGTCATTAACCTAAATACAATCGTCCTATATAATCACAAACACGCATACAAATTCACTCAGTCTGAACGCAACATACCACGTGGCCTTAACGCCTACACCTATATATATAGCCTATATATGGATGCACGCATTCAATACTTATTATTATATTATCCTGTAATAATTCTGTTTGCAAAGTAATGAAATTCAGGGATAAAGTTCACATCTCTATAATTGTGTTGCTGAGAATGTCATCAGCATTGAACAGTAATTTCATGGTAATGTCCAAACTTACTGAAAATGCGCATTGGCGACAAAACGACAAAATAATAAAAATAACATGGGCCCAGTATAATAAGACGATTTGTATGACGCCATAGAAGGCCGAGGCCGAACAAAAGGGCGCTGCAGATGAGTTATAAATCAATGGTAGTCATATGAAACTGTTAAAGGAAACCGTGGTATCGAGCTGTGATTTGTAAGAAACAAATTAATTGTAGTTGACAAGAAAACCTATAAAAAAAATTAGTCAGAAAAATTGCAAATTGATCAGCGAATAGAAAGAGACGCAAATACACTCTTTAAAATGCCAACAAATTAAAGTCAACTTAAAATATCAATATATTCGCAAATATGTCAATGTATCTATAATATATCAGCAAAGCGTGTTTTGTATGAATCCGAATTTAAGTACCTATAGGTCTAATGCGTTTGCAAAGTGTCCATATGTTAAACATCAGAAAATACAAATAGGCTTACTTAACAAAGTCCTAAATGACCCGATGGAAATATAAGCAGCCTATTCAAACACGAATAAACGACAGAGTGAAAAATACGCTAATAAATACCATCGCGTATAACAGAAACAGGCGTAAGAAACCCCATACCAGGGTATTTGAGTAAACAATTCTCATACGTCGGTAAACAAATCTACATCAACACAAACATGGGCGGCGATCCCGGGGGGTCGAGGGGGACAATACCCCCCACCTTTAAGAGTGGGGGGGGGACACGCCATGCATCGGACCCCCAAATTTTGAAGAAACCCCAAAAAAGGTCATCAAATTTTTTCGTGCTAGAGTTATGAAATTTGTTCGCGCCTGAGCGCGAAAAAATTTTTTGACCTTTTTTTTGGATGAGATCAGTTCAAAACTCTTTTTTGACCAGATCAGTTCAAGAATGTCCCCCCCACCTGTCAAACAAGATCGCCGCCACTGAACACAAATAAACTACTATCAAGAAATAAATAAAATACCAGTAAGTGTCAGAAAGCACCAATATATGCCAGAAATATATACATATATTACTGCTATTGTTAAATGCTGATGAAAGTTATCTGTATCTTTATATCAAAATATTCTATTTTCAAGGGTTGTTACAGTCATATTCTTAGCGTAGCAATAGGTGGCGCTACAGTTTGTATACGCAACCTATAGGCGCAGATGGGCGAAGAAGATGATCTCTTGCAAACGACAGTAAAACTAGGAATGTAGTATAAGAAATCGATTTGAATCAAGTCCCTTAAAAAGTAGTAAATAATGCAAATCGAAGCGCTCGTTTCCAAGTTTTGGAAGATGCCTTGCAAATTAGACACGCGATAATTAGTTATTCTGTCGAGTAATTATAAATTGAGTAATTATAAATTCACTATCCGAGGCAGAGATCTAATCCAGTCTAATAACTTCTATAGCGCCGTTATATAAAAATGCCCAAGACATCAATCGAAAGTCGCTTCATAGGAAATCGCAGTCAACACCATAATCCATTGGAAAAGCTGGCTCTAAATCTGATAGATCAAGCAAGTATTCTACCAATATAGAGACAGAAGACGAACAGATAGACAGACAGACAGACGTATAGACAGTTAGAACCAATAGGAAGTCATGCTACAAAAACAAAAAGCAAGCAGACAACAGACAGTCGCATTCATTCAAAGAGACGAACTCATTGGTAGAAATAGCTTCAATGACACGCACGCTGGATCTTGAAGATAAGGGAAAGAGGTTAAGAGAAGGACAACGACAGAAACACAGGTAATGAAACGTATGAAGATTCAGAAGGACACGAGACAGACAGGAGTACATGGATGCATGTAATGGAAGTACTAAGAGATACAGAATAGAGAGTAGAGAGAGATAGAAAGAGATAGAGAGGGAGAGAGAGAAAGAGAGACAGAGACAGAGAGAGAAGAGTAGAGCTGTATAGCGAGCAACCAACCTGAACGCTGCTGTCTAAGTCTTTCATTTACATGAGACCGCATGCATAGATGGACGTGTGTCAGCGCGTCTCCTATTCCTATAATTCCCACGACCGACGACGGGGCTGCGTTGTCATCTGTCTCCTTTAACTCCTAATAACACAATCTCCGATCTCAAGGAGTCTCTGCGGCTGCTCCTGCGTCAACTGACCAGCTCCACAGCACGCATCAGACGAATTGCGCAACTCAGCCCTAGTCCGATGTCATCATAACATCATCACCATTGTTATCAAGATGACATGTTCTGCTCCTGCTTCTCCTCCTCCTCCTCATCTGTCTCCACCTCTTTCTCCCTCTTGTCGTCTCCTTCCGCGGCGTCGCTCTGTCTACTGCTAAACTTATCGACGGCGGCAAACAACTAGTCCGAAGTTTTATCAACCAATTGCCTTCGGTCGTCGCCGTAATCCATTCCGCATCTCGGTGGCCACTGGCGACACCTATTAGCCGCCGCCGCAGCCGTCGGTCAGATACGACGGTCCGTGACTGGCGCACCTGTCGACGTTGCTATGGCATCGTCAAGTAGATGGACAACGCACACCTGCCTTTGGAAGCGAACAAACTGCACTGGATGCGGTAAGATGGGCGGTAAGATTAGTGCCCGCTAAAACTGAATGCAGTTGTACAGCTATGTAGACACAAGTGCTGGTCTCGGTCGAAAAGCTAGCTGTGAGAAAAAAGTTCTTAAATCTTCAAACACGATTTTTGAGCAGGAATACAAGCAATGAACGAACTATTTCTCTATGAGCCCGACCGCAGTCCCTTGCTACCCGACCCGGTGCAATCGTCCCTTTCCTCTCCATCGTACTTAACCAAGGCGACGGGTCCCTCCAGATCAGCATTGGCCAGGAGCGGCTGCGGTCTTCAAGACGAACAGATCGATAGTATTCAATCGAGGGGGTGTAGGAGGAAGAGAGCAGGGTCTTATCGCAGCCATCGGGAGGGAGATATGTGTGTGCCCACCCGTCGCCAAGGTGATCGGACACAAATGCACCAATAAGTAATGGGACTAATTGGTGACACAAGGAAATAAATGAGCTCCTATCTTTCGATGGCGCTGATATCGGTCTCCTTAGCGATGGCGATGACCACCGGTCCTGCAGAGGGGGACTGCACCGGTCATGAGCCAGGAGCTCTTGAGCGATCGTCCCAACGACCAGCGACGATATGTTTGCGCTCATGCGACGAACGACCGAAGACGGTGTTTGTTGTGCACTTGGTGGACGAACTTTCGCAGAATCTACTTCTGTAGAAGTGCAGACAAATCAGTGGCTATGACTCCGACCGTTGTTGCTCAGAAGGAGCGTCGTTTATCGACGAATCAACTGTACTGCGTCTCAAGATCGATTCATTGTGATTGATTTTACACCAGATAAATTAGTTATCGAACTATTCAGACCTATGGGAAAATCTACGTTCTGCTTCAGTCCAGGGAAACTGCACGGCCATGAGCCTATACCATTTTTAAGAACTACAGAAATGAGCGACGACCTTGGAATGCTGCGGTCAATGTGTATATAGATAATTATTGTAGATAAAGAATAGAAATGTATCAGTCTGTTTATGTGTATACATAGTTTAGCGCTATATAAAAAATGATTGTCATAGGTATCGATGTGATCGATTGCTGTCGTATCGATGCTTAACCTTGGATCCGTGGTTCCAGTCCGTGAATGTAGTAGGACGATGCAATGGATGCAGTGGATAATCCATACCAGCAAGGAAAGACTTCCTGTTTTCCATATGTTGTTTTTGTTGTTGTTGTGCCTACGCTGAGGCCGAAAGATTCGTTAGTCACGTAGATCCTCTGTCTTAAGACTGTCAACGACTGTAATGAGGTTTCAGTAATCTGATCAAGCAAAAGGACGATAACAGTGTATTGTGTTTCTGACTGACAGATCGTGAAATCCAGGCATGAAATTCTGATTACAACACGCGTGTCTCGTAAGAGTATATGGATGCTACTGTTACATATTTCTGTTATCCTGCGAGACGCGTGGCATTCAACAACTGTCATGTTCATCGTTGTAACCAAAACCATAAGCTTATTGTTCCCAGGATAACCAGCAGATTATAACAAATATAATAAACAGTAATGTTTGGATACAAAAGGAAGCCCAGCACGGACCAAGGTCCCGCTTATTAGTGTCGCCCATCTACCATAAAATAAAATAATGTAGAATGATAAATGATTGTCCTATATTAGTCCAAATGGACTACGAAGCGTAAACAGAGCCAGAACAGAAAAACAACGTTAACGAAAGACAATGCAGGGCTATATGACGTACGAAGCTCACATTTGATCGCGTGCATAAAACAAATCAGAACAAAATGAGTTTAAGTCAATCAAAATCTTACAGGATGCTGTAAGATTGGAATTGATAAGAAATATTTTGGATAAGAATCGACCAATGTGCTCAGTGGCGGCGATCTTGTTTGACAGGTGGGGGGACACTTTAAAACTGATCTGGTCAGAAAGAGTTTTGAACTGATCTGGTCAAAAAAGAGTTTTGAACTGATCTGGTCAAAAAAGAGGTAAGAAAAGATCAGAAAAGAGGTCAAAATTTGTTTTCGCACTGGCGCGCCAGAAAAAACTGTTGACCTTTTTTGGCTGTCTCTTCTAAATTTGGAGGGCGGATGTATGGTGTGTCCCCCACTCTTAAATGTGGGGGTCTTGTCCCCCTCGATCCCACCCGGGATCGCCGCCCATGAATGTGTTTCAGGCCACTGCATGTGAAAACTTTGCTAAATAAACTGTTTGCTTCCACGATGCGAAGCCAAAAAGACAATTTGTTTCATAATTTCAAATATATTTTACAGAACCAGAACAGAGAATCACATTTATTGACTGTGCGCATAATAAGTGCTTTAATGTCTTTAAATGAATAAAATGAATAAAAAAATTAGAAATATCAATAACTCCGAACTTCATTACCTTTTCGAACTAGTTGCGATGGACTGGCGATAATTGGATTTAATTGGGGAGACTTTAATTGGAACAGTCAATAGGTGGATCTGTGATCACGTGAGTGCTCGTGAGTAACTCGGAGCTTGTGCTTTGGCGCCAATTTGCTTAATTGGTGGAGCAAGAACTGAATACCTATCACCAACGAAATAATGATCAACGTGCTGTTGGGTTGATATGCTCGGCAGGTAAAACTAGACGAGGTGACGTAATTACATCTGCCCGTAAGCGCTGGTCATGACCCTTGCAATTAAGAAAACGATGAGAAAGATAATTAGACGCGCAGATCATCGCCGAAAGTAATAGACCCTTTCTCGAGTAGATTTCATTCTCGACATGCATGATCGATAGCTGAACTGCCTTCGTATCATGTCTACTGAAATCAAATACTGATGCTTAGGCCTGCTGAAGGGTTGTCATTGTGCTGAACAGCCGCCAGACACTTGGGCAATTACCACGAATAGACTTCAAGATGCAGTCATCGTATTGGGTTAATTTTGATGCTAGATCTCTCTAGCCACATTAATGTTAGCTTGTACTAGACATCACTTTAGCGGTCTTCAGTAGATGAATTTGCTCTACTGTTCCTGTGACTGTCAATAATAGTGTGGACAAACGTCGACTGTCTCATATCAGAACATCATTGTTGTCTTAATTAATTATCTTTAATTTGTAGGAAATGCCACATTGGGTACCTCGCTAATATCTAGTTGTAGGCCACAGAGACTGTCGTCTGCTATCAGACAGGTCATTTTCATGCGCCAGATAGTAACTTGTCTTGCTAGACATAACTGTTCAGAGTATACCTGAGACAATTAATTGTGCACGTGATTCTTTAAAGTGTCTTTGCGGTGTTTCCTGTGTATAACATCACCCGTCTGATCTATCCGTGAACTGTACAAGATGATAAATACTGGCGCTATATAAACAGTGGATGACAGTCATCGGATGACGAAAAGTGCGTTAGTGCGTTTCACGTATTGCGTTGAACGGATAGAAATCTAATCTGACGATTTCTATAGCGCAATTATCGAACTTCACAAAGGCATCAATCGATGGTCGCAACAAACTGTAGCCAATGTCAGAATTCATGAGAGAAAACAGATCGAAAGCGGATAATTCGGAGAAAAAAGAGTCAGGCTACAAAGGGTAAGCAAGCAGAAACAGATGAGTTTTAAGTTCAGTCTTGAATGATACCAGACAACTGAGAAACGCGCATCATTTATTTCGTTTCGTTTTGGCATTAATTCTGCTTCGTGTCTGAACCTTTCTGAGCCGACAGTTCTGACGTGACATGTCGCATCGATCACCTTAGCTCCGGTCCATAAAATGTACAGGTTTTTCTATAGCGATCCTATGGTCTCGACCATGATCGGTTTTCATTGATATGATCGGGCGAGATCCTTCACCACAGCTGCCCATTTGAATGGACGCCACGCTATTTAAGGTCTCCGTGAATGGACCGTGCGGGCTGTGAGATTCAAATCAATGAAATAAGCCACCAGGTGTTAAATAACTCCGATCTACTTCTATTCTGCAGTTCGATGACAAGACCCAATGAATACATTCTGCTTCTCCCCCTCTAGTTATCGCTATTTTCTGCCCCTCTCCAATGTCCTGGCTCTCTCTGTCATTGTCTCTGTATGGCTTTGTCTTTCTCTCTTTCCTTTTCTTTCTCTTTCGTAAACTTTCCCTTTCTTTACCTCTTGTTTCTTTATCTCTCTTCCTGTATCCCTCTTTTTCTATCTTTTTCTCTAACTATGTCTCTATCCGTCTGTCTCTCTCTGTATCTGTCTCTCTCTATATCTATCTCTTTCTGTCTCTCTCTCCAACTATGCGCTTACCTCATATCTCCCCGTCTCCACCTCTCCTTTATTTCTCTAATAGTCTTTTTCTCACATTCTACTTCGTTTCTGGCATAATTCTGCTTTTGTGCACCTGACAAATTTCCTGAATAATAAAAATTATTTTTCAAGTTTTTGTGCTGTGCAAATAAGAACGCGAGCGTTCTTGTGAATCGCCTGACATGCAAATTTTCTCTACCTCTACGGTATAGATGTCACCAGATCCTCACGTTGGTCTCTTTATAAATCTGTTTTCATATCCAGATCTCTCTCTCTCTCTCTCTCTCTCTCTCTCTCTCTCTCTCTCTCTCTCTCTCTCTCTCTCTCTCTCTCTCTCTCTCTCTCTCTCTCTCTCTCTCTGTCCTCTCTCTCTATGTCTCTGTCTCTGTCTCTGTCTCTCTCTGTCTCTGTCTCTCTGTCTCCCTGTCTGTCTGTCTGTCTGTCTGTCTGTCTGTCTGTCTGTCTGTCTGTCTCTCTCTCTCTCTCTCTCTCTTCCGACTCCCCACCCTGCCAGCATGGAGCCGAAAAAGGACCCATATATCTATATGAGTTCCGTATAGAACCCATCTAATGCCTATGGAAATGCTATCAGGTAAATGCTCCTCCTATCTGAGTGGACTGTGCTCCAGATTGGTTGAGAAGCTTCGATAGATAGAGTTTCAAGTAGTTGCTTTTTCATCGCTCCTATAGTTAACACAAAACCAGACAACAAAATAAAGATTAAGAACCATTCATCGTAGTAATTTACAGGATATGTGCACACATACATACATACACACACCAGAACCTTCTTATAACACCGAGGTTCGGTTACTTTAAGATCGTTTTCCAAAGCTGGACTAAATTTGGGATTCATGTACCAGACCGTGTTCTATCAGAATAAGTGTTATGCTAAAGAAAACTATAAGGGGATCTGGTATTTGTTATATGGATAGGAGAGAGCGAGAGAGAGAGAGAGAGAGAGAGAGAGAGAGAGAGAGAGAGAGAGAGAGAGAGAGAGAGAGAGAGAGAGAGAGAGAGAGAGAGAGAGAGAGAGAGAGAGAGAGAGATACAGATACAGATACAGATACAGATACAGATACAGATACAGATACAGATACAGATACAGATACAGATACAGATACAGATACAGATACAGATACAGATACAGATACAGATACAGATACAGACAGACATTGAGAGACAGCGAGAAAGAGACAAATATGATGGAGTTACGGAGGTAGAGGCGAGGTCTAGATATATGAAGCGATGGAGATAGACGCTGACAAAGATATGCGGAGCGGTTAGAAGAGGGAGGATATGGATAGGCAGACAGAAAGACAGACATACGTTCAGACAGACGGGTAGACAGACAGACAGACGGACAGAGGAAGGGAGCGCGTTGAATGATGCATAGGTCGGAGATGTGTCGAATACGCCAAGGAAACAGATGACGACAAAGAGATACTCCGCGAAACACACAGACAAATATAAACACATCCAGAGGCAGACAGTTAGACAGACTAACGGATAAACAGGATAGCAGTCAGAATCAGCGGCAGATGAATTATTATCAGAAACTGGGAGGCCAGCATAAGTTATGATCTGCCTTTTATCTTTGACTATAGATGTGAACGCCATCCACATGACATATGAACTCCATTTTTACCCCATGATTTCCACCCCCCACCCCTCGGTCAGTACAAAGCACAATAGGACAGAACTCCCAAAAAGAAACAATATATAACTTAACTAGCTAAAAAAAAGTATTGCTTTGCATAAGCATTTTCACGAAAGTTACCGATGCAACAGTTTTGCGAGCGTGGTTTAGTTCTCACGAAGTGTCGTATTCTGCCGTATGCAAAAAATGCATACAGCTCAATTAACACAATGTTATCACTGTATACTTTTAAATTTTACCCCAAAAAATGCATTACATAAACGTGAACCTGAACGGGTGAACATCCAACATTCATGGAAATGACCCATAGTTACTGCCATTTACTTCAAATACTTCCAATATATTCTGTCAATGCATTTGTCAATCTCACATGCATGCTCACTTCTCGTACAATTGCAACATAATCATCCACGTTTCCTTTAGCTCTGGAAAGAATGTTGTTGAGAGAATAATTATATCGTTGTCAAATAGATTCGCACAGGCTAACTTTAAACTGTCTTCCAGTAGTCGAAAAGCCATCGAGGCTTTTTTGTTTCTATCAACAAATGGTAGGCCTAATCTAAACTCATTAACAAAACCTGCACAAATCTTTTGAAGCATTACCAATTCAAAAGACTTACTGTATTTAACTTCACATCCAACATTCATGGAAATAACCTACCCAAGGCTTAGTGATAATCAATTTAAGAAGAGAGGTCAATGATGCAAACAATAGCATATTTGCAATAGTAAAACGTCATTTTCATATATTACAATAAAATACGTCATATGCATATAATAGGCCTACAATAAAATACGTCATCTGCATATATTATAATAGCAATACGTCATCTGCATATATTACAATAAAATACGTCATCTGCATATATTACAATAAAATACGTCATCTGCATATATTACATTAACAATATGTCATCTGCATATATTACAGTAAAATACGTCATTTGCATATAGCCTATTGCATTAACAATACGTCATCTGCATATAATACACAGCCAAAGGACAAGCCATTTATGCAACATCCCTCTTGACTTAGATCAACAAGAATGTTATTAACGACAACAGCAAAAAGCTGAAAGAAATAGTACAGATGATAAAACCAACCTTTTCTTACACCACAGATTATATTTAAAACCGTATAAATACCGCAGCATAGCATTTCCTGTACCAGTTCATCAAATTCGAGAATCATTGTGGTATATTTTGTTTAATTATTTTCAAATACAGTTCATGATTATATGCCTTGTCACGGCGTTCTTTACATGTCTATCAAGCAATCATTAACCGTAGAACTATGCTCTGCGAAGTACCCCATAATAGCTCTTACTGGTCCGATGACCGGCAGTACCGTCCGCAACCTCATTAGTGTAAGATTACGTCAGTCCGACTATCCTTTGAGCCTTCGGGTGCACGTCGGACAGGCCAAAGACCAGCGTTGCTCCTATTCCGCCGAGAAAAAACTTGCTGACAATATACGCGGTCCATAGATCTTAGACTGGATAGTAGGCCTACATCAGGAAGACCATGCCTCCTCAGGCAGTCATCTATGCCAAGACAACATGCGAAGAAATCCCCGTCAAAACGTACTAAATCCTTCTCAGAAACGAAGAATAAGTTCATTAAGAAAACTTAACAACAGTATACTCCAACATGTTAGGAAGTACTGAGAAAATTCTGCACTTAGTCAAAGTAATCTGCCGAAACAACCTCCAGTCTGCTTTTATGTCCAAGCTGTAGTAGTAGTGCTATTGTTTAACGACATCTTATGGCTACCATGGCCGTTGACGTCGACCCCGATGTAGTCGATGACGCGAGAGGTTTACTACAGGTAAGCGATTCGTGTGGAATCAGGCACGCGTCACAGAGTTTACCTGAAATTGTAATTGTAATTGTATTTGTAGCCTGTCACTTCAAGAAAAAAACTCATCAGTAGCGCCCACTACCCGAACCAGTGAATTACTGACGAATAATACAGACTATTTATGTAATTATGTAAGTATATTATATAAATGGCTCTGCCCAGTTGCGTTTGATGTAACTTTAGAATCTGCAGTAATGTGTGATATACATAAACGTATAGTCTCAGACCAGTTTAGATCGATTTTAAATATAATTAAATATAATTAATATTATGTAATGGATTCGGTGCATTAAGATAAATTAATAAGAATGTACTGCTGTGGACTTTGATGTGGCCAGTGACCAGTGATGGGCACTAAACTATTTTTTTTAGTTAAATTAAAACTATTTTCCAACTAAAAAAATAGTTTAACTAAAGTTGGCAACTGATTTTGGAAATTAGTTAACTAAACTAAAAAAAGTAGTTAAACTTTTTCCAACTTTTTCCAACTTTTTACGACAAACATTTTCACAATAAAAGACGTTAAGTGAACTGTAATAATGCAAAGCGTCAATGACAATTTCACCTTCAAACTATGCAATGTGTACTGTTCTGGCATACAGTTACATGTGTACTGTAAGTAGCGTATGAATTTGAAAACACAGGCTGTTAATGCTAAAACCATGCAGTGTTAAAAATATTTTTGCTGACAGTGTTCAATGTTCACTGTGGAAAAATAGTTGCATATTGCTGATTTTTTTAGTTAAACTTTTTGGTTAGAAACTAAATTTTTTTAGTTAAACTATGGTTTTAACTAAACTATTTTTTTAGTTAAACTTCTTCCTTAACTAAAATTTTTTAGTTAAACTAAAAGTTAGCAAACTTTTTAGTTAACTATTGCCCATCACTGCCAGTGACATGCGCAGGAGGACGATTGCAATGACAATTTTGCGCTATCTACTGTTTGTCAGTGTTTAATCTAGACACCTTGGGGGGGAATCCCCCAGGATTTATGTTTCCCCTCAGGGAAACATAAAAATAAAATAATAGTTCTGATTTGTTGTTGACATTATAATATTATATGGACTGTTATAATATATAATGATATTATTTACTATTATATGATATTATATACTACCATAATATATATACTATGATATTATAATGAGTTTAATCTACAGTTAGTATAGTATTTTTACAACTAAATGGCTTCTCTCCAGTGTTATCTTTCAAATTTCAAAATGTTTCGTCCCTTGAACATTTAGTAATGATATCATTTACTATTATCTATACATATAGTTTCCTTACGTGTGTCCGTCGTAGGACGCTACGTCACAAACGGCTTCTGTTTTATTGTGAAACAGAAGCCGTTTGTACTGCCGTCTTGACGACGGCGGTCTTGACGACGGTCTTGACGACGACGATCTCAGCATTTTAACCAACGACACATATTATAGGCCTATAATATGACGTCATAATATGACGGGTTAATACTCTAACACTATATACTGCCGTCATAATTATGACGGGCAAATACACTAGTATGATATAATGATATTATATACTATTACGTGATATAATGGTATTATATACTATTATAATTCTATGTCATGTGTTAGGTTTAACATAACATAACATAACATGATCTTTTATTGGAACCAAGAACATAATATATAATAGGCCTACTATCATATTATAATGTGTATAATTATACTATAATATACTAATTTTGTACAACTTAATGACTTCTCTTCAGTGTTATCTTTCAAATTTCAAAATATCAAATTTCAAAATGTTTTGTTCCTGGAACATTTAGTAAAACTTCATCATTACTACATGGCTTCCCGATTCGGTAGTTGGATCCTTCTTGCTTGTTTTGTGTACCGTTTGTAAACTATTTCTACTAATTGTACATGTCCTGGTCAGCAATTTAGGACCATCTTTAGCAATAAGGGTTGGCTGATCCACTCCTATCAGCTCTGAAATAATAGAGCAATTTTTTAAGATGACAGCTTAAAATGCTACCATTACAATGTCGAAATTCAAAAAAATTATAAAAAGGGAGGGGCACATCCCCCTCCCCAAACCCCTCCCCCTGCTCGGCGCTGCGCGCTTCGGCGACCTTCCTTCGGACGATCGTTCCTCCCCCCCCCCGCCTACAAACCTTGATCCCCCCAGAGGAGACGGCTAGATTAAACACTGACTGTTTGTGACATCTGTCTGTCTGTCATTTTCCTTTGGGGTCACGCAATGACTGAATCAATTAATTAATCCAGCAATCGATCAATTAATCAAGAAATTGATCAAAGAACGCCGCAATTCGATGAAGCAAACAATCTATGTTTGCATAATACATATATATATATATATATACGTATTTATGTATGTATGTATGTTTGTATATGTATATGTATGCATGTATGTAATTATAAGTGTAAATGTAATTATTAACTTCTGTTGCGCCGGTGTCTAATACACAAGACTCAACCGATGGCGCACCAAAACCAAGTCGTAATCAGATCAAAATGCGGAAGATGATGATGGATGAGCAACTGGAAAGAGGTATAAAAGCCTTATTAAGTGCACGTGGACGACATGATGACTTATGCGACTGAACAGAACGAATAGATGCAGGCAGAGCGTTGTCCTATTTCGATGCGATTGCATTGCAAAGGAATTTACCCGTGCAAATCTGGTTTACTGTAGAGACTTCTACGGCGTAGTTTACGCAATGCACGAGACGGTTTATTGGCTTAGTAACGACCATTGACTGATGCCTTGAACTTATTTCCATGGCGCTATAGAATTTCTTGGCTTTTGCTTGTTATTATTATTATTATTATTATTATTATTATTATTATTGTTATTGTTATTATTGTTGTTATTGTTATTGTTATTGTTATTGTTATTATTGTTATTGTTATTACTATTACTATTACTATTATTATCATCATTATCGTCGTCGTCGTCGTCGTTGTCGTCGTCACCATCATCACCATCGCCATCAATCAATCGCCATCAATCGCCATCAATCACCAATCACCAATCATTCATCATTCATCATTCATCATCATCATCATCATCATCATCATCATCATCATCATCATCATCATCATCATCATCATCATCATCATCATCATCATCATCATCATCATCATCATCATCATCATCATCATCATCATCATCATCATCATCATTATTATTATTATCATTATTATCATTATTATTATTATTATTATTATTATTATTATTATTATTATTATTATTATTATTATTATTATTATTATTATTATTATTATTATTATTATTATTATTATTATTATTATTGCTATCATCATCATCATCATCATCATCATCATCATCATCATCATCATCATCATCATCATCATTATTATTATTATCATTATTATCATTATTATTATTATTATTATTATTATTATTATTATTATTATTATTATTATTATTATTATTATTGCTATCATCATCATCATCATCATCATCATCATCATCATCTTCATTATTACGCCTATTATTACTATTGCCTGAGGTACATGTGATCCATAAGACTTTAAAAAATTAGGGATAGGCCCCTAGTTTTTTTAGACTTCGATAATGTTGTGCTCGATGGGAGAAGTGTTGTTGTTATTGTTGTTGTTGTGTCGCTTTTAGGCCAAAACCGTAGTCGAGAAGTGCGTGCAATCTCATTTCAGCTACTTACCGAGAGACTAAATAAGCACAGGTTCCCATATCATTCCGATCCGCTTCGATGTATCTCTGTCTGTGTTCAAGTGTACGTCTAGCTATCAGTGACGTTGGCTACCCACCTGTTGAGGCGAGAGTAGGCCGTTGATCAGCCAATAAGTCCGGCGGGGTCCCGAAATATATCCCTCGCAGCGGTGAAAGGCCAATGCGGATAATTGGGCCGCGTGCTTGAGTCAGTTCGTCGAAAGGTAGAACAAGCTGAAAGGTCAGACCAGCTGACTTTGCTCAGGTACTAAAAGCAGAAACTGTGGTTGGGAAGGAGGGACCCAGAAAGGGAGGGAGGAAAGAAGGTCTGCTTTGTATTAAGGAACACCTTGTTGCTCGTGTTTATACGCGTAAAGAAGGATATCGCGCGAACTGGAGATATATTTCACATAGTTTCGATACTTCGTACTTTTTGATCGAATGTAGAAAGGTCGGCTAATGTAAACTTATACGCATTCTCTTTTAAAATCGTCTACTTAAGGTTTTCGCATCTCGGTGAATTATATGTACACAAAGAGGCCTAAACATTTAGTTAAAGTAGCCTAATATCTTAGTCTAGTCTTTACGTAAACTTTTACACATAATTAGCGACGATAAAAGAGCGTGAGAACGCTTTTAGTGTACGGCAACTTCTCTATAAGTCTATCGTCTTCTAAACTAGTAAACACTTTGGCAAGACACATTTTAGCCTCTACAGTTGTAAACGAAGCTATAGTTTCTACATAATATATTAAAGCTCATAAAAGGTTAAGCTATTGTGTTTCTACCACTTATAATTGCTAGAAGAAATTGGAGAAGTTCGTGTTTCAAAACATCCATCGACATAAAACAAAACCAGTTTCTCTGGAAATTAAGCCTCTGTAGTTCCAGTCATGATAAACGTTCCAAGACAAATCATTGCCTAATGGAAAGAGGCAGGGCGATATCGCGTTTCAAGTAGCTTACCGAAACCCCTTTTTGGCGCATTACGGAACTCGTAAGTTTCTCACAGCAACCGTGTTACTGCGGCACGTTTTACACATTAAGGAAATAGTCGAACTACGCAAGTCGGCGAATGATCAACTGGATTGCATTATACTGGATATAAACAAAGATGTTTCAACTACCGTAGCGTCTAATAGCGTGCATACATTTTCGTTCTATCAGAGGCTGAACGTCAAAGGAACTGTTGTGTCGTTGGACACAGGTCTCGTATCGATTACCCAAACGCTTCACGGCCTCTCTTGAAGCGCTAATTAGTCGGCCTCTCTCATTACCTAACCGACTAAAAAGAATCACAAATCCACAATGACTGCCGACTGCGTAGGACGCACGACCATTACGCTGATGATGTCTTGAGTTTCAGATGTTTTTTATGTGGACCCCGCTGGAAATGGCTAATTATGACCTTGCGATCGTGCGTTAGTATAAAAAGGTTGAGTCCGAAAGTTCAAGGGAAGGAAATCATCAAAATCACACGTGCTGACGTTTCTCTTCACGCTGATTCGTGTGTAAACTCTATAAAGGATTCCTCTGCGAAACGAAAGCTTCACACAGGAAATTCGATGTAAGAAAGTAACCGAAAAGACACGACTAGTGTTTCTCTTCGAATTGTTTCGCTTTTCCAAAGAACAGAGGATTCATTCTAAAGTCAAAAAAGCTTTAAGAAGAGTTAAGAGTAATTTAAGCTTTTGAATTTATTTATACTATTTCATAACGATGCGAAACTTTACGGGATTAAGAAACAAAGCATGGTTTACCATAATTCTATGGACTCTCCAAGGTAAGATTTTAGTCGCGTTTTAATTCTTTCGTCTTATAAAATACAACTGTAATTTGATATAGCCCTCCCTCCCTCAGAAGCGCACATTGAAGCCGGACAACCCAGAGATAATTTTTCTGTTCAGAGCGAAAAACAGTCTTAGTAAGAGAGTGGCGAACATGAGGACTAGAGGGAACAGCAACTGTGAAAGATCGTCGGTCAAAGACAAGACGTAGGCTATACCAGGCGCTCGTGAATAGGCTGGTGCCCTACGCTTGGCCGTCGAGTGGCGCTTTAGAAGTTTGCAGATCACGACTACGATTACGATTACAAGTCTTTTAAATCTTAGGGTATTTTATGCAACCTGCAAATGTTTCAAACAACTCATTTTATCATCTTCATCTCTGGTACTTAAATAAATGTAACCAAATGCCCAACACATGCACGTATCTTAAATTAGCTTTAGCAAGGACGACAGTCTAGTTTTAGTACATTGCTATACTTAAAATCCATGTGCAGCGGTTGACCGGAGAGGACCTTCTAATGCTCACCTAACTGTCGTCTTGTGGTTACTGTTGTGTCCTATATTTAAACTCGATTGTGCGACTCTTGAAATAATCCTATGTGTATTTGTTTAACATGAACATGGTGTGAAAATCATTTACATCAGTCGAATCATTTTCTTTCAGGTTTCCTATCAAAGAGTTCGGTTTCTGCATACACTAAAAGTAAGTCATTGACATCAAAAGATATAAGGACAGCCGTATACGCTATAATTATGGGACTATTTATTATCTCAGCTGTCTTCATCCGTCTGTCTCGTCGTCCTTTAGTCAGCCTATCAGTCAGTCAGTCAGTCAGTCAGTCAGTCAGTCAGTCAGTCAGTCAGTCAGTCAGTCAGTCAGTCAGTCAGTCAGTCAGTCAGTCAGTCAGTCAGTCAGTCAGTCCTTCAGTCAGTCAGTCAGTCAGTCAGTCAGCCAGCCAGTCAGGCAGTCAGTCAGTCAGTCAGTCAGTCAGCCAGCCAGTCAGTCAGGCAGTCAGTCAGTCAGTCAGTCCTTCAGCCAGCCAGTCAGTCCTTCAGTCAGTCCTTTAGTCAGTTCGTCGATCAGTCAGTCAGTCAGTCAGTCAGTCAGTCAGTCAGTCAGTCAGTCAGTCAGTCAGTCAGTCAGTCAGTCAGTCAGTCAGTCAGTCAGTCAGTCCTTCAGTCAGTCAGTCAGTCAGTCAGCCAGCCAGTCAGGCAGTCAGTCAGTCAGTCAGTCAGTCAGTCAGTCAGTCAGTCAGTCAGTCAGTCAGTCAGTCAGTCAGTCAGTCAGTCAGTCAGTCAGTCCTTCAGTCAGTCAGTCAGTCAGTCAGTCAGTCAGCCAGCCAGTCAGGCAGTCAGTCAGTCAGTCAGTCAGTCAGCCAGCCAGTCAGTCAGGCAGTCAGTCAGTCAGTCAGTCCTTCAGCCAGCCAGTCAGTCCTTCAGTCAGTCCTTTAGTCAGTTCGTCGATCAGTCAGTCAGTCAATCAGTCAGTCAGTCAGTCAGTCAGTCAGTCAGTCAGTCAGTCAGTCAGTCAGTCAGTCAGTCAGTCAGTCAGTCAGTCCTTCAGTCAGTCAGTCAGTCAGTCAGCCAGCCAGTCAGGCAGTCAGTCAGTCAGTCAGCCAGCCAGTCAGTCAGGCAGTCAGTCAGTCAGTCAGTCAGTCCTTCAGCCAGCCAGTCAGTCCTTCAGTCAGTCCTTTAGTCAGTTCGTCGATCAGTCAGTCAGTCAGTCAGTCAGTCAGTCAGTCAGTCAGTCAGTCAGTCAGTCAGTCAGTCAGTCAGTCAGTCAGTCAGTCAGTCAGTCAGTCAGTCAGTCAGTCAGTCAGTCAGTCAGCCAGCCAGTCAGGCAGTCAGTCAGTCAGTCAGTCCTTCAGCCAGTCAGTCAGGCAGTCAGTCAGTCAGTCAGTCCTTCAGCCAGCCAGTCAGTCCTTCAGTCAGTCCTTTGGTCAGTTCGTCGATCAGTCAGTCAGTCAGTCCTTAGGCCCGTCAGTCATTCAGTCTATCTGTCGATCGGTGAGTCTGTTAGTCAGCCATGGATCTCTGTTGGATCCTCTAGACCTCAGATTGTTGGTTAGTTGCTGTTTAACGACGCTGTGTCATAAAAATAATTAGCGTCGCCCTCCTCCTTTATCCAGACTTGGGACTAGCACTACAAGAGCAGTTGCAGAGTTTCTCTGATTGTCTGTCCCTGTCTGTCTGTATGTATGGTCTGTTTGTCTGTCTCTATGTCTGTCAGACTCTCTGACTATATCTGTCTGTATCTTGTACTGCCTGTCATGCTTTCGCAGTATGATATCGTGCCACATGGAGTTCTTCTCGCTGTCGTCTAAATATACCTCATAAAGTTGCCTATAAATCTTCACTTGCACCAAGAAGTTATGGAAGGACTGCTTCCTATCAGGTTTTATGTTCTAAGGCCCTGCAATTGACGTCAGTTCATCGTTTATGAAAGTAAAATATGGTGCTAGCCCTTAGTCATGTTCAGCAATGACTCATTCATGCTATCTGTCTGGTTTTTTATCCCCACTGTCCGTCATTAAGTCCAGAAGTTCTAAATGCATTCTTGTAGTATTCTTTCCTATATATATCCTCTCAAATACGCTGTTCTTAGGAGCGAGTTGCCACGAATAACAAATTCAATCCAGTTCGTCTATTTGGTTTATATGATTCTCATCAGTTTCCGCATTCTTCGTTTTTCATTCATTCATTCATTCATTCATTCGGAGGACTTATATAGCGCCCCTCCAAGATACCTACTCAGAGGCGCTCCCAGCCCAACTCCGGTGATAAAAGAACAGTTTTCAGATGCTTGTAAAAGGTGCATGCTGAGTCCTTAGCTGGTTTTATATGTACAGCTGTCCAACTGATCAGTAATTTTCTCTAGACTTGAAACGCCTTTTGGCTTTCGATTTATTACTTCCTATAGGGTACACGTTCAAGACGAGTCTGTTTTTGCCGTTCTTTTCTGACGGTCCAGCTAGATCTATTTTCCATCTCCTAGGAAATGCCTTGTCGCCCACTGTCCAATCCTTCCCCTGTAGGCCTACAGGTATATGGCTTTGCTTAGATGATGAAAGTCGTTCAAGTACCGAGTTGATTTAAGAAAAGACAGTAGATGGTTGAATCAATGCAAGGCAAAATACTGGAAGCGTTTAAGTCTGAACGCTTTGTAGAAGTTCAAGTTTTCTTATATTTTGTCCGTCTGGTTTCTTTTCTTCGGTGCATCAATCGGGATCTTCTCGATCAATCGACGCTATTGATAAACGCAGCGTGGACATCGTGTCCTATTTGAAGATAGGCCTACAATGTCTTGTAACGTATTGAAAAATCATTGTCGGGGCTTTCTATCGTTTTTCCTGTTGCTTGTATAGGATCTACCTGTTTGCTGTGGATTTATCTTCAAGAAAAACCTCATGACATTTCAAAACTGAAAAGCTAAAATCTCTTTAGAAATTATCGTATTAAATAGCATCAAAGTTTTCTTATGACTACATCTTGGCTTTTCTTCAAGATTCTACACCAGGTTCTTCAACTCAACCGAAGCGTTCTAAACTGAATAGAAATGTGTATTTTAAATGTAATAAACCGACACCGTTTTCAATTTATTTGACTTTCATGTAGGCCTATATAGGCCTATGTGTCAAATTTTGAGCTGCTAGGCCTATAGAAAGACGATATATGAGGTTTCCATAATAAAGGCTAAATTAAAGTAAAGCGGAGACTTTACTCACTTTAAACCCACTATACTGATCCGGTCTCAAGTTTAAATTGATTAACAAGTTCAGTCAGCCAATAAACTATATTCTACCTCGAGCAATACAAATAATCAACGCGTAGAAACTTCCTTTGCAACACAAAAGACTATTTCAGTCTAATGTGACCGAATGGATTCAATATATTTCGTATATTCAATTCTTATTTTGTCGATTTTATTTAAAGAACTGTAACACTTGTGCTACAAGTCAGGCAATCTAGATTATATTAACCAGTCAGTATTTTCATGGGATTCAGATGAAACCCTAGCTGGCTCTACATGGGTCCCAAACTGGTCCTATCTGGTCCTATCATGTGGGCGTGCAGCATGCTGGCAGAGAAAATGCCTCTCTAAAGATGTTCACATAGCTAGCATTTCATTTTGTTTATATTCAACCATGGTCTACTTCAGTCTATGTTCATATCTTTGCTTCTATTTTATTCTAGTCACCTGTGCAGTTTCGTTGTGATAAATGGGGAAGACCAACAACTTGGCAGCAAGTGACATATAGGGGCCTATCAGTCGATCTCTTAGGTTCAGTCCAATCGGAAGACGTACGGGTGGAGGTTTCTATTCGGACAGCTTCACACAACAGATATTTTGAAGTCTAGTTTCGAAGGATGGACGAATTGAATTGCGCGAACGACTGAAAATTATGTCTTGCTTCAATCACTTGTAGGGCTACTCGGACTGTGGGCGATAATTAAAAAAGTAATGTCAGACTATTCAGTTGTAGCAGTCGGTTAATTACTGTTTTACGATATTGTGTGATGACAAAGACGATTGGCGTCGCCCTCCTCCTTTATCCAATCCAGGGACTGGCACTTGCAGAGTAGGAGCAGTGTTGTAGTAGTCGGAGCAACTTTACGTTCGGCAATAGTGACGATCTGTGATTGCAGCGCCTCCAAGCGAATGCCGTCGCGACAATTGTGCTGCGTTAACGAAAATCAACTTCTATGCACCGTAGACTAGTTGTGTAACAAGTTAATAAAATACAACTGAAATTGGTAATCTCCCACTTAAGAAGAAGTGGACACTGAAGCCGGACAACAGGATACATTAACAACCAGTGGCTGAGTGGCGACTTTCGTGTGAGAACTCCAGTCAGCTTCGGCTCGTCTGGTTTTACCGTGGCTGGACTGGGAGCGCCTCTGAATATGTCTCTTGAAGAGGCGCTATATAAATATCCAGAATGAATGAATGAACCATAAGCAGGATAGAAGAAGCATCTTTTCTGCGTAGATCGAAAGACAGTCGCGAACATCAGGAGGTCATAAAATCCCAAAATAATGTATCAGCAACTTGTGCAAAAATCCACTACCATGTCTATTTGTCACTGCCTCAAACTGCTTGAGTCTACTTGCAAATTGTATTGTACTGTAGGCTATTTCAAAACGCATAAAGCACCTCAACCCAGTGCCCACCAATCAGAGGCGCTCCCAGTGCGAAAGTCCTCGGGAATTAAGGCAAGTTTTAAGACAGTGAAAAGCTGCTGCAGAACCACGAGATAGTACTGCAGCCCGGACCGAAGGAGGAAGCTGATTCCACAATGAAGGGCCAATACCAACAAAGGAACGAGACTGGGCCATGTACGTATGCCTTAGAGGAATGCAATCGTATGCCTTAGAGAAATGTAGAGCCTAATCTATGCAGTCTGTATTCCTGTTACATTGCTACTATCCATAATGTTTATCTCTTATGAAGATTGCATTCCTGTAGAGCGCATTTACACGATCGGATCACAGAACCACCTGTTTCATTCGCGTCTGACAAGCGTTGAAATCATGCACACCTCGTTAATAATATCGACCAAATAACAGAAGAAAGTCAATACAGGAAGTAAGCGTGATACTGGAAAAGAGAAGAAATGGAAAAAAGACGACAACGGAGAAGAAAGTTAAAAAATAAGCTTACCAACCTATATGCAGATACAGATTGTACAGCATTATGTTGCTTGGGTGCGCAGTAGTCTATAGTCACTCTAGTGGTTAACTTGCTGGACTGTCAACCAAAAGGTTGATGTTCAAGTCTTCGCCAAGGTAGATATTTTTCGAGATTTCTGCTCCATCTGCGCCCCTTGTTAGTTGAGCTATAAAGAGTAAGTAGCCTACACTAACCGTACATTGTCGATCAGACGGCGATGGAGAGGACTTGCCATCATATGCCGAGATTAAGAAACTGAAGTCGATAACATCTCATACACATGACTGCCTCTCGGAGTTAGCCTTTCCTTTTCCTTCTCCTCCTCCTCCTCCTCCTCCTTATCCTCCTTCTCCTTCTCCTCCTCTTCGTCCACGTCCACGTCCTCCCCCTCGTCCTCCTTCTCCTCCTCCTCCTCCTCCTGCTCCTCCTCCTGCTCCTCCTCCTGTTTCTCCTCCTGTTTCTACTCCTTCTGCACCTCGTCCTCGTCGTCCTTCTTGTCATCTTCTCCTTCTCTTCCTCCTCCTCCTCCTCCTCCTTCTCCTGCTCCTGCTCCTCCTGCTCTTGCTCCTCCTCCTCGTTCTTCTCCTCCTTCTCCTTCTCCTCCTCCTCCTTCTCCTCCTCCTTCTCCTTTCCCCCTTCTTCTTCTCCTCCTCCTCATCCACGTACACGTCCTCCTCGTCCTCCTTCTCGTGCTCCTGCTCCTCCTGCTCCTCCTCCTGTTTTTTCTCCTGCTCCTGCTCCTGCTCCTCCTCGTCCTTCTCCTCCTCCTCGTCCTCCTCTTCGTCTTTCTCCTCGTCCTCCTCGTCCTCCTCGTCCTCCTCGTCCTCTTCCTCTTCCTCTTCCTCTTCCTCTTCCTCTTCCTCTTCCTCTTCCTCTTCCTCCTCCTCCTCCTCCTCCTCCTCCTCCTCCTCCTCCTCTTCTTCTTCTTCTTCTTCTTCTTCTTCTTCTTCTTCTTCTTCTTCTTCTTCTTCTTCTTGTTTAAGCCAACAGGTAGTGGATAAGTGAGAATCCGCAACTGCGCAGCCAGTAGAGCAGACGGAGCATATCTGGTCCGAAGCAGACGAGTCAGAAATCTTCAGCTTATGGGTCGACTTATAACCGCGATGCCACTGAAGGATGCCAGTGCCACATGATCCATATCAGCTGTGGACAAATGCTGGAATTTTACTACACAGGAGGAACTTGCTACATGAAATGGAATTGCGGAAAATAAATAGCCGAACGAATGGGCGAAAATAGAGGAAACTGGCGTAACACCAAATTATTTGATTAAATAAACAACGAGAATGAATAGACCAAGAAGAAAAGTATTCACTGAATTAGCCGCTGATAAATAGTAGGCCTAGTTTATCAAATTAAGTTATTCAAAAACATGTTTCCACTGATGTTTATCTAGCAGAAAGTTAAACCAAACAACGCGTAATCAACTTCCGGTCAATATTCTCTAAAGAACATCGAATCCCAGATAAAAACACACAGGAAATAAAACAGAAGCGAACAAATCAGAGAACAGAAAATAACAGTGTACGTTCGATCAGATTGACAGGGATTAACAAGAGAGAAGAACAATTTTAAGTACAAAGTAGCCTACAGCGTGTTGCGTATAATTATGTAAGCCTATACGCTCTGACTCAAACTGCACTGTACGTAAATAATTACGACAGAGGAACACCAAGAAGTTAACAGTAGCCTACGGTGACTATACGGAAGATGCAACGCAGAGTTATAGACGTATAAATATTAATACAGCGCTTGCAGTGATACAACTGATTTATACATGGCTTTGACGCATACATTCCATGGCCCTTCCCCTCCAGTCGACTCTGTGCTGCCAGCTCAAGCTTGCAGAAGGCTAGTAGGCCATAGCCTTAGGCTGTGGGCTGTTATATAAGGTGGCTAAGCAAAGAGGAGAGGAAAGGAGAGGAGCGGTCAGGAAAGGAGAGGAAAGGAGAGACGAAGGGGAAGGGAGATGAGGGAGGGTGACATAGACCCTCGTTTGTTATCCGAGTGCATGCGTTCAGAGGCCTCAAGAAACGAGAAGTCTTCTTCCTACCACCTTGCAAACTCCCCCGCTCAGGTACCGTAAGCAATTAGTGCGGCAAACAGGCACCTGTATGCTCGATATTTTGCGTTTAGACGCGCAGCGATAATAAGGATAACTGCATTGGGTAACGTCAGCTCTGAATTCATTTGTTCTGTAGTGCACGTTACAAAGACAAAGCGTGCGATGTTGGAGTTAGGATGACATCGGGTCACATGACTAGGAACAGAAGAAGTAGAAGATTATTCCCTCCAGTCAGTCTAGCCTGGAGAACAGAAAAACAGAAGGATGTATACCGTGCAAAATTTCATTTCATTTGCTTCTCCTTGTGAAAGCGGTACTCTTACAACCTAAGATTTTAAAGAACAAAATCTTTACGCAATTGAATTTGAAATAAACGTTAGTTTTATACGAGCCCAACTTCTGTAGAATATTAGATTCTGTTAGTATCTCAATGAAGTAGCCCTACGCAAGTCCTAGGCTCAGCGTCTGTCGTGGAGTCAAGCCAAGATAAAACATCGAACCTTGGATCTTTTAACGATAAGCCAAGGGAGTTACTAAGGTTTTTGCTCAGTTACTTCCTGTCTTCTTCATGATTGAAACTTCAACCTCCTACGGCTCATGCAGCTCCCCCCCCAGGGCATGCGGGAATCTGACAGAACCTGTCAAAATTGTCAAAATTGCTCTAGCAATATTATCTTGATTGAGTATCTTTGAGGTAGTGGCTAGACTCTCGCGTCGGGTTTTATTGGCTCGAACGACGTGTAGCTTACGATTACGTTGGTAATGTTAATGCAGACCTCATGCGGTGCGGTTTACCTGTTTGTCGCCGAGTGACTGGTGGCCATCTGGTGTTCAGTTGTTGGCCAGTTCATCGTGCGTGTGTGTGTGGTTAAAGATAGAAAAGCCTCGTGCAATTGGAGCCACCTACAGCCGGTCTAGATATCCATACGTCGCCGTTAGAAGGACTGGCAAAATGGGGCACATGGAAGGCAGATAGGGCAATTTCAAGTCCTTTAGGGTTAAATTAGGAAACAACACGATTTATGGGGTGAAAGAAGAACGACAAGGAGACAACCAGACAAAAAGAAGAGAGAGAGAGTGAGTGAGAGAAAGAGAGAGAGAGAAAGAGAGAGAGAAGAGAGAGAGAGAGAAAGAGAGAGAGAGAAAGAGAGAGAGAAAGAGAAATAGAGAGAGCGAGAGAAAGAGAGAGAAATAGAGAGAGAAAGAGAGAGAGGAAGAGAGTGAGAGAAAGAGAAAGAGAGAGAGAGAGAGAGCGAGAGAAAGAGAAAGAGAGAGAGAGAGAAGAGAAAGAGAGAGAGTGAGAGTGAGAGAAAGAGAAAGAGAGAGTGAGAGAGAGAGAGAAAGAGAGAGAGAGAGAGAGAGAGAGAGAGAGAGAGAGAGAGAGAGAGAGAGAGAGAGAGAGAGAGAGAGAGAGAGAGAGAGAGAGAAAGAGAGAGATTATATGATCTGATAGAATACTCTACTAATCTAACGACTTCTGTTATGAAGAAAGCATAATAAAAGTCGAGTCTAAAGCTTGGTCGTTGAAGAAGCAAAAACTAAAAATATACAAAGGAACGAATGGAACATAAAAGTAAGAAAGTTAAATAGTAACAACGGTAAAACAAATGAAGTGCACCGGTAAAAATATGAATGAAAGAAAACGATGCAATGACTCGATAAACTAAGAATTAGGAAAGGGCTATCTGTATTGCTAAGCCGAATTAACTCGCAGTATTTTATACGCTGTAGCATTACCGTCACTGTCATAGACGACAACTTTTATTTGCATTTTCCAAATTAGGTCTATTATCATTATAGCCTAATCATTATCATCATCCTCATCGCCAACATCATCATCATTATCATCCTCATCGTGAACTCATCATCATCATCACTATCATCGTCATCATCGTCGTCGTCATCAGTATCATCAGCGTCACCGTCGTTCCCATTATCACCCATTAATTTTAGTCAGCCCTAATATAACTGTAAAGCCTTGCACATGTCTGGGTTTAAATCGAGGAGTCATCATCGCGTACCCCTCCACCCACTGTGCCAACCCAGTCGATACATGTATGCACATGGTCATAATTCTGCCCCATCCAATCCGGCACTCCTTCCGTCCTCCTGCCTTTACTCTCGCACCAAGACTTGGCAGGTTAGGCTAAATACCGATGAGCATCACTGATATAGGCAAGAGAGGCCCAACCGGATGAGGAGTCTGGAATCGGTCTGCCGCAGCAACCGTTCTTTCATCGCGACTGATGCAGACGTCGGCGGAGACTATGTTACATCAGGATGCGCGGCGATTACTTCCCCGTCGCTCTAACTCTACTTGTCGCTTCTTGGAATTTACGATGCAGTTACAGTCTTCAAACTTCTGGTAGGTATACCTACGTCCGTCCATGTGGCTTGAATTGCGTTCGCTGTGCACACGCTCATAAACCGTATGTCTTTATTGAGCGTACACTGATGATATCGCTATTTATCAGATTGCTCAAAGGTTTTGCAAAACATTCTGACGTCTGTGGTAAGGCAAGGCTAAGAAGTCGAACCGTGGTATGAGGCGAACAAGGTAAGAATACTTCAGGTAAGATAACCACGTTCAAAGGCTCATGACTGGTCCAAATTGGGCCACTGATGGCAGCTGTGGGGCTAGCAATGGACACGGCGTGGTCCTAAAGAACGCATGCGGGAGTCAGAACAAGAATCTTTCGATTCAGGTACAAACCTGACCACGGCATCCAATCGGTCAGATGGTTTTCCAATGCGATAACAAACTGATGTGATGCACATGTAATTAATCGAACCCGGCGGCAGTCGTGATAATGGTATGCACAGTCGATCACCAAATTATAGGGCCTACAACCATGTTTGACGATACTTAGTGGTTGGCAGGTTTCAATTTGGTTCTAGAGTTTCATGCGAACTGCATCTACTGGAAGGTTGTCCGGTTGTTTTGTTGCTATGGGATGTTTCTGCTATGCTTTACGTGGTGAACGGCCACCGACCCCAGGACTATGTCCGACCAATGGATTGTGCGTTCGTAGAATTCTTGATGCCTTTCCCTGGACAGCTAGGGGCAGTGGATGCGATACTGAAAACATTTCAAGTCCATCAATTCCTAGAGCTACTATAGTACCTCGATTGGACACCAACCCTCCACTCCTCTATGATCGTTCAAGGACCCCAATGTAGGCCTACCTGATAGCTATGTCGCTGCAGTAGTGTTTTCGCTTCAGCTCCTTAATCTCTGAGACGACGCTTCGGAGTAGGTTTCATAGAGGTGTTCAAGCAAATGTGTTACCTTTAACCTTTTAAAATGTTTACCACGTCTTCGCAGATTCTTCGCTCTTAGCAGAACTTTGGTCTGGGACCCAGGACAATGAGTGTTTAAATAAATACCTGAATTTAAATCCACCACTCTACAATCTTAATTTATCTTTGTCTATTCGTGCAAATGATATTTCAAGTCTGAAAAGAGAGTCCAGCCCGAACTTTGACTTAATTCAATGAAACAAAGTAAATTAAATATATGGACTCTGCCACTTAGATTCCCTATTTCCTACACTTAGTTTCTTATAACTTCTATATAACTCCATATCCTATATAACACAGTTTTAACTTTTTATTTTATTCTATTTTATATTGTGTTTCGTGTGCACACCTCTTCCTGTGCTAACCTGTTTGTTAGCCACAGTGCGTTTGCAGGTGGTTTATTAAAGAACATACTTACTTACTTACTTACATTTCATTTCCCTATAGGGCTTCCTGAATTCGACTTGGGTACGAAATATTTGCAAGCGTTCCAAATATTCAAAACAAAATTAAACTGTGGCATAAATAGAGTCTAATGCAAAAAAAACTACCAATTATATTTATGAGAAAACAAATGTAACCAATTAGTTTAGCCACAGTGTAGTTTCGATTTCCTGGCGGTTATGGGGTTTGACCTACAATGTACAGACATTGATGGGCAATAATTAACTAAAAAGTTGCTAACTTTTAGTTTTACTAAAGATTTTTAGTTAAGGATGAAGCTTAACTGAAAAAATAGTTTAGATAAAACCATAGTTTAAATTTTAAAAATGTAGTTGCTAACTAAAAAGTTTAACTAAAAAAATCAGCAATATTCAACTGTTTTCCGCAATGAACATTGAACACTGTCAACAACTGAACGCGAAACTTATTGATTTACACTGCATGGTTTTAGCATTTAAGAGTGGGAGACATATCCCCCCACTTTTTTTGAAGAAACCCCCCAAAAAGGTCGTCAAATTTTTTCCCAAAAATGGTAAAAACAAATTTTGACCTTTTTTTGAGCAGATCAGTTCAAATTCATACACTACTTACAGCACGCCTGTAACTGTATGCTAGAACAGTAGGCTACGTATTTCTTAGTTTGGAGGTGAAAATATTGTCATTGACGTTCAGCATTATTACAGTTCACTCTGTTATTGTGAAAATGTTTGTCGTAAAAAGTTGGAAAAAGTTTAACTACGTTTTTAGTTTAATTTCCAGTTTCTCAGTCCAGGAATACTGCCATTTTACTTGATTAATAAACTGCAGATTTTTAGATTTATGCTTAGACTTCAAAGGAAACTTACCTGTAAAATTTCATAGGTAGGCTACTTTTATTTGAACCTGGAAATATTATAATCATTTATTAGATTTTGCAGCAAATATCGCACATATTACTCTCGCACAAATATGACAGTTTTCTGTTTTGTTTCTTGGCTAACTTTGTGGAATTCCTTGCTTACTGAGTTAATTTCCCTCCATACTTGGCACCATTTTAAAGCACAGTTAAAACAGTATTTGATGGAATCACTATGTGTGCAACATAAGCTGAATGGTTAGAAGAAGAAGATCAGTCTCTTAAGCAAATCGTGAGGCAGCCATCGGTATGAAGTGTTAGCGACTTCATTTTCTTCCTCTATGCATATAAGGGCGGATGGCCAGTCCTCTCTCTCGCCGTCTCATCTTCCCACCGACAGTGTACGGTCAGTGTAGGCCCTATAGTTATTACAGTTGAGTTTGCTAGGGGGCGCACGTGGAGCAGAAAGCTCGAACCAACTTTCTGCGGGGCTTTGAACCTCCCATGCATGGTACCTCTCGATTGACAGTCTAACACACTAATCACTACACTATCGATATGTATAATTCATTAATCTGTATGCAGTACTGTACAAGCATCACTTTGTGCATTTCTGCACCCTGGCAACATTTCTTGGCTGTTTGGAATTCATGCTGATTAACGAATCTTTGACAGTAATATTGCATCTTTTGGGTATACCCGTTGACACCCATGAACTATAGACTTTGCTATGGGCAGTGCGTCTGATTTAAGGCGAGCGATCGATCGCTCTTCTTGGTCGCTCGCCTAGCAAAGGTTCCGGCGAGCGATTTACCGCTCACCTAGCCGAAGACTTCTCACCATCGGTGACATGTCGGTCGTCGCTCGCTGAGTTTGAGTTAGACTCCAAGACGATAGATGAACCTGGAGCCAGACATTATTTTATTTATCTAATTAAGATTACTTCAATTTACTGACTTGCTGGCCACTGAACTAAAATCCCTTAGGCGCATAGTGCGCTATTATTCAGACAACAAATCTGTCTCAGATGTCTGGCAGTGCACTATACGTTGCCGTCGTTCGGAACTGCCAAGTAGGCCCCTATCTGCATGCTGCATTAATGGTGATGGCGATGGGAGTTAGTAACGGGTTCGCCGAATCATGCTTCAGTTTTCTCACTTCAATGCTGCCTGCTCGAAGGCTGTCTATGGGTCACAGCACAATGGCAGACTTGTTGTTGATTCGTGCAAACCACCTAGCGTGGTTGGAGAAAGAACGTGAAGACTTGATAAACGACACAGTCAACACATACAATGTCATGTTAAGTCGCCGTAAGTTTATTCTCAGTGGCATCGATAGTGAAGCCTATTCCCAACCACCGAGCAGTCTCGGCGCTTCAGACAGCAAGCCTGATGACTTGCTATCCGACTCTGGTGATGATGAGCCACTTCAGTCTGATGAGGATGCCAATGGCAGTTCTGATCATGAAACAGATCATTCAGAATCAAGTGATGACGATTTTGGAGCAGGTGACATTGACATGGCAGAATAAAATATTATGGCATGGCCCACAATGCCACCCACTGACAGTGACAATGATTGAATTTGTCAATGTGTGATGCGAAAACACTATAGTGAACTACAGATAATGGTACAGTAAATGTGATTGTTTAATTTGTTGTTATTGTGCAGCTTCCATTAATCCTTTTCAGTAGGCCTACTGTTCATAAGAAAATATTGAAATCAGTGATTCACTGGGTTCACCTAGGCCTACTTCTGTCCTGGAATACAGTAATACTGTTACTGTAATCATTAATAATAGCCAAGTAGCACGCTAAAACTTATTACAACTATGATGCAGGACTTATAGCAGCACTGAATTGAGATAGGCCTACTAGATGATTATTAGGCCTATATGCAGCTATACGAACGAATACGGTACATAAAATACGCTCTAGCCTACACAAAAGCTCCCGAGGTCGGCCGCGTATCGCTCGCGTATCGCTCGCCTACTCGATCAAGCGCGATCGATTTTCAACCCGCCTACTATTTTCAAATCAGGCTATGGGGTGTTACCGTGTATGGAATTAGAAATGAGAACGGGGCGACCCTACCAGCGGAACAATATTGCATCTTTTGCGTAGGCCTATACCCGTTGACACCCATGAACTAGGCATACTATAACAAATTGTAACATGAACTCGTATATTTGTTACCGATAAAGCTTATGAATTGAAATGAATTGAAAAATATTGAATTGAGAAAAACCCTGCGCACACACAAATCGCCCTTTGGACAGTAAAATTTCCAGTAAAAGATTTGCTCTAATAATTTTGGCGGTAGGGACCGAAACTTTGCTATGGGAGTTACGACTACATATCGTAAGATAAACTCACCGCAGCCTTGAACGAAAAATTCTTCGATTGATACCGGGTGATGCACCGCAGCCTTGAACGAAAAATTCTTCCATTGATACTGGGTGATATCGATTTACGCAGAAATTACCTGTTTTAAGTTAATATCAATAGTATTTTTTAAAAGATACCCTCTAAAAACGTTGACTGAAAACTTCACTACACGGAAGTTCGCGTCCTAAAATCTCTTGGGATTCCATTTACTAACTTTCGACTCCGATCAAATTTTACGATGGGAACCATTTATAGGCCTACACCAGTTACCCTGATGCAAACGAAATAAACACGCTGCTGTATCCGAAGACTAGTTGCAAGACCATAAGACAATGCGTTTCGTACGAATTGACCTACGTCCATAGATGACTGCATAACCTCTGCATGCTCTGCTCATTTTGGTCTATATTATAGGCTCAAATAATCAAAACAAGCGCATAAAGAGCTCGTATAATTCATCGTCACTAACTTGAAGATTCTGTCTACGCTTCATGAAGATCGCGTCGAGTTTATTCGGCGCAGTTCTGCCAATATTAGCCTACGATAAATGCGATTTATGAAACCTCGGTTCGCGTAAGGAACTCGAGGTGACCTAAGTACAACGTCGTCACCGTAAGTTTACAGATATAGACTGCTCTCTGTGACCAGAAAATATGTCACTTGTGGGCAAATCACTTTCTAAGTTAAGGTTATATGTATTTGCATGACATTATTACAAATATGAGAATCGCAGGTAGAAGCTTGATCTATACTGCTGCACGATACTCTTAACTAATATGGGAATCGTAAGTAGGCCTACACGCCCCATACATTTACATTAAAATCTGGCTGATATGGAAATTGATTTATAAATGTTCGTCAGTTTAGTTTTCGTTCACATCAGTAGGCACACGGTTGTGTGAATCTTGTAAAACGATACTGTGGAGCATACTGGATTGTAGGAGCTGGCGGTCGGCGGCTGCCTTTATCTTCGACAGCCATAATGCTTAGTAGTGCACACCTAAAACAAACACTGCAAAAATGTTGAGAATATAATGTTGCTTCGTTAGCAGAGAGTGAATAATGCAAATTCCTATGGTTGCAGGCATATTTCATTTTTCCAACTGTGCGATTGCAGGGTCTGAATTTACGAGTTTCCTCTTTTATTCAGCATTTTGATTTCATCATGTCATTTGAGTTTGGATTTCCCAGCAAACCACGCAGATGAAAACACGAAACAGTCCTGCAGATGGCATAAGCTGCCCTGTGCAGACGCAGCAAGGAAATCAAGTATTTATATACTTTGGAAATAATGTCAAAGTGCAAACAAATGTTGCTCTGTTTGCTCACTTTCCAACTAAGCTTATAGAACTGATCGATGTGAACTAGCGATGGTGTCAATGTTATAAAGAACTCCGGGTCTTTTAACTGTGTTACCAGCTAGCTATGTGGTAACCTAATTTAAATTGAGGTGAAAAACAACGTGTGCAAAATAAATTAAAGTACAATAAAGTAAAATAAAATAAAGTAAGTGATGTCAATAATATTATAATAAATAACAGTAATATTAGTGTGAGTATGTGTGTGTTTGTGTGTGTGTGTGTGTTTGTGTGTGTGTGTGTGTGTGTGTGTGTAGGTAGGTGTGTGTGTAGGTAGGTGTGTGTGTGTGTGTAGGTGTGTGTGTGTGTGTGTGTCTGTGTGTGTCTGTGTGTGTGTTTGTGTGTGTGTGTGTTTGTGTGTGTGTGTTTGTGTGTGTGTGTGTGTGTGTGTGTGTGTGTGTGTGTGTGTGTGTGTGTGTGTGTGTGTGTGTGTGTGTGTGTGTGTGTGTGTGTGTAGGTGTGCGTGTGTGTGTACTCCCGTGCAGTTCAACAGAACTGTGAGTTGAGTCTTTTCTCTGGTTAGTACAGACGCTTAGAATAGAAAGCGAGCAAGTTCGTGAATTCTGTTTTGAATAACGGATATAGAAGTAGAGGCAACCCTCGAAACACAATACCATCACCACCCATGCAGTTCACGCACACACGCACACACACACATGACCAGACACACAGCGCACGTATCTAACTCAAGCAATCAATACATACACATATACACATCCACATACACAGACAGAGATATTTTATACGCCAGTTGCTGTATTTATGTATTTATGGTGCATCAGTATATGGGGCACGATGCATTATGTGTAGACATTTAGGTTAATAAACATATATCAGCTGTTTGAATAAATATCAAGTCAATGCGGCATGTTTACTGTATGCATGCCGCTGTGTATTATAAATAACAAATTCAGGTTAAACGTATCTATAGACAGATGAAAGTCTTGCCACAGAGTAGAAGTAGAACCCTAAATACACTACCAGTCCCAACACCAATTGTCTAACTCTCTTTTTCTAATGAAGCAGAATTTCTTTTTGAAATAATCAGTCAGTTGCTTGGTCAGTTTCAAACTCATGTCTAACTTTTAACTCAGATGAGTTATCATTCCACTGCGCTTCCCCCACCCCCGAAAATTACATTTTCCCCTCTTGCAGTTGTTTTCTTAGCCGTTCCTTCGGTGGCTCAGTTTAACCGCATGGCCTTCTTCAATCTGACCGGGTTTACTTCTGACTTTAAGAGGCCAGGATTGCCATCGACGGATGGATGATGTTAGCGATGTTTTACTTTAGATTTCGCCTGTTTGACACATTGTACAATTTCTGTAACATCCAAGACCTCCGCTTGTTATGAAGTAGGCCTATAAAACATATCACATACATAGATTCATTTATGTCTAAGGTATATACATATGCCTGTATACGCATAAATATTCGAATGGATGCCCTCGGTAACAGCAGGCAACGGGAGTGCGTTGTGTTTCCTGGCATTTGCTGGTTCTGATAGATAACGTCAGCTGTCGACTAAACCAAGATGCCAGACCGTCCTATATTCCATCAATCAGTTCTAAGACTCCTGTTTCAGTCTCCCCCTTCATCCCACCCCATCTTGCCTTCCCTGCTCTTCCACTCACTCGATGTGGCCTTCAACCAGCCTTACCACCTGAACGATGCTACTGGAACACGCAGCCGGTATACGCCATCTTCCGCAAAGTATCGATTGGAGGCGCATGTGTGTCGAACGGATGTTTTTGGGCCTTAATCGTATCCTAGCCACTTTGGCTGAACGCTTGTAAGTGGCAAAGAGCACTTGACTTGATAATGTTTAGAAGAGTTAACTTGTGAGGAAGTCCATATGAATAGTCCAGTGAGCGATTGGCCTACATGTCAGGGAGTAGAACGTCCGGGATTTGAATCAAGCCGCATCATATGAAAATTAAATTCATTTAATTTAAATCATATCTGACAAGATTGGCAATACCAAAACAGAATCTGAGGTCCAATATTTAATACTTTAAGCACGAGCTGCATTGGTTTCCCAGTCGCTTTTAGTACACTCTCTTGCTTTCACAACAGCAAATTGATGTTAGAATACTTCAGTCTTGTTGTCCTCGAGACCAAGGTCTTGGTCACGAGTGCACTCGAGTTCGTTTTTAAAAGTCTTGGTCTTGGTCTTGAGGTTCAAGGTCTTGGTCTTGGTCTTGAGGTTCAAGGTCTTCGTCTTGGTCTTGAGGTTCAAGGTCTTCGTCTTGGTCTTGGTCTTGAGGTTCAAGGTCTTGGTCTTGGTCTTGAGGTTCAAAGTCTTGGTCTTGGTTTTGCAAGACCAAGACCAAGACTTTTGACAATGTGAACAGTCATCTAACAAAACGCAAGAATTATAAAAATTTATCCAATAATTAGTAAAACAATTGCTTTAGTATTTACACGGCGTGGATGAGGCTTTACTGTTGTTTTGGACAGCTATCTTGTTGTCCTCGAGACCAAGGTCTTGGTCACGAGTGCACTCGAGTTCGTTTTTAAAAGTCTTGGTCTTGGTCTTGAGGTTCAAGGTCTTGGTCTTGGTCTTGAGGTTCAAGGTCTTGGTCTTGGTCTTGAGGTTCAAGGTCTTGGTCTTGGTCTTGGTCTTGAGGTTCAAGGTCTTGGTCTTGGTCTTGGTCTTGAGGTTCAAAGTCTTGGTCTTGGTTTGCAAGACCAAGACCAAGACTTTTGACAATGTGAACAGTCATCTAACAAAACGCAAGAATTATAAAAATTTATCCAATAATTAGTAAAACAATTGCTTTAGTATTTACACGGCGTGGATGAGGCTTTACTGTTGTTTTGGACAGCTATCTTGATTTCAGGTTATTTACCATGGAATGATTTCAAAACAGATTCACGATTTGTACATTTGCACAAACTGCTTGAAAAGCTGCTCTGTGTGCCAGTGATTTCAGCACCTGTAGAACGCATTTTTCACATGGCAGAATTTTTATGAGGCCACACAGGTCACGCCTTGGTCAGATAATTCTGAGCGAATTGTTTTTTTTATGCAACAGGGATTTGGAATAACATTTCGCATGAAGGGCTTTTGTAAGAATTCGGAATTCTCTGCAGCCTGCATTTGGAGTTGTTTTTTGTGTGAATAAATAAAAGACTCATGTTTTAATTAAAATAGCGACTTGACAATTTTTTTAAATATGTAATATAAGTCTGCATATGGTTGTAATTTTTTGGTCTTGTTCTCGGTGCTGGTCTTGAGTTTCAAAGTCTTGGTCTTGGTCTTGGTCTTGAGGTTCAAGGTCTTGGTCTTGGTCTTGGTCTCGAGGTTCAAAGTCTTGGTCTTGGTCTTGGTCTCGAGGTTCAAAGTCTTGGTCTTGGTCTTGGTCTTGGTCTTGAGGTTTAAGGTCTTGACAACAAGACTGGAATACTTTATCTTTATATATGGGGTATAAAAGTATTTCTTTTATGTATCAATTTACTGTCTTTTATCGTCATCTGCAAGTGATCACTGATGCTGACTCACGTGACACGAGTTGTGAAGTGTGTCTGGAACTTGTTTTGTTCTTATCGTACCCGGTGCAGTCTATCAATTTGCTTAACCTCGCACGAGAACAGATGGCGAACGGGGGAGTAGTGGACTGTGGCGTATAAACTGAGTTCATGGGGTAAAATTCGTAAGACTGGATGAGGAGTATGTGGATCAGAAAGAATGTACCTATTTCCCTTGTTAAAAAGAAAGATAAGAAGATAAGACGGCTATTTGCTGAAGATGATTCGGCTGTTCGTCGTAAAAGCTGAAAGAAAAGAATAACAACATGTAGCAGGCGAGATCTCTGCGAACGTCGACCCTTCCTCCACCACAGCCAGCTGCAGTGCAGTGCAGACATTACCTCCACATTACAGTTGTCTTCTCGTGTTCAGAATATCTTCAGGTTGTGGCAAACTTCAATAGTGCAACATCAACTGTTACAGAACTGCACTAGTCCGGCAACAGAAACACACACACACACACACACACACACACACACACACACACACACACACACACACACACACACACACACACACACACACACACACACACACACACACACACACACACACACACACACACACACACACACACACACACACACACGCACGCAGGCAGGAAGGCAGGCAGGCAGGCAACCAGAGCAAGTGTAGGGGTCTGTCGAGTACTGACAGGGCCTTAGAAGCCCAATCTAGTCGGCCGTTCATGGATGCAACCATTCTGGCTACCCTGAGATATAGTGTGCGGGATGCCACCATTTCTCGATGTCAGTCATTGTGAGAATTGTAAAAAAAAGACTGGGGTGGGGGGTAGACTTTGATGAGTTTGATCCATGTGAAGTTGAATATTTTATCCGTATTTTGCAAAACTGAGAAAATTCACAAATGCAATAGAAAGCTTAAACTCCTTAAAGTGATGACATCACCAAATTAGGCCTATTAGTATACAATTTACATGGTCACAACTCTCACAATAAACCAGAGCATTACTTTATTAATAACCCACAAAGTGAATTGTGAAAGAAAATGCTAAAATATATGCACAATATAATCGCACTAGCAAAACTGAGGAGGTTGGGAACGACACCCTACCCTGGGGTGTGCAATGAAGACTATGGGGTCCTAAGAAAGACTATAGGGGTTAACCCCCAATCCCCGACAATTCTCACCCTGATGTCAGTTAAAATGTGCCTCTGATTCAAGTATTGACGTCTGACACGTAAATCTCATATCATTCATTCATTCATTCATTCATTCATTCATTCATTCATTCATTCAAAGAAACATCTGCGCAAAGATTGTAAGATGTACAGTAGGCCTACTGATGAGACTGTAGGAGGAGTCAGGTATTTGTCGTGATTCTGGCGGAATTTATTCGAGATCGGCGGTGCAGTTATGAGGGCTATGAAGTGATTTCCAAATTTAAGGATCAAGTTACGGGAGTGCGTAGAAGTGTAAGGGAAGAGGAGGAGTGGTTTAAGCGAAGTGGTTATTGTTTTGTAGTGTCGGAAGGAACATGACTGTACTTCGCAACAGGCTCATCTCATAAACTGTGATAATACTTTAGAGTGACCACACTTATAAAAAAAATGCCTACCATTGGGCCACAATTTTTGCATCATAAAATGACAAAAATGTTCTCAATGAACTCTTAGGCTTGCGATTTTCTCAGACGATAGCCTACTATAGAAATATTCAGCGCATAGGTATACATCGCATAGGTATACAACGCACAGGTATACATCGCATAGGTGCACAGCGCATAGGTGTACAGCGCATAGGTAGCCTATACAACGCACAGGTATACAACGCATATAGGTGTACAACGTAATTCACGTGGATAGAACGATTTGTTGTTTGGCTGTTGAGGTCTGGGCAGCCAAGACGAAAAGACTCTCATCCGGGATCTTTTCGATGGATACAACGAACTCATTCGACCGGTCAGCAACATTTCCGAAAAGGTGATCGTCAACGTACAACTGGCGCTACATCAACTCATCAACGTGGTCAGTAACACAACACAACACACTAATGCATATGCACTCACACTCAACTGACATACATAGGCCTATATGAGATCGTATATAATGACCATTTTCAATTTTATCGCCATGACTTTCGCCGTAGGCCTAAGTTATAGATTTCGTGTACAATATCACCTAATACCCAGGAGCCCAATCTTAATTCTTTCGTTTACAAGCGTACGTATAGGCCTAAATGTATATATAGGCCTATATTCTTTCTAATATTTCTGTTTTTAAAATTAATCAAACGAATTTAATTATTAAACTGTCTTTAGAATCTGCACATATTAGAATGATATAGATAGCCATCGACTACTTAGGCTTGACCCCATACCAAATATTATCATCAAATCGGTCTCAGATCCATAGGCATAGAAGGCGAGGGTGAGAGGGCCCTGACCATCCCAAAATTTCGGGCATTCCTCTTTTTCTGGCAAGTATAGGCCTATATGTGCCGGGGAAAATGCTGAACAAACTTGCTCAAACTTGCCCGAATCGGAATACCGGGAATGGTATTAGACTATTAGTAGTATTGAATGTGCAGCTATACAAATGCGGTTCCGCAACTGCAGACGAACGACATTATTGAGATTTGAGACTTTTGGTAGACGCAAGAACAGAAACTCTTTGCTGTTCCAGAGAGACGTGAGTGACTATAAATGCACGACGCCAATTATTCGGGATTTAATTTTATTGCGGTCAGAGATAAAATCTTGCCCCCCCCTCCGCCACTGAAATTTTCCCCTATGCCTATATAATATGCTCAGATCCCCATACATCTCAGATCTCTTGTTTTGATATCAGACATATATTTTATCACTGACTAATAAAGCACATCGTCGATGGCGATCTAAACGTCGTGCATGGCGACCATTCGAACGATCAGTGGCGACATGGGCGGCGATCATGGGGGGTCGAGGGGGACAAGCCCCCACCTTTAAGAGTGGGGGGGGACACACCATACATTTGTCCCCCACTTTTTGAAGAAACCGCAAAAAAGGTCGTCAAGTTTTTTCCCAATCATGGTAAAAAAGTTTTGACCTCTTTTTTGAGCAGATCAGTTCAACACTCTTTTCACCAGATCAGTTCAACAGTGTCCCCCACCCCCACCTGTGAAATAAGATCGCCGCCAGTGAGTGGCGATAAAGAAAAGTCATACTATAAATATAACCGAAAATTTATAACTGTGCAAAGAGCAACCCAGACTATTTAATGAACAGTCGATTTCTCTAGAACAGGGCATACATTAGTAACAAAGACGCCTATAGCGATGGGATTTGGCTTTGGTCATACATTGTATTGCCTTCTACTGTAACAGATGTCTAAACATGTGGGACTGAAGTTACATATACATTTTAGCGGTCTATAGACTTTTCCGACTTTCATCCAAAGATATATAGGCCTATACGATTAATGTACACCAGGTGTCTCGTCATTTAGATTTCTTAGTTTGGCTTAGCGAGGAGAAAGACTTCGTTCAGTCCCTCATATATCATTCACCGCTTTTGAAAGACGCAAAAATAGAGCGATGGACGTTTGAGAGGAAGCGCAGAGACTTGTCATATATAACTTCTGTGTACTCAGAGAGCAACCGTTGTCTTAGTTACGGGACGTAGCATGTTGGTGAAGAGAAGTTTTCGGTGTAAAGAGGGCGCACAAGAATGAAACGACTGTTGCTGATGAGAGAACGAACCTTGTTTTGGGGGAAGAGACAATGTTACGTAATGTAAATCTCCGAAATTACTCAGCACAACAGAAAAGCTGCACCAAGGACACCCGTTTATCACCGGCGCTATATCAAAGTCAATCATCTTCGCAACGTTAATCATCCTTGCACACTCATTCTCAATAGATAGCAGTGCAGGAGTGCAGGATCAGACAGCCTTTCCTGTGACTTCGTGCTTCTCAAATAGTTTTGATTATTTTCAATTTTAAAAACGAGCGTTCGCTTGATGCAACTGTCACAGGATTTCTCAAAAAGCCATGTCAGCTGAACAAACGTCACCAAAAGAAGAAGCCAAGGCACAGTGTTCGACCATCAAGAGTTCTGCTGCTTCACAAACAATATGCATTGTCAACAAGTCCTTGCGAAGACGTTCTGAAATGACAACATGTGGCTTGGAAACTCTGCTGATATATCACAGTCATACTTGTTGCGTAGTTGTTGACCAGCATCATATGTAATGCGTCATCAGATGCCTTTGTCAAAAATGCTGGAGAAAAAAGTTTGAACAACGAAACGACAGAATATGTACCGATAAATCGTTGCTGCAATTGACTGCACCACCTGTCAACAGCAGCAAGTCAAAGCAGTGACTTTGTAGCTTGTCTCGGCACACGAAAGTCTTTTGTCCTGACGTAATTCATCAAAGAACTTTCGAACCTTTGGAACTCTGCGATCTTGAAACTATTGTGATATTCCCCCACAGCTTGGCAATGCCAGCTGCCGTTTCGCATATTATGTCAATCTCTGAGTTCGTGCAATGATTCATATGATGTCTGAATAAGATCAGCTGCTTTGCTGAGGTCACACTGTTGATTCTGAAGAAGTTATGAAAAACACCATGTGTAGATTCTACAGGGGCGTAACTCGGTCTAAAAAGTGGGGGAACCAATTTCTTACATACACGAAGCAAGGCGGAGACTGCGATCTCTAGGAAGGCACAATAATAAAATATTGATAGGCATTGTTTAAAAAGTTGGGGTACGGTACCCCCAGTCCAAAAAGTGGGGGGGGGGGTACGGGTACCCCTCGTACCCCCACAAGTTACGCCTATGAGATTCTAGAATCTTAGCTGTCAGCACAATCAGAAAAACGAACTCAAGACGGTCCAACTGCATGGGTCTTCGGTGCGTTGGCTGTGGTTATTTCGTCTTTCTTCTTACTTGTTAAAATTATTGTTGAGAGAACTTTCATGACGTCAAGAAAACGATAACGGTGAGCAGTGAGGCATTCAAATCGTGGTGACCATTTGTATCTGCTCCGAATTGTCTTACGCCGAACTGTCCTATACCAGGAACTCGGAGAAGAAACAGTCAGACCCAGAGACAAATTTTAGTGCTGTCTCGCAACAGTGTTGTCTCTCTTACGGAAGAAGCCCCAGGCCCGGTTCGTCCGTATGGGCAACTGGGCAGCCGCCCAGGGCCGCCGATTTTTAGGGGCCGCCAATTTTCCATTAAACAAAAATTTAATTATTTTTCGTAGAGGTGAATGACTAAAAAAAAGATCAACTTTTTTGTGCTTAGGGCCGCCGGTTTGCAGGGCTGCCGACTTGCCCAGGGCCGCCAAATGTCTTGAGCCGGGCCTGAGAAGCCCATCCATAATATAATTTAAATCTCCTAAATTTCTCAGCGCCACACAAAAGCCACGTCAGGGAGACCAGCTTAAACATTGACGCTATATCAAATCAAGTCCGCAACAACCAGATTGTTTGGTCCGTTTCGGGGTCAGGTCAGAATCCTAGAAAGGTCAAGCTTAGGATACAGCATGGCGCTACGGTGGAAATCGTTGTTGTTGGTGGTCATGGGGTGGTGCAGGAGTAGAAACAGGATAGGATAGCTTGAGCGGTTTTCAGTCGCGAGTGGAAAGCTGTAGAAGAGAGGGCAAAGCGGAGGAGAGGTGAGAATGATAGACGAGAGAGGAGGATGAGAGAATTCGCGCAGATCTTTTGGCAGTTCTTTCCATAGAGCGGGTGCAGCGTAGATTAAGGAGTGTAGATCAAAGAACATACATACATCACCCTGAACCCATCTTGAAGAAAACAGATTTACTATGGGCAAAGACGGTAGTACACAACTGGAAGCAGAAGAGGTAGTGGGGTGGATGACTCTAGCTATAGGTGAGTAACTCGCCACAATCCTGCCAATAAATACACAAACGCCTCATAATTTCTAATTATACTTCCGTGTGAGGTACTTGAATGCGCTATAATGTCTTGAAATATGCATACACACATACATACATACATACATACATACATACATACATACATACATACATACATACATACATACATACATGCACGCGTACACACGTACCTACGTACATACATACATACATACGTCCTTCTATACACTGATACATACATACAAACTTACATGTATACATACCAACGTACGTACATATATACATACACATACATGCATAAATTCATACGTACACATATACATACATACATACATACATACACACATACACACGTACGTACGTACATACACACATGCACACGTACAGACGTATGTAGTATGTACATACATAAAGACATAAAGTAAGCCCCTATACCATAGGCCTATTACATACGCATATAGACCTTTGCGTGTGTACTCATGTGTATTTACTGTATGTTTGCGAATGTGTTCTTGTCTAAAGGTATTTATGCGTTCTTGATCCTCGTACAGGTTGCTTTCACACGTGTACCAGTTGTAAATCAGTTTGTGTCGGCAATGTGTGTGTGTGTGTGTGTGTGTGTGTGTGTGTGTGTGTGTGTGTGTGTGTGTGTGTGTGTGTGTGTGTGTGTGTGTGTGTGTGTGTGTGTGTGTGTGTGTGTGTGTGTCGGTGTGTGTGTGTGTGTGTGTGTGTGTGTGTGTGTGTGTGTGTCGGTGTGTGTGTGTGTGTGTGTGTGTGTGCGTGTGTGTGTGAGTGTCGGTGTGTGTGTGAGTGTCGGTGTGTGTGTGTGTGTCAGTGTGTGTTAACGTCAGTGTGTGTGTGTGTGTGCTATAGTCTAGCAGAGAAGGCGTCTTATATTTAGCCTGACATTTGTTCGTCTTCGTCGTTAGCTGCATTTGCTCTTGTCTTTATCTCTGTTTCTGATTCCGAGGAGAAGTCGAAGGTCTTAGCGAAGACACTGACGATGAAAGCCCAGCGTTCGTTCATCTACTTCTTCAGCCTCTCTAGTGTTAGGCTAAGGTCCTTCCGCGGTGACTTTAAAGGGCGTGGCACCCATTCAAACGGGCAGCGGTGGTGAAGGATCTCCCCGATCAATTAATTGAACAATGAAAAAGGGTCGAGGCCATACGGTCGCAATAGAAAAACGTGTACATTTACATTTCTATGGCTAAATTTAATTGAGGTTCTGTGTATGTTCTCCAAACTTAGCCTAAGATTTCGATTGCTTCGCGCACAATCTCATCCATTGAATCATCGACCAGTGACTCACTAAGTCATCCACTCATTCAGTTAAATGGGCTCTTAACGATCAGGCTTATCAACTGACTTACTTACTTGCTTTCTCTTTGTAGGACGAAAAGAACCAGATTCTCAAGACTAACGTCTGGTTGCGTATGGTAAGGCCACTCGTCTATCTGCCTGTCTATCTGTCTGTCTGTCTATATATCTGTCTGTCTATCTGCCTGATATATAGCGTACCAGACTGGTATATATCTGCTGACTGTCTGTCTCAGACTGTCTGTCTGTTTATCTGTCTCTCTGTCTATCTGTGTGTCTGTCTATCTGCCTGCCTGTCTATCTGTCTATCTGTCTATCTATCTGTCTGTCTGTCTGTCTGTCTGTCTGTCTGTCTGTCTGTCTGTCTGTCTGTCTGTATGCCTGTCTGTCTGTCCGTCTATCTCATCCGTGTGCCTGCATGGAAGATATACTTGTTTGTCTTATTTACCTACCGTCGACTGATGCTCTATGCATTATGTGAACGGCGCTATAGAAGTCATTAGATCGTTAAAACGCATCTATAGGAATTTTCTGTCTGTTTTGACGTCTGTCACTCTGTCTTTGTCTGTATGCCAATTTGTCTGTATGTGTATGCCATTCTGTCTGAAATACAACATCTGCTTGCCAACTTGTTTCCATGCTACAGCCATTCACTTCTGTCCGTCCGAATATATCTTTGATTTATTCATTGTCTGAATTTTTCTAGACTCTCTCTCTCTCTCTCTCTCTCTCTCTCTCTCTCTCTCTCTCTCTCTCTCTCTCTCTCTCTCTCTCTCTCTCTTTCTTTCTCTCTCTTTCTCTTTCTCTTTCTCTCTCTCTCTCTGTCTCTCTCTCTCTCTCTCTCTGTCTCTCTGTCTCTGTCTCTGTCTCTGTCTCTGTCTCTGTCTCTGTCTCTGTCTCTGTCTCTCTCTCTCTCTCTCTCTCTCTCTCTCTCTCTCTCTCTCTCTCTCTCTCTCTCTCTCTCTCTCTCTCTCTCTCTCTCTCTCTCTCTCTCTCTCTCTCTCTCTCTCTCTCTCTCTCTCTCTCTCTCTCTCTCTCTCTCTCTCTCTCTCTCTATGCCTTACGCCTCTATCTGTCCGACTGTATATATGTGTCTGACTGTGGGATGTGGCATGTTTGAATGACTGCCTCAACATTTCCTGCCAGTGCAGTAATGTCACGCGTTCGGCGACTCGTGTTTTATAGGTCTGGTATGACTATCAGCTGCGGTGGGATCCAGCCGAACATGGAGGAATCACAGTCATTCGAATGAAACCGGAGAAGGTCTGGAAGCCTGACATAGTACTCTTCAACAAGTAAGTACTCTTTAACATAGTACTCTTTAACAAGTAACTACTCTTTAACACAGTACTCTTTAACAAGTAAGTATTCTTTAACATAGTACTCTTTAACAAGTAAGTGCTCTTTAACATAGTACTCTTTAACAAGTCAGTAAGTACTCTTTAAGTAAGTACTCTTTAACATAGTAATTTTTAACAAATGAGTACTCTTTAACATATTACTCTTTAACAAGTCAGTAAGTACTCTTTAAGTACTCTTTAACAAGTAAGTAGCATAGTCTTCAATCGTAGACATGAATATAGGCCTAATTTCATTTCTCCTCTGTGGTGGTCCGTATACGTTTGAAGAAATAAAACTAATAAATAATTTATTTCCAGTATTCAAAGTCTTTGAAATGAGTCACAGAAACATCTCTGCCTCCTCACTGACGGTATTTCACTGATGCTGATTAACCGTTAGGCCTGTCACTTATTGAACAGTTATAACTTGTAGTGCAAATTGGTGCAAACTACCTCAGAAGAAACAATTCATTGTGGCTGCATCGTAACGGTGTTTGTGAACGAGCTTCAACAAACTAACAGAATATTTCTGTGTTTTAGCAATGAAGCGCTTCAGTTAGCATGCTAAGATGCTGCTTAGCCAAATTTACTTAATATTGACAGAACTTACAGGACATTTAGTTTTTTAATATACTTGTTTCTTTAAGAAATATATAGGCCTATCTTAGAGAAATTTGCTTGTAAGACTTAAACATCGTATTGTTAATGAACTTTAAATCCACTTAGACTTGCGAGCACAGCGTACCAGACTGGTACTTAAAAAACACTAAGTTAATCGTCTCGATACATATTGTTATGCGTTCCATTGCATAGTTACAGTTTCCTACGCCAAATATCTCTGACTTGGCGCAACCGAAGTGAAGAACCCAATTAATGCCTTGCGCTAACTACCAATTAGCGCTTCAGAGATAAATTTCGAGTTAAACGATAACGATTTTAATGAATTTATATATTGCTTTTTTGTGTGTTTCTTCGGGTGACTTCAGCGCTGACGGCAAATACGAAGTGTCGTTCAAGCCAAACGTTGTCATCTACGACAGTGGTCGAGTTCTCTGGATTCCTCCGGCCATTTACAAGAGCTCATGCACGATCGACGTCGAGTACTTCCCCTTCGACCAACAGGGCTGTGACATGAAGTTCGGTTCGTGGACCTTCAACAGCGAACAGGTCGTACTCGGCTGGTATGAGAATCAGGAGAAGGTGGACCTCGAAGACTACTCGCCGAGCGACTCGTGGGACCTCATCGCCTGTCCTGGCACGCTGTCCAGCCAGGTGAAGGACGGTCCGTACAACATATCAATGATCACATACAAACTGACGATACGACGAAAGACGCTCTTCTACACGGTGAACCTCATCCTGCCCTGCGTACTCATTACCTTCCTCAGCTTCTGTGTTTTCTTCTTACCCGCTGACGCCGTCGAAAAGATGACGATGTGTATATCGATCCTGTTGGCCTTGGTCGTCTTCATGGTCCTCGTCTCGAAGATCCTTCCGCCGACGTCCGTCACGACCCCACTGATCGCCAAGTATCTCCTCTTCACCTTCATCATGACCCTCTTCACCATTGTCATCACCGTCATCATCATCAACTGGAACTTTCGCACTCCTCGAACCCATCCGATGCCCCGATGGGTGAGGGTCATCTTCCTCAACTACCTTCCAAGGCTGATCGTCATGAAACGCCCCAAGCACAACGAGCGATGGGGCAAAAAGGCCTACTCGATCCGACATGATATCAACAAACCCCATAGGAGTGACCATTCGACCGACGGGGCAACTCTGACCTCAACCTTTACCCAGAAACATCCACATCCCCACACGGAACCTCATCAAGGTCATCGCGAAGAAACGTTTGCTAAAGGTCATCCTGGGTTCAAAGGGATCGGTGTGAATCAAGGACGAAAGGAATCGTCACCAGAGCTGGATATTCCGATGACAAACGAGACTTACAAAGCAATGGAAGCAATTCGCTTCATAGCAGCTCATCTCAAGAACGAAGATGACTACTCTGAGGTAGGCTGAGGTCAAAGTGGCCCTCATCGAAAGCGCCAAGGTCCGCTATTATGGAAAGGTTACCAGAGGCGTAACTTTGGTCTGAAAAGTGGGGGCTACCAATTTCTCACGTACGCAAAGCAAGGCGAAGACTGCGATCTCTGGGAAGGCATAAAAATAAAATAATATTGATTGGCATTGTTTAAAAAGTGGGGTACCGACAGTCCAAAAAGTGGGGGGTACGGGTACCCCTCGTATCCCCACAAATTACGCCTATGAAGGTTACATTACACAAAGCCATGACTGATTCACCGTCATTAGGAAAGTAAATAAGTCAGTCAGTCAGTCAGTCAGTCAGTCAGTTAATGAGTCAGTCAATCACTTAGTAAGACAGTAAGTCAGTCAGTTAGTAAGTCAGTCAGTAGCTAGTAAGACAGGCAGGCAAACAATCAGTAAAACAATCAACCAGTCAGTTAGTAAGACAGTCATACAGTCAGTCAGTCAGTCAGTTAGTAAGACAGTCAGTCAATCAGTTAGTCAGTCAGTCAGTCAGTTAGTAAGTAAGTAAGTCAGTGATCAGTTAGTAAGTCAGTCAGTAGCTAGTAAGACAGGCAGGCAAACAATTAGTTAGACAGGCAGGCAAACAGTTAGTACCTAAGACATGCAGGCAAACAGTTAGTAAGACCGGCAGGCAGTCAGTCTATAAATCCGTTTACTTATGCATCCATACATAATTCAGTTTCCTGGTATGATGTTTTGTCGTGATCTTCAGCATCGTCATCATCATTATCGCCCTCCTCTTCCTTCTCCTCCTCCTCCTTCTCCTTCTCATCATCATCATCGTCGTCGTGACGTCGTCGTCGTCGTCGTCGTCATCATCATCATCATCATCATCATCATCATCATCATCAACAACAACAACAACAACATCAGGGTAACCATCGTCGTTAACAAGGAGATTATAATGAAAAGATTGCATGTATATAGACGATGATGGCTAATTGCTAATAATTAAGACATAGATAATTAACGGTTTGAATTGATCATATAGATATTGGACGATTGGCGATACGTGGCATCGGTCATCGACCGCCTCCAGTTGTACATCTTCGTGGCTGTTACAATCGGAGGAACAATCGGAATCCTCATCAACGCACCTCACATCTTCGAATACGTCGACCAGCAGAAGGTCATGGAGGCCATCAAGGAAAGCAAGGAAGGAATCGGACTCGCCTTCTTGGAAACTGGAACAGACACCGGAGCAGGAAACTGAGACAGAAGAAATAGTGGAGAAAAGGGGAGGAGGGTGCCAGCTGCTGCTACTGCTAGTTCTCGTCAATGTCCATCTATCGAGGATTTATCTTGATTGTAGGTAAATATGATAGATACACACAAACAAACAAACAAACTCACACGCAAGGGCTTTAAGACTGACTCCAGACATCACATATAATATGAAGTTATAGGAGAATATAATAAATGTGAAAGAGAATTCGTGTTTTACTTCTCTTCATATAACTCATAATAAATGTGTGAACGCATGCATATATATATATATATATATATATATATATATATATTATTATCATTATTAATGAGCTTTTATATAGCGCCCCTTCAAGGTTATCTACTCAGGAGCGCTCCTAGTCCAACCACGGCTAAAGAGAGTAGTTTTTAAGTTTGCAAGAAACAAGGTAGAGTGAGTCATAGGGACCAGGCGAAGTGCAACAGGAAGGCCATTCCATACATGCATGCATACATGCATACATACATACAAACATACGCACATACATACATAGATACGTACATACGTACATACACACATATATACATACATACATACATACATACATACATGCATGCATACATACATATATACATATATACATACACACATACTCACATACACACATACACACATACATATATACATACATATATACATAGGCCCTACATACATATACATATATACATACATACATACATACATACATACATACATACATACATACATACATACATACATACATACATACATGCATGCATGCATACATCGATACATACATACATACGCACATATATAAATACATACATACCTACGTACATACATACATACGCACATACATATATACATACATACTTATACGTACATACATACATACATACATGCATGCATGCATACATACATACATACATACACACATACATACATACACACATACGCATCTTGGAGGCTTCCTCTGCTCTTGATCTCTGGTTGTCCTCAAATCGCCTCCGTCTTAACTATGATAAGACCAAGTACATTTGGCTCGGTAATCGTGTCCAGCTTGCCAGGATTGATGCTGACTCTCTGCGCCTCAGGTTTCCCAATGTGTACGTCTCCTCCTCTGTCCGTGATCTTGGATTTGTCCTAGATCCTACTCTTTCTCTATCTGATCATGTCAATAGTGTCTCTCGCTCGTGCTTTTACTATTTACGCCAACTTCGTGCCATTCGCCAGTCTCTTCCGCTGCCTGCGATTGTGACATTGGCTCATGCTCTGATCTGCACTAGGATTGACTATGGAAACGCTGTCTATATTGGCCTGTCCCCTACTAATACATCTAAGCTTCAGTCCATCCTTAATGCTGCTGCTCGCCTCATAGGGGGCATCATGAAGTTTGCCCATATCTCTTCCTACATCCGGGACTCCCTTCACTGGCTTCCCATTCACCAACGCATCCAATTTAAGGTCCTTTCCTCATGCGTAACTGTCTTGTTGGCTCAGCTCCGCTGTATCTCAGGACTTACTGCACCCCAGTTTCCAGTTTGCCTGGTCGGGCCTCTCTCCGGTCATCTGCCCGTGGCCACTTTCTATAGTTCCTTGGATGCGCACTGCTACTGCCCAGTCCCGTAGTTTTGCGGTTGTGGGTCCTTCCAGCTGGAACAGCCTCCCTCAAGGCTTTAGGCTTGTCCTCCTCCTCTCTCTCTCTCCTGCCCAGTTTCGCAAGCGCCTGAAAACATTTCTCTTTGTCAGTGAAGACACTGACCCGGGTCGGGAGCGCCTCTGATTATGAGTGGCGCTATATAAATTCTCGATTACAATTACAATTACAATTACAATACATACACACATACATACACACATACATACATAGATCCCTACATACGTGCGTCGTGCGTACGAATTCACACATACATACATGCATGCATACATACATACACATATACATACACACATACATACATCCCTACATACGTGCTTACGAATGCACGCACGTACGCACTGTGCATCATGCATTGTAATCATTGTAATTGTAATGTAATGTAAGCTTTTGTAAAGCCGTGGTTGGACTATATGAATAGATCACCTGAAGGGGCGCTATATATATAAAAGCTCCTTAATAATACCGGTAATAATAATAATAATAATAATAATAATAATAATCGGAGATGTTTATAGTGCCTTTTCAGCAACACAAACAGTTGTCAAAAACTACGATTAAACAAATTGCATGTATGTATGTGTGTGTGTGTGTGTATGTGGTGTATGCATGTATGTATGCATGCATGCATGCATGCGTAAATGTGGTCTATGTGTGAACGCAAGTAAGCATGTATGTAAGCATGCATGAATTTAGAACCTTTATAATATAATCTTCTTCTTTAAGTTCTCTGCCCTTCGGCAGGTTTTCACTTCCAATGACGCCATTCCTCTCTTTGCAGTGCTCTTCTCTTCATTCCGCTGTATCCTTCGGTCATCATCCATCCCATCATCATCTGTCGCGGTCTTCCTCTCCTTCTCTTTCCCTCCAGTCTCCCCTCTATGATTTCTCTCAAGAGGAAGTCTCCTCTTAATATGTGTCCAATCCAGTTCTTTTGTCTTTCTCTTAATGTTGTCATCAGTGATCTTTTTTCTTCTACTCTTTGTAACACCTCTTCATTTGTCATTCGCTCCGTCCAGCTCACCTTTTCCATTCTTCTCCATATCCACATCTCAAAGGCCTCTAATCTCGTAATATCCTCTTTCCTGATGGTCCACGTCTCCGACCCATACAGTACAACACTCCATACCAGTGCCTTGACAAGTCTCTTCTTTAGGTCTTTGCTCAGTCCTCCTCTCATCAACTCTCCTCTTTTCGTGAACGCGTCTTTTCCCAATACTATCCTTCGTTTAATATCACTATGGCATCTTGCATCTGTTGTTATCACGCTTCCCAAGTAGCAGAAGCTCTTGACCTGTTCCACCTTCTCTCCATTTATTGTTATTTTCATTTCTATCTCCTCCTCCCCTGCACTTATCCTCATAATCTTCGTCTTTCCGATATTAATCTTCATGTTGTATTTTATTGAGGTCCTGTTTAGTTGATCCATCAATTTCTGCAGTCCCTCCTGTGTAGTTGCCAGCATTGCTTGGTCGTCAGCAAATCTTAGGGCTCTTATAAGTCTTCCACCCACTTTTATACCCTCTCCTGTCTGTTCCATTGCCTCTTGTATCAGTTCTTCCATGTATATGTTGAAGAGGAGTGGTGATAGTGGGCACCCTTGCCTTACTCCCCTACCAATTTCTCCTTCCTCTGAGTACTCCCCTTCTATTCTTATCTTTACTTTTTGGTTCATATGTAAGTTTCCTATTAGCCTCCTGTCCCTCCAATCTATACCCCTTCTTCTGAGCCTATAATAGTATTATAGTATAATATAATAATACCGGTTAATAACCTATCTTACAAGGGTGTTGTGCTTTAGTCAAAATACGATGTCTATCAGAACTAAATGCTGAATGAGTTGTGTAATAATTATATGAATGATTGCCAGAATTTTGTTTCCCAAAAAATTTGTCTGATTCCTGTGAAATGCAACATTAATTGTCTGGCTGTTTGCCACAAGACCAATTCCATAGATTCAACCGATTCTTCACGAATAGTTGTTCACTTCTGATGAAACTAAATGGCGACCGAACAAGAATCGTTAAAATTGGCTTCTGCTTTCGAGTGGCCGACAGTCAGAACAGATGTCGGCTACGGTCCTCGCCGAGAATCAGCTGCGAGTCCCGCGGTCTTCTACGAGGTTTGGCCACTGTTCCTTCTCTGTCGCTGGAAACACTGCGTGGAACAGTCTTTCCAAAAATGTGAAGAATGCATCACAAGTCGCAAGTCTTGGTATTAAACATGATCCCGCCCCAAAATCTTCAAGTCAGTTTGGTTCAGAGGTTTGGATTAATAGAGGATCATTAAACCCTGTTAGGCCTACCTGCACACTTAAGATTGACATGATGTCATTAACACATCTGGCTACACTACCGTTTCTTACATCCTATTAATTATTTAACTCTACTAGGCTATAGGCCTACCCAGTGTTTAATCTAGTCACCCTGTTCTGGGGGGAAACAAGGTTTCTCGGGGGGGGAATTTCCCCCCAAAAAGGTCTCTGCCTTACAATATTGCTGAGCTCTGGGGGGAAACTTCAATCCTGGGGGGAATTTCCCCCCAAAAGACGTCTAGATTAAACACTGGGCCTACCACAAAACTCTGACACGGCAACCAAAAACCATGAATGTTTATTTTGCACAAAACTTTATTCTTTACATCTTGCGTAGTACATTTAAGCTTTAGCGTTGCTAACTACAGTTAAGACTGGTTGTGAAAATGTAGAGTCCCTTCGTGTGTTGTTGTCATGACTCGCCTTTTATACCTACCACAGATTTCAAGAGAAAGAGTAGAACAAACGGATTTCCGCGCTTTACAATATTCAAGTGGTCTCAGACCTTGCTAATTTGTAATCTGGACATCTTATAGAAATCAGACTATCAAATCATCCATCATAATCATTCTTTTTCAAATCATATAATAATAATAATAATAATAATAATAATAATAATAATAATAATAATAATAATAATAATAATAATAATAATAAACAATATTATAAATAATAAACAATATTATAAACAATAACAATAATACTAAACCATCCCAGAAAAATTCTCCCCTAATTTCTGTGATCCTGAGGGATCATGCATATGTACCTCAGGAAAAATAATAGTAATAGTATAGTGCTACAATTTTTTCATCTTACCCATGGGGCATAATACGTTGGAATACATATTGCAATAATAAGAAGAAAAGCAAATAATTTCTAATACAATTATTAATACTAAAGTTACAAACTATCAGACAAATGTCAACAACCTGAATAATAGTGTCATTCATAATTACAGTAATAGAAATACCTACAACAGCACTCAAAATAAAAACAATAATTTTATTATACAATGAATAACACAAAATCAATATCAATCATAGGCGTAATTTGTGGGGGTATGAGGGATACCCGTACCCGCCACTTTTTTGACTGGCGGTACCGTACCCCCGATTTTTTTAACAATGCCAAACAGTAGTTTATTATTAAGCATAAGTATTTTGATTAGTATATTGATTGAAAGACTTTTATAATGACATTTATTGTGATGGTATTGAACCTTAAGTGGCCCTACATAGCGGGATTTTTTATCCCTTCTGGGTCTCCTTTTGTTGCATATGCTGATACTGTTATGTTATACTGCTTTGTTTTCAAACTGCTTCAACAAAGGATTTGATTGATTGATTGATTGGTTAAATATGGCTGTACGAGACCTTTATTGGGCCCACAAAAAAATTTATGAGAATACTGGCAGGGTAATATGTCCAAAATGGTCTCCATGCGAAAAGCGAAAGTGGAGAAGAAATTGGTACCCTTCACTGTTTAGACCAAAGTTACGCCCCTGATATCAACAACGTGACCATAGGATTGACATCGCCTCATGAAACAATAACATATTGGATAATTTAGAGAGGCTTTAGTTTACGAGATTGTGACTCTGCACCTGGATGACATCTTCCACCACAATCTCCAGCTTTTCCTTTTATGCTGGAGTGCTGTGCTGAGCCAGGGCTGCCGAATACTTAGCCATGGACTGTAGGTCATACCACTTGTGCCCTACATTGTCCTGCTCCCTGTAGGTATACCCTATATCATGACCGGCCTCGAGGAGAGGAATAGGGCACGGAGGCACGTACTTCTTGGTGTACTCTTTCTTGTACTCGGTTCCATCCTCAAGAGGAGCATTGCTCGAATAGCCCAGGTCTATCGGCTTCATGCTTGCTGTCTTTGAGGCCTGGTGTGGTATGTAGTCGCGCTGGTACGTTGGCATACCATCAAACGGGGCCTCGTTTGGTACGTAGGGTTCTTTGACATGCTGTTGTCGCTCGGCTGGACCCCACTTCAGGTACTCCATTTGGTAGTTGGTCGTCCCATCAAACTTTCCAGGTGTCTTCCTCGCCTCCTGCGGTCGCCGCATTGGCTGCCTCTCCATTGCCTTCTCCACAAAATCCGTGTGCGTTGTGGTGTTCATGTACATGTCACCCTCTGGCTTCCGGTAGACTTCCTGTTCCTTAAGCCGCGGTCTCTCCACAGCCCATGGAACGAAATCCGTTTTCTGTGTCGTGTCTCCCTCGAAAGGAGCCGTGGATCTGTATGGTGTCGCATCCGGTTTGCAGCTCAATGCCTTTCCAACTTCCTTCGGAGTGAAGTCCTTGCGGTAGTGGGAGAGGTCATCCAGTGGAGCCTCGTTTGGCACCCAGACAGGTTTTTCCTTGACCTCGCGCGGTTGCAGTGGGTGCTTGATGTAGCTCTGCTTGTAGTCAGTGTTGTCGTCGAAAGGCTGATCCGAGACACGTGGCGCCTCCCTCGGCTTCATGCTCTGACGTGGTGCACCCTGGTGTTTGATGTAGTCGGCCTGGTAGTTCGTGTTTCCGTCGAAAGGGGCGGTCGGTGGCTGGTAGTTGTAATCTGCAGTCACTCTCTCACGAGGCTGGAGTCCCCACTTGCGATAATCCGCTATAAAACACAATACAGTACAATTATAATTTGATGATGCCCTCCTCGCAAAGTTCAGAAGTGCTCGTTGAAGTCGGGCAACCATTAAAAGAGCCATATGCAGACTGGAAGAGGTAAGTTTTCAGTTTAGAGTGAAAGACAGTCTTGCTAAAAGAGTTTCGAACATGAGGAGGTAAAGTGTTTCAGATGGAGGGACCGGCAACTGTGAATAAACGTGGGTCAAAGACAAAACATGTATCAGAAACAACACACTTTCCAGCAGATGTTGATCGAAGAGAGGATCGGTCTCTGACAGAGTTGCAGGGTGTAATTATGGAAGACAAGTAGGATGGCAGATGATCTGCACGTGCTTTGTATATGAGGAATGCCAGTAAGAAAGGGATACGCTCACAGACACGAAACCAGCATCAAGAACGAAGAGCAGGTGTGATCTGGTTTGAGAGTCCAAGACAGAGCCTAATGCAGTATTCTGGTTAGATGAAGCAGTGTCACAGTGGACAGCATAAGACACAAGCACAGCACAAGATAGCACGAGATTGTCGAGATTAATTTAATTAGCTGTCAAAGTGGTGCTATATAAATGTTCGATTACAATTGAAAATTACAATTACGAACAATTAGAGTTAATAGGCTGGGTGCTATGAGTGGTAAGCACCTACAGCTGTATATGATATCTCTTCGTGCAGAAATTGATAGCTTGCCCTTGACGCTGTCTCACTTTTCTTCGGTTTCATGCTCTATTATGCCACCGTTTTTACGCCATTAACTTGTCAATCAGTTACAAACGCTGTTCCTAATACAGGTCTGTTTTCCGTGAGCAACCTGCCTAATTTTATGCAGACAGTGCTAACTGCTAGGAGGAGCTCTTCTCTATAAATAGGTTCCATTCCCTTTCGACAGTAACTGTCAGAGCGAAATACCTTTAGCTACACAATCACTCACAATCACAATCACAGACAGCTGACAGCTGAAGAAACACTTTCAATCCATCTTAAGACGCACCTTTAGATGTGTTAGATTGCCATTTAACGCCTCTGTGAGGTTCTGAAATGGCGCTTTACAAATAGCCAGATATATGGGGACCTTACATACTCCGAAGTGCATGCATAGGCCAGATAGAGATACTCTACCTTGGTATGTTGGTTCGCCTTCGAACTTTCCAGGAACCTTTCGTACTTCGTCTCTTCGGATGGGTCTCACAGGCTCAAAAGGTTTCTCTGAGAACAGAAAAGCAGTTCAAGCGATAAGAATATATGGAATTGTTTATTTCAGTGCTTTATCTCCACTTATTTCAATAGCACATTAGTTAACCCGGTCAGTCAGTCAGTCAGTCAGTCAGTCAGTCAGCCAGTCAGCCAGTCAGTCAGTCAGTCAGTCAGTCAATCAATCAGTCAGTCAGTTTGTCAGTCAGTTTTTCTGTCAGTCAGTCAGTCAGTCAGTCAGTCAGTCAGTCAGCCAGCCAGTCAGCCAGCCAGCCAGCCAGCCAGCCAGCCAGCCAGTCAGTACACATAACCGTTTGCTGTCTTTCTGTTTCTCTGTACCTGTCTCAATGTGTCCGTTCGTCGACTTGTCTATTTATCATACAATCTCGATTTTCTATCACCAACGTCAAGAGAATTCGTTGCACCAATGGTGAACAGCATTTGGGTTGGATGCTGATCCAGTGCTTGTGTTCTGATTTCAGTAACTCTACACTTACTCGTGTATTCCATGTGATAGTTGGTGTTCATGTCCATTTCTCCCTCAGGAGCTTTGTAAGTATCGCCGTGATGATGATAGGGCTTCTCCAGTGGATGAGGGATGAAGTCAACTCTGCCAATGTCATAAAAAAGTAATAATAAGTAAATTCTCCAATTCAAGGCTTTTGGAATTGTTTTTCTTTGCACTTTTGGACATTCTACTTTAAGTTAAAAAATTATCTTTTTGAACAGTGCATTACTTTAAATTGGTATCTTACACTAATTAAAGTTAAGGTAAAATTAGGCTACTTTGTTTTAAAGGACTGTCTCAAAGTTAGTTTGTATTAGTATAAACAGAGCTAATAAAGTTTGAACTGCCAAGAAGCTTGTTAGTTTTGTTGGACGATTACAGAAAGATGTGTAATCAACACATCTAAAAAATCAGTTAATCAACACATCTAAAAAATCAGTTAATCAACACATCTAAAAAATCAGTTAATCAACACATCTAAAAAATCAGTTAATCAACACATCTAAAAAATCAGTTAATCAACACATCTAAAAAATCAGTTTCTTTGAGGACTTTGTTTATTTAGGCGCACATACTATAGTGTAGCCTATTTAAACTAGTTAACCAACTAGTTAAACTAGTTAAACATACATACATTAGACCTATTCTATCTTAGTTTAACTTTGCTTACTACTGTGCCTTTTCTAGTTACGTCATTCTGATCATGACCTTCTTGGCCAACACTAAACCTGAAAGATGTCTGAACTAAAGTCATACGATTACTCGTCCTCCATATCAACGGACTTACTTGTGAGTGGTGAGGTCGTCCATTGGTCCATTGTTTGCAACTGGTCTGTCCTTTGGTTTGAAGCTCCTCTGAAGTTCAATTGGATGCTGTACATAAGTGTTGGCATACTCAGAGAAGGTGCACGGCTGAGGACTGGCCGGAATCCCCCGCGGATTGTGCGGGCATCTGTGGCGCCTGCAGTATGCAAGACAATATACGAATGAAACTAGCATTGCTGCATTATACCGATGGTGGCTTATTTCAGAGATTCTAATCTCCAGCTAGTCCTAGCAAGGGCCGTGCACTTAAATGGCCATGCTAGACCATTCAAACGGGCAACAGTGGGGAAGGATTTTACCCAACCAATTTATAAAAAAAATACAGTTGCTATACAAAAACATACAGTATACATTTTATATTTACATATGTGCCCTTAAAATCCAATACAATGGAATATGTTATAAAGATACACAGAAGACCCCCAGCTGAATTCCTTTTGTCATTTCAGACACCTGTCTTCATCAGTGGTTAACTCATTGTGTCTTTGTGCAGCCTTACATTACAGGTTTCTGCCCACACTAGATGGGTCAGATTTGGTCAGTTCGGCAACAATATCCTTAAGCAACGCAACGAATGCAACCATTTCGATCTTGCATCTCAACCCGCCTTGTTTACACTAACTCCAGTCTATCGATTGATCTGCCCGACTAATAGGCCTAGCTAATCTATTGATTCAGAGTCACATATTGTGTTATACTGGCCAAATGAAAGAGCGCCTCCATTAGAACATATTAGTCTGGAGCACTGCCAACATAAAATACCATGAAATAGGCGAGTATTAGGGCAACAAGTTACCACACTAGGCAGTCTAATATATATTCTAGAAAGAGAGAGGTGTCGCTGAGTTCTCTCGAGGACAGAACAGGTTATTCTTCTGTGTGTTAGTCGACTCTGCCTTGCCAAACAGGTTGCAAGTCATTCGGAACGACCCAATCACTGCTCCCTCTGCCGACTCATTGTCAGCTCAACTCGAGCATGCCACTTTGTCTTCTGGGTCTGTCTATGCGTCTTCCCTCACCGTTTCCGCCCAACGCATCGACTGACTATAACGGCGCTGTAAAAGTGTCTTCGGAATATGGCTCAGACATTAGAATGAGTTGTGGCCACCCGTGGTCTAAGCATACGCAGGTCAGTGTTCCATAGGCCTTGGTGTCCAAAGGCAACTTATAAGCCTAGCTATTGATTGGCTAATTGTTTGGCACTCAAAGTAAAGCCACAGCAATTACATCCAACGACTGGAATGATCAACGGCGTAACCTTGGTTATAACAATAGCCTACTATCAAAACACAGACTTCTATGTCGCCACTTTTATAATGAACACAACATCCGACCCCTTAGATTAAATCTAAGGGCAAATGACTGCCTTAGGGCCTATCTGTGGTGCCTTGGTTAATGCAATGGCAATCCCTTACGATCCTATTAATCCGTGATCATAACCCAATCGGAAATCATTGATCTTGCCAAAACTAGTGTTGTTGAAACACGTCTATAGGTTTACTGTGATATTACTTACCCGCAAGTGCAGATCTGGCAAATACATCTCTTCGTCATTTTCTATGCTCTGACTTCTATTGCGTAAGTAAAGTAATTTACTATACTATACACACTTATAAATCACTATCCTTCTTGTCTTCCTGTTGAAAGACTTCGCACTCCTAAGCAATCTCTGTCCTCACACCGTCGTTGCTGGTAAACATGTGTTTATCCGTTGCTAGGCGACCTGGCCGGTCGCCCAGGAGGACGTCCAGCCAATCATTTTAGAGTCTTGAGGTCACGTGATTAAAACATCGTTGCCATGAGCGTAGAGCTGCAACGCACTTGCTTGGCTTTGACAGGTGGATCCAGTGTCCATATTACATACTAATGACATTGTTTTGTTGCACTCTCATATAGCAACGCACAACCAACTGGCCTTTCTCTGCTGGGCCGTGTTGTCGCCTAGAGTGAAACTTCCGGAGTTGTTGTCGTGTTTTACACCGCACCACGAATCCTAATTAAATTGCTCCAAACATATATATATATATATATAAAATATATATATATATATATATATATATATAAAATATATATATATGCCTAATGCACGTTGTGTGACTAAAAATCGAAATGTAGGCTCATTAGACCTAGATGTGTATTGCAATAATTATTGTCAGCCTGTAGCGGTTCTTCACAGCTTGTAGGCATAGGCGTAGCCACCATGAGGCAAGAGGAGCTCTTGCTTTATTTCAAAAAGTTTCCGTGGGTTATACCCCCGCACCCCTCCCCAAATCCCAGTTGCCTCCTCTTGAATTTAAGTCTAGCTACGTTCCTGCCTGTAGGTTACATTTTCAAACGCTGCCTGTAAGCAATTCGACAGAGCTGTCGCCTACTGCTTGCTATCTGAAAATTACGAAGAACAAAGTTCGGTTGACAGAAGACCAGAGGAGATGCTAAGACCAGCCTAGTACGTGTTGCTTCAGATCAGAGATTAGAAAGCGGAAGAGCATGGGTCAACGCATAGGAATCTAACTTGGGCCTACGATTTAAGCTTACCAACAGATTAGATGTAGGCCCATTACGTGAAAGCCTTTTGAAATAACAGGTTGCAAAAAGAAAGATTAACTCGTGTAAATGAGAATCTGTTGAAGACAAATACTAAGCTTGCTGTATAGGTCGTACTCCTACTTCGTCTGTGTGACGTTAGTTATTTAGGTCAAGTAGTAATAGACGTACAGAAGTGATCTTAATGACTGCTGTAAATGGCTTTTACAATGCTAAATTTCAGTAATTTGTTATGGTATTGATAGGACAATGTGGTAGCATAGAATTGATCACACTATATTTGGCAATTTAACACCTGATCTGTCCAAAAGAAATAATATTTGTATTCTGGGATTTTCTACCTTCGTGGGGAGTTATAACGATTAGGCCTTGGTTCTGTAGCTGTGTTTGAATATATACATGTACGTACGAATTAAAGTGTGCAGTGTGTGTTATTTACCATGAATATATTATGCATGTAGGTTGTCAGCACGTATGTATGTTTATCAGGATATACATGTGCATATCCAGTGTGGTACTAACGTATACACATACGTAATCTGAAGTGTAAATATATAAAGCATTTTGTCCTGTCTCACGTACAATTCATCTGACTTTCATTGCTAAGCAACGACGCTAAAAATCTCTGACATGTCTTTGTTAGCACCAATGCACAACATGGACATGTGCAGTCACCACCTACCAAACTCAGCAATACGGAAACACTGGTTCTACTAATCACTATGCATGTAGTTGACAAATAGTCTTCCATACAAGTGCAATAATGTGGCACTCGAGGTGCTGAATTGTCAACTCTAGGCCTACTCAAATAAATAAATATATATATACATGTATATGTATATATATATATATATATATATATATATATATATATATATATATATATATCTATATATAATTTGTTGTTTGCTATAGCACTCTCAGCTGAACCTGAGCAAACACTGTAACTGTAAGCGGTCTGTGCTTTCTTGGGAGTTCTTGCCTCCTGGGGTCCGTTTAAAGGACTGCTCTTCCTCCGCTTCTTTGCGGTATTGTAGTCATTATTTTCAAAATCAGACAAAGCTGTTTGGAAGTATATGGGCCAATCCTCCAACAGATTAAGTGTCATCATCTCACATATTATACCATTTAGGCCATGTAGATTAAAATGGAGTCTAAGCAACCAATCGTTTTTTGTTGTTGAGCTTTTTTTTATCAAGAAGCTGAACTAGTTTTCGAAACTATACAGAGGTCGGCAGGGGCGTAGCCAGACTTCAATTCAAGAGGAGGCAACTACTGCTTGTCAAAACTTTTATGCAGTGGCGGCGATCTTGTTTCAGAGGTGAGGGGGAAATTTGTCAACGTCCTGAGAATTTCAGAATTTCGCTCTGAGAATTTCAAAATTTCAACAAATTATTTTCATTTATGTTACGAAAAAAGTTGATGACCTTTTTTTTAGTCATTAACACATTCGAAGATTTACTTTCTTCTTCAAATCAAGAGGAGACAAAATTCACCTCTGCTGGGGTGTACTTGAGGACGCAGGGCTATAACCCATGGAGAATTTTAAATCCACAAAACCGCCTCCTCTTGCCTCCATGTAGCTACGCCTATACAGGTCGGTAGTTCCAAAATCTGCAACTCGGTCCTGGTTATTCAGATCCGGTCTCAAAATTCTTATTGTTCAGCTCTCTTCTCAACCGCAGCCAGCATTAACTCAAATCAGACACAATTGTTAATAACTGGAAATCATCTTTTCCTGAATAAAATCACAATAGAAAAGCAAACGGTTATTTTAAACAAAAGTCAGTAAAGCCTAAATTTATAATTAACTTTCCATTTAAAAATTTAAACAACAAAACCTGCAGTGTAATTTTGATTGGCCAACAAAACACATAAAGACACCCTCCAATTCTCCACTCTCATTTTTCAGCATGACTACAATCAAACAACATAAATGTTAAGTCATTACAGCATTTTAAAATCGTCATGCTTCTTAACTGTAAACTAATGCGAACTTTAATACTAAACTCCAAAGAAAAATTACTGGCCCAGACACCCTGCGGATGTTTTAAACCCACTTTAAAAAAAACTGAAAATACTGTTTAAAATATTTAAACAAGTGAATAAAACCAGTCCTAATTTTGGCAAGCATGATCCAATTCTTAAAAAATGATATCTCTAAGAGCAGTACCGGCCGTAGGCACAGGCAAAGCAGGCAGTTGCCTGGGATGCCAAAATCTAAGGGCATGATTTAACAAAACTGTGTTTTAACAGTTTTACGTTTTTCACTTTTTTTAGCCATTTCTTCAATTACAGTGATTAGTTTTCATTTCGCCTGGGCGCCATTTTGGTTAGGGCCGGCCCTGCCTGAGAGTAATAAACGATTCATTAAAGTCGTTCGATTTAGCAAGAATCTTCTGTAACACTGACAGTCTGGAAAGAAACTTACAAGCACATAAAATGCTGGATTATACTGACTATATTTGGACTTTATGGTGAAATCATTGTTACATTCTATTTAGATAAATAAAAAAAACTATATTTTCTCCCACCTGAATTCCACAAATTCCCCATACCTCCACCACTTCTCTCTTTCATCCAACATCATCTGCCTCCAGCCCCAGTATCTATCACTTCCCATCGAAACGGTCACATTCGTTGGGCCCATGGAGAACCCAAGTTGTGCCACTGATGCCCTGCTGTTGACTCGGCGTGGGCCCCACAAAAATGGTGGCTGTCAGAGGATAGGCTTTCCAATCAAAGCTGCAGTTCAACCTTTCTTGCCCTGCAGTTCAACCGTTCTTGCCCTGATCCATTGACGCCACTGGTTTTCTATTTCTCCCAACCTAAATGCACTCTACTGTAACAGGTTCCTTTTTTCTTCTTTGTGGCAACCGGATTTTAGTCTGAAGTATCTTTAGACAACTCCTCAGACTGGATGCAGCGTTTGAAAATACGCTGGTGCCCCGCACATATATCTCCTAGAACTTCAGTTCAATTCAGTCTGCAACTTTTGAAAACGACGCTAGTTTAAGTATCATACACTATGTACGTGATACTCTGGAATATTTTCATCCACATCTTATACATATTACATTCTACACTCTTTTATCTAACTATGCCACTAAGTGAGATAAATAATGTCTCTCAATAAACTGGTTTTCTCAACTTGGCTAGCAACAGAAATGCAAAGTTAACGAACAATAAATGGCTAATATTTGTTGAAAAATGCACAGGCAGTTCAGCACAGCTTCAGAAAATTAGCAACAGTAACAACAGTGCACGGTATATAACAGAAGTAATACTTAAAGTCATAACCTCTCAAAATCAAACTTCTGCAAACAGCATAGATCATATGAGTCAGCTGGACTTAAAATAGACGTGGATGTATGATGAAATGTTCCAAATACCAGTCAACCCACTTCTGGTGGTATGACTTTTAAGGCAATAATTAAGATTTCACAGCTAGAATCTGGAAACCAGTGAACTAACACCAAAGACCAAGAAGAACAAACAAAGAACACAGTCACAAACTCTTCTGCTCTACGAAGGATGGCCACTAGCAGCTAGAAAAACACCAGTAAATAGAAACTATAACTACTTACAAGTCTCACCTATGTTATGTATTACTACTATTATTAATCTGCTGCATTCATATTTAAAAGATCCAAACATTTGCCAGATATACACTAAAGAAAAACTTTGTCAGCCTTTCTGCGATTTCAGAATAACATGTAAACATATTTAATACAATTATTTAAAGCTATTTTAATCAATCAATCAATCAATCTTCGTTTATTAATGATGTACGAGTTTACAAAAATCTTCTAGTTTAAGTACTATTATAGATCTATCCCGTCTTTAACTGATAATTCATTGGACTAGAGCAGTGGTTCCCAAACTTTTCTGGGTCGCGACCCACTTGTGAATATCTTGGCATGCACTGTGTATAATTAAACATTGTGTACTAAAATTTGCTTCGTAAATTGCTATTTAAATATGCGGATTTACTTATAGCGTTTAGAAATGTAAAGCATTAAAAGGAAACTTAGGTGAAAACAGTTTAAAATTTATTGCAGTCCAGCTAGTCATAGCCCAATCATAGCCAAATGTTGTTGCTGTAAAAAATAAATGTTTCTCGAAAAAATTCGGCGACCCACTTGCCAGAGCTTCGCGACCCACTTTTGGGTCTCGACCCACAGTTTTGGAAACTCTGGACTAGAGACTACCTTAAATTCCTGTCTTCTTTCTCCATTGATCTATGAACTCCAGAAAGGTTGGCAAGACTGGCACAAAAGCCAGTGTGCTGTAATTGAACATATATGTATCAATATCTGAATTAAATTCTTAAGTGGCATACAGCTGTCATCTTGGATCCTCGTTCACACGTAATATTCTGCTGTTTCAGAAGTTACAACATCCATAAAAGCTAAGCGCAATAACAATGGCAAGCGCTTTAACATTAGAAACATGACTGGAATACGAGTACGAAAAAATAAATCAACTCAAACCAAATGATCCATCTACCGATAACATGATAATTACGCTGAAGTTTTGTCATCTTATCAAAGTAATAAAAAATCAAAAACATTTAACATGTCCAGTTACTTCTTGCAGTACTGTTGGCCCTTTACCAAATAAAAACTGCTAAATTCTTCCTTTCCACGGCAGCTTGGCATTCTCCGATCTTGATCATTGCTCCCGTGTTGATCCTTGTTCCCATGGAAGCTTGTTAATTGGGTTTTTCCTCTGTTGTCTGGCTGATGGAAAAATGGTCCACGAAGCCATTCCAGGTAATGACGACCTTCTGCAAGATTCCCATCGTATCTGTTTTCGGCTGAGCGACTGCAACTCTGACTCCACGGGAAAAGAGAAGGTCCGAGATCATCGTCATAGGCACCATGGTCTGCAAATGTCAGGTTTTTACTCAAGAAAGCATCCTTTGAATACTTCTCTGTCTTATAATCAACAGCAGAGTCGAATTTCCTCCCATAGGCGACCTTTTTCAAATCATACTTCACTCTGGGATTCACATTCTGAGCTTTATTTGGTGCACTGTACTGAAACAATTTCACAGCAGAGCGACCCGCACGTGATGAAAGTTTATTAGATCCAAAACCAATGTTATTGTGTTTCATCCCTTGCTTCTGTTCGTTTCTTTTGTCCCTTTCCATTCCCCCACCCTGAGATGAGATCACAGCTTCGCAGAGCTTGCTGCGTTTCCGGTTGCGTGGTCCACGCTGACTACCTTCCTTGCACAGCACACGTAGTTGCCAGTGCATTAACTGCTGGCCACATCCTTTCACAAGATCCTCGTTACGATGTTTTCTCTGGACTCGACACCTCCACCAGCGTGCCTGACACGTCAACCATGTCCTCAGCTGCTCTGGGATTTCTCTGTCCTCCATGTCCTCAATAAAGTCCTCAACATCCTCATAAATGTCCTCAACATCATCATCATCCATTGACAGAAGTATCTCTTCAGTCAAACGTTGGATCCTTCCACTGATTTTGCGAAGTCTCTTCTGATGTTTATGCCACTCCCGCTGGTTGTCCTCGAAGAAACCCTCCTGAAGGAAGTCATCTGGATCAAAGTGGTTCCATTTCCAGAACTCCTCATATTTCTGATGTGACGAAGATGACTCAGTCTGCTTATGGTCCCGGTTTCTCTCGAAAGCCTGCTTCGACTTCTCACCGACTGATCTCTGATCAAGCGTTCCTCTGTTCTTTGCAGATTGCACGAAATCTTCCAACCGTTCATTCTTTTTCTTCTTAGAATCCGAAAACACTTCCTTGCCTTCAGTTTGAAACATGCTTTTATCGAATTTCCTCCATTCTGACAGCATTCTGCGACTCCAACTCTCAACAGCATTCTTTGCCTTCTGCCTTGCCCTTGGACTTTCAGGTTCTTTTGAAAGTTTTTGCATTGACTTAACTGTGCCTTGTACAGCAACATCCAGCTTCTTCACCATTTCTCGTAACTTGTTCACTTGTTGCGACGTTTCGTTTTGAGCTGAGCTACCAGAATCTTCATTAGCAAAGCTGTAATTCTGCAATGTTTCAATGTCTATAAACTCATGGCATGCACGAAGTACCAGTTCCCACTGATTTGCAACGCTCGCCAAATCGATCTTCCTAACCAATTCTTCCAACTCACTCCAGGTTTTGTGCAGAAGTAGATCAGAAAAGGAATGATCCAGAGAAATATTTTCCAGAGTTGTAAAACAGTTCATAAGTGCACCAAGTGACCTGTTATCTAGCAAACCTGGTTCAGAATTTTTGTCTGCAGATGAGACAAAGAACTGAAGCACAGAAACGATGATGGGTTGAGGCACGATCTCCCTGGCTTTTTCCTGACTATAGGCTCCGACTGATATCTCCAACTCCGAGCGATCGTGTTCCTCAGCCATGTTCTGTTTTTGTTGGTGAGCCACGAGTTCTGGAAACTTAACAGACGGTGGTCCATCTTCCAGAGACTTGCCACCTTGTTGTTTGTTGAATCCTGCTCAACAAAACAGATTTCACTATAAGTAAACAGTTCCAAGTGTCAGAAAAAGAATTCTTTTATTTGCCGTGATACCCTTTCCATTATATTTGACAACGTGATAGTAACAACCATCTGAAATGAACGAACTAGACATACAGACAAACATTCCAAATTACTCATATGCATAGTACAAAAAACAAATACCTATTTTATTCATGTTTCTAAATTCTCAATCTACTGGTACGTAGTACTATTACCTAATGACAGGCAACAAATAAAAGGTACAAAGAAAACCATGTGCTCAGAAGTTGCTAAATATCTCGGTAATCGAGTTTCCTAGCTGATGCCCTGTGCTTAACTTCAGCGCAGTGCTTTAGAAATTTGGAGTTTACAATTATGAATCATCTCAGACGAGGCTAAAACTCACACACTATGGATGATATAAGTCAATCTGCAACAGTACAAATTCTTCATATATTTATGCTATACCATCCATACCTTTGCCTATCATGTCTTCTCCTTCAGTTGTGCCAGTTCCTGAGTTTCCTGGATGTTCTGAGTAGCGCTGGCTCAGAATAGCAGCCTTTAGTTCCGAATTCTCAACCACGAGCTGGTTGGCATCATTTCTAAGCTGGTCCATTTCCAAGTTCTTCTTGTTCATGTCAGTTGTTAGCTCGATGATTTGGTGACAACATTGGACACCTTCTGAGTGCAATGACGTTGAAGAGTTCTCTACTGAGCTGTTACGAGGTTCCTCTGTCACTGTCAAGTCCGTCTCTGTTATATGTCTGTGCTCACGTTCTTCCTGCTCTTTTGCACGTTCTTTTTCAGGTTCTTGCTTCTTTTCTACTCCTGGCTGTTGCTTAAGTTCTTCCAGACCATGCTGCGGTTCATGTTGTTCTTCCATGATAGTCTGCTTGTGTTCTTGTTCTGGTTCTTCTTTCAGCTTAATGCTTTCCTGCCATGACAAAGAACCGGCTCTTTCAAAGCCAACATTTCATTTTTGAAATTACAAACATGTCTAAATGTCTTCAACATTATAAGAAAACACAGAGGGCAATGCACCACCTCACTCCAACTGATGCATAAAGCCAAAAGGGTTTCAAAGAACCCATCGTGTGTCATAAGCAGATTCGTGAGCTAATCGTTATTGTGCAGTGTCATGAATTCTACGGTCAGGAATGAGAATGGAGACTATGCTAAACAAACCACACTCTCTGACAATACATATTGCTTAGTGATTAGTAAATTCACTTGTCCCACAGCCACATCAGCACAGATAAACAAGTCAAAGTGAATTTCTGTTAACAATCACAGTCCCGTGTGTGTGTGCATGTGCAGACTTTGAGAGGTACATTAAAATGCACGTAAATGCTGGATACATACATACCTGCATATGTAGATACATATATCCTGAATATATATTCTACTGTAAAGATAAATATAATATATACTGCATTTCTAGAGTGACCATAGTTATAACCTCACTCTTTCTAATTTTGAAATGATATTTCATTAGGTAAATCCTCTGTCAGTGGATGTTATATGTATGATTTGTCAGTGGAAAAGTTCAATCCTTACACTTACAGCCACAATCAACAAGTATTCTGATGGCTTTTGTCACTCATTTTGCCATTGATGCACTGAGTAGATCAGTTTGTATAATGTATTACAATGAAGATATACAGGTTGGCCATTAACAACGTGCAGTGTCTTAATGTTGATAATTAGCAAAGGAGATGTAAATATTTTTTAATTAATCAAAGTGATGACTGAAATGCATTCAACTGAAACAGGAATTGTGATTTTCTGGTCACCTGAACCTGATTCAGTCTGTACTCCAGTTCTGCACGTTCCAAGACCAGTTCCTCGTACTTTCTTCTCCAGATGGCCGTCACTGCAGCAAGTTTCTCATTTGGACTCTAGACAAGATATTAATTTATAGCAGAATACAAGAAATAAGAGGAAGACAAATAGAATAAAAACAAATCCTCTTGGACTTGTTTCAAAATGAATGGCTATCTTCCAGATTCTCCAGACAGTTAGACATATAAACCTGGTATTCAGAGGGCTTTAGTGTTCATGCTGCAAGATGACTGGCAAACTACTATGCAAAATAAACACCTTTTTTCTCTAAAATTAATGTCAGTAGCCACCAACAGCAAATTATTTAAAAGCCAAAATTATATTTTCTTAATACAAGAGCAAAATTAGCATATCACCAAGATATGGGAAGGACCGTAAAATAATTCAAAATAATCAAAAACAAGCAAAATCAGAGTAAACTGAGAATACAACACATTTAAATGAATCATTTAAAATTCAATAGAGATAATGGAAGACATCATGGGCTGCCAACAAACAGGCCATAGAATGCAGTGGGCAGGTACTATTCTCTAGATGACTCTCACCCTAGCACGTTTGCTGTTGGCAGCTACTGACAAAGTTTGCCCTATCACAGACAAACCAGTTTTGCATCATTATTGTGTTAAACATACAAAAAATCAAATACAAGCATGCTGATTAGCAATATAAGTTCATAAGAAAAGAGAATAATGAGTGAAAGCTCCAAAACAGAGTAATTAAGTCAATACCGAATCCATTGCCTTTGCGAGCTTTGACTCAAGTTTCTCCGTGTCTCGTAAACAGACGAAGTATTCATCCTGAAGGGTTTTCAGTCGCAAGATCTGCTGTTGATGAAATGATGACCCTCTTGTCGTTCCTATTATTATTATCAATTTAATATTGTTAATTACTAACAGTTTACTGGTATTTATCATTAACACTACTTAAAGGAGTGCATCCTTATATTACATGCCTCATCTTATTATTATTATTACCGTAAATGATGTACAATGAACATTTGTACTCGATTATTACAGTACGTAAGTTGATATTGGTTTACATAACTGCAATAGAATATAAGCAAAAATTTTAAAGTAAAACTCAAGACAATATGAAATTGGCAGTTTAAGTAATATTGTAGTTTAAGAAAATTTAATTAAGATGATAACACTAAATATAAATAAAGAACTGAAGTTCACATAGTATGAGTATGAGAACATTGAGATAACATATTGATTCCATACAAAATCAATGAACAAAAGGATAATCTGACCAATATAGTGACCGATGCCAATTCCAAGGACTAGCAGCATAGTTGTCGCAGCAAGAAGGTTGAGACGCGAGTTAAATTTGGGGTTTGGCTGGTGGCGGTACGTCCTCACAACCTGTCCAACGTTCAGCTGAAGATCATCAATTCCAGCTGATGAAAGGTCCGAGTCGTCGTCATCGGCCACTCCCGAGATGTCGCTTTCACATCGGTCATCTACATCCGGGGGCAGGACCTCGTCCTCTGCAATTCAACTGATAAATGAAACTGGACATCTGACCCATCATTACAATATCTCTAGGCAACAGTGAAAGGATCCAACAGAGAAATTATTCAAATTTCATTTTGTATTGCATCACTAACCGATAACAAACTAACTCGTGTTTGACATCTGCAGCTGAATTCAAATCGAATGAAATAGAAAATCCACTGTCACTCTGTATGTATGTATGTATGTCTGTGTTTCTCTCTGCATACATATGTACGTTCTCCACTTCATCCAATAGATCCTTTAATGCAGGATTGTTATCCTGTGCATGACTGATGATAGCACTATTTAACTAATTGAACTTCTTCACTCTACACTACCTCTCCTCAGATCAGATGATAACAGACATCCACGAGTTTGTTTGGCAGATTTACTGAAATTATAATTATTAGATAGAAACATTTAGTTTCAAGACCACATTGAAGCCAAGTGGTCGAGTTAAAAACTTTTAGTGAAGCCAGTAAACATATTTCAACCTTCATTGTTTTGCTGATTTTCAGTTCTGTCACCAGGTCGCTGGTTGAGATGAAACGTTGCCTCATGGAACTTCCTCACAACTGATTCATCGTCATCATCATCATCATCACTGTCATCATTGTCTGTTTCATCATTGCTTGCATCCGCATCACTGCCATTGTCGTTATTTTGAAGAGAACTCAAAGGCACTTGAACAAATTCAGAGATTTTTGTTTAAACAATGTACCAAAAATAAAACATGTTTATATCATATAAAGGCAATTTAAAAACTGACAGTCAAATAGTCGATACACATAAAAGTTTTTACTTGACACAATTCTAAACAAATCTCTACCTCATAAAACATTAGATATCCATGGCAAATACCTGCGGAATACACTAGCCGACTGATTAGAGCAGTCATCTTGTGACACAGACGATACAGATTCAAGCCTCCCTCAAGATGGTTACTGTGCAGGGATCTTGAGCAAGTCCTTCACTCACAACTGCCAAGTACCATTAATTGACGCTTGGTCATTATATAGTGATGCTTAATAAAATTATGCATAATAATTTTGTACACAGGACTGATGGCCTGTATCTGCATTAAAGTGTCAAAATCAGTTAAATTGGTCACTCCAACAACTGATTTATCTATTTTTACTGAAAGCATGAGCTTTCTTTTAAAAACAGGTAAATAAAAACGACCTACTTAGTAACATTATTATGCAATAATATGCATACAAAATGAAAATTAGGATTAAAACAAAATTAAAGTGCCTTGGTTTGTAAAAAAATATCCTAAATATTGATCTTGATTCTTTCATTCATTCATTAATGGACATTTATATAGCGCCTCTTCAAGGAGAACTACTCAGAGGCGCTCCCGACTCCAGCATGGCTGAATGGAGTGGCCTTAAGGCAAGAAAAGAACGTGGAAGAAAAGGTTCTGGGGAGCAAGCGAAGCGCTAGGGGAAGGCTACTCCAGCTAAAAGGGCCCACTACCAAGAAAGCGCGATGCTGCTTGGTAGAGGTATGGATAAAATGAACAGAGAGCAATCCCTGCTCAGACAAGCGAAGGAATCAAGAGCCCTGCGTGCTGAGAACGGGGCGGCAGAGCTTATGGAGATAGAGTGGAGCAAGGTCCAGCAAGCAGCGCCAGACCAGGGCAGCCAACCTATACGTGACATGCTGCTCAAGAGGAAGCCAGTGGAGAACATTGATAAAAATATCCATATTAATTAACTATTTTAAACATGTACCTTCTTCAGTTTGAGACTTCTGTTTCTCTGCAGAAGAGGCCAAGAAGTTATGAAGCGGCAAATGACAAGAAGTCGAAAGAAACACTGGCTCCATGCTATTGGACGTTTCTGCAACAGGCTCTAGTTTCATCTTTGCTTCTTTTACTTCAAAACTCGAAATCCACTCCACACTGAGAAAACCAAAGCGTGAATTTACTTACCGGTAAGTAAGGTAAGGTAAAACAGAGCATGGCAAGAATGGGTGAAATGGCATTTGTATGCTATACAAGTCCAAAATTGCAACATCAGCGACCTTTTCACATGAATCACATCCGCAAAACTGTGACATTATAGATGTGATTACTAAGTCGGCTGGAAGTTAGGGAACCAGCATTCTTCCTGTCTAAATAAGTTAACCATCAATTAGGAAGATGAATAGGTCACAATTTTCCCATTGGTTATTTATACAGACGTGGGATAGCTGCAGATATTAGAACTGAAGTCAGCAATCTATTTCGTTGATGATCACATTTTACGTGTAAGCAAATGAAGACAAAATGATTTTTTTCTCTGAATTACAGAAAAGTTAATTTTGAAAGATTTCTCGCACATATGAGTAAGAGGATCAACAGCAAGTAGCATTCATACTAATAATTTACAGAACTTTTCAAATGATAATGGACGTGATACCAGTAGCAATGTCAGATGACCATACACTAGACAACTAGATTTTGCAGCCTCCAATAAAGGCTGGTCAAATATTTTACTAAAAGTATCAGTCTGCTCACTGATATGATAGGTTTCACCAGAGTAGTTTTAGAATGAGAATCGCTGGCTCATATCATCAGTGAACCAAATGGTCACACTAATAATTATGCAGCAAAGAGCATGCCACATGTTAGCTGGTGATTCCCAGATGTAAACAAATGTGGACATACATGAATCAATAAAATTTCTTTTGCTTTATGAAATTGCAAAAATGCCACTGCAATAGTTACTGAATGCCATAACTTTACTGGATGCGGGTATGGAAAAGCAAAATGGGTGCAATCCAGATCAGAGTAAGGAAATGTCTGTACAACGGGTGAAGGTGCCATATTCAATGTCTCTTAAAGACATTGAACATTTGAACATTTCAGCTGCAGATGTTCAATGCCGTCAAGAGGTAGCACAGGTCTGAGAATTTACAATGCATTACATTAAGTGGCTTGATACATAACATTCATGCAAACATACATTACACACATACATACATACATACAATTATACATATGTGCAGACATACATACACATATGCATACAAACATACAAAGTAAGGCAAAGGAAGGTTAAGAAGTTGGTTTGTACTATCAGGACACCAGAAGATTGTGAAATGTGGAGAAGAAAGGAAGTCAAGTACCTTGAGTCAAGCCAGCAGATCTATTCTTTGTTTAACTTTCACTTAAATCTGTGCTTTTATATCCTGAATATTTGAAATATCCTACCTGGGTTCTAATGCTTCAGTTGCTTCAGCTAAGATGTCATCATTAGCAAGACCTGTATTTATGCTACTAGCATCCTTGCTTAAAAGATTGTTGTCCCCAAGCTTCTCATCTTCCTTGATTCCTGTGTCACACTCATCCCCTTGTTCTCTGGTTACATTCTCCGGTTTACAATCTGGCTCCAAAGTAGTTGCTACGGTCCTTTCCGGTTCAATATAGCCTGATGTTTCTGGTTCCATGCTCAGGCTTTTGGCTCCACCATCTGGTTCCATGCTGGCTGTTACAGATTCAAGCTCTGGTTCCATGCTCAATGTTTCTGCTTCTTGATCTGGTTCCATGTCTCTATCAATCCTTGGTTCCACATTCAGCATAGTTACTTGGCATGTTGGTTCCCTACTCTGCATATCCAATTCATCTGAAAGACAACACAAATGACACAAGATAAAGTAAGACTTTTACCATATACCAGTATTGTGGAACCAAATCCTGGTAAAAGTAAAGTAAAACTCCCATGTCTCATATTGGAATAATAATAATAATAATAATAATAATAATAATAATAATAATAATAATAATAATAACGAGGTCACCTTCCGGGCACTATGTCGATGCTGCCCGGAGCCGAGGAGCGACCATCTCAACGTTTCTAAACCTTCCAAACAATATCGATGCTTTTATAATAATAGTGATGGTAATAATAATAATAATAATAATAAATAATAATAATAATAATAATAAAAATAAGCATAATAAGACAATTGATATAGCATCGTAGCACAGCTGAGGCCAACGAAAATGGTCCTATACATGAGTTTAAAAAGTCAATGACAGTCATATGATACTTTACAAAGCAAGGTGTTGAGCTGTGATTTGAATGTCTCCAGAGATGGCTCATTCTTCACATGGTTAGGAAGACTGTCCTTGGAGGGAATGCAGGGGAGGTGTTCATGTCCAGTTCTTCAACCCTTGTATAGCGGCACATGAATTTCATGTCCCTCATCACAGGAGGACCAGCGCATCACAGGACATGCTTCTTATTGCTCGGTGACAGAGACAAGCGTGTGTAAACAACTAGCCCATGATCGTTACAAAGAGTCTGAAGACTCAAATCCGCAAGCGCACCATTGACTAGACCACTAAGTCATGCTGTGCTGCATGGAGGATAAATTGGCAATTTGTGGCTTACTCAAAATTAATTGATGTCCCAAGTTGTATCGATGCAAGGCTGTTATTGCATCAAAGCATCCGTCAAACAACATTACAGTATCAGAATGCTACTACATGGGACATGGTACTCGATTGGTTAGAGTGCTCGGGTAATAACACGGGAGAGTATGGTTTCAAGCCTCCCTGAGACAGTTACTGTGTAGGGACCCTGAGCAAGTCCTTCACTCACAGCTGCTCAGTACCATCGATTGGTGCTCGGTCATTAGATAGTGGTGCTCAATAAATTCATAATAATAGTAATAATAATAGTAATAGTAATAAATTCATAATAATAGTAATACTAATAGTAATAGTAATAAATAAATTCATAATAATAGTAATAATAATAGTAATAATAATAATAATAATAATAATAATAATGATGATGATGATACAGAAATAAAAGAAGTAGAGTTCCTTTTCTAAGTATCTACTTAACATTCTCTGACCTCTGCTAGGCCAAATGCAAGGAACAGTCTTCCTGACCATGTGAAGACTGCATCATCTCTGGAAACATTCAATCACAGCTCAAAACCTATCTCTTCTCAAAACCTATCTCTTCAAACAATCGAATGACTGACATTGAATATTTGAACTCATTTGAACCCTTTCCCACGGCCTCAGCTGTGCTACAGCGCTGTACAAATTGTCTTATTATTATTATTGTCATCGGAATCTTCAAAACAAGATCTACATTTAAAAAAAATTAACATAATCAACACACCACTGTTTTGGTTTCCCAGTTCATCACATCCTGGTTCCTGGGCAGTCTGATCTGCGATTTCTTCCTCATCTTTCAAAATGACTATGTCAGAATCTGGATCACTGCTGCTCTGTAACGGTCAAAAATGAACAGGAAATCAGACTAAATGCAGTGCAATCGTAAAGTAATTACCACAGTTATCACAATGCAAACAGTTTACTGCAAAACAGATAAATTTATCATTGAAGCCACAGGATTTTATGTTTTGTTTACAAAGAGCTAATTTCAACCCCAAGGTTTCCAAATGTGTGAGAGAGCAGAGCTTGTAGAGTTCAGCTTTATCCATTCTAGTCAGTGGTGTATTTTGTAACTTTATAAGATCATTGTTTGCTCACTGATGAACTTTATCATCTTCATGGACTTTAATAAGACCACTTAGGCTAGTATAGGCAACACTTAATGTAGGCAGATATCTAAGAGGCCTAAGTACCTACATAAAAAAATAAATACAGTAACATATGAGAAACATACTTTTACATAGTCTGACCCAGAACATATCGCTGTTATCCAGGCAAAATTGTATTCCTCAGAAACTCACATACTGTACTAAAAAAATTATGAAAAATTTGGATCTACCAATTTCAGCTACTTTAATCGTAAGCTACTATACTAAGCTACGATAAGGTCCATCAAACTGTATCATGCAATTGTGTTGTATTTAACTCAAACACCATGAACAACAAACAGCCTCTGAGACCAATACATAAAATGCTCCGAATCAATAACCAGTCTCCTTCTAATGCTCAAAACAAAGAGTCACTGCATTGTCAACTTGTCAACTATTTGCTTCAAATGTATAATTTTCTTCAAACTAAGTCTACCCACAGTTTCTGACTTTTTTATTAACTACCCTCAACTGAATTGAAAGCAGACATTATGGCTCAATTTTCAGAGTTACTAAAGTTTGAAGCTGTTTGGCAGTTTATTTGCACACCACATAACATATACAATGTATGTATATCACCGAAATGTATGTATAGGTGTAAACAAAGGTCACAATAGGCACCAAATAAATATGTATTACAACACAATACACTACACATTTAAGTATACATTATGTGTGCATCCACCCAAACGTGCGCGCACACATACACATAGACACATATGAAACCGGTAGTAGTTTCTGCGGGGGGAGGGGGCAGAAGCCATTCTAAGCCTGGCTAATGTTTGTACCCTCTGTAGATAAGCAGTTTTGATTGCACAACTCTTGAGAAGGTGACCTTCTTTTAAGCAGTGTTATCAGTCCTCCCAGGTTACCAAGCGATGTTCGAAAGTCTCAAGAATAGAACAACAACTGGCTTGACAGTAACATTGCAGGTCACAACACTCCCGATAACAATGTCCAACTGCCAAAGATCACTCGACTCAACATTCAGTGATATTCAACAGACACTCACATGCACACAAGCACATGCAAAGGCACACAAACAAACACACACAGAGAAACACATACTTTCAAACACATACACACAAACACATACAGACAAACACATAAAGACAAACACATGTAGACAAACATATACAGACAAACACATACAGAGAAACACATACAGAAAAACACATACAGAGAAACACATACAGAAAAACACATACAGACAAACACACACACAAACACATACAGACAAACACATACAGACAAACACAAGAGAAACACATACAGACAAACACATAGATAAACATATACAGACAAACACATATATAAACATATATACACACAAACACACACATACAAACACATACACATAAACATGCTTATAAAGATGTATACAGACACAGACTGGTAACAGTTCATCCAGACACTGCTCATGACATGATTTCAGCTGATCCTGAGACAGACATTTTAAGGCATGTCAGAACTGTTTCATTGCTGCTCATGTGATCTTAAGTACATTTCTCATCCATTCTTGGTCTCATCCATTCCTGGCCAAAGATTTCTTCACTGCACTGTGCAGGGTGACCTGGTTGTTCCCTCAACCAGACCATCCACAGTACAGCACAGAAGCTTTGCTGTGGTTGGTCCAACTTTCTGGAATAGGTTACCTAGCATCTTATGACATGAGCTTCTCGGTCTTTCTTTAGCTCTATTCCGTAAGTACTTGAAAACCATTTTGTTCAATCGTTGTTTTCCATCATTAGGTCAATGAGTTTTCTTGAAGAGGTGCTATATAAATCAGTGATTACATTACATCTATATAAATAAAGCAAAGACTCTGTCTGTCTGTCCTTCTGTCACACCGATCTTTGACCGGGATGCATTTCTACACCTTTCGACCTTTTCACTCCAAACCCTCACTACTGTCTTGGGGTGGGCATTACACACCCAGTGTGAGGCTTCGCGTCCCCCGTTTTCACCGCTTCCATGGGGAAAACGGGCGAAAACCTCTCAAAAAACCACACTTCTTAAAAATTCGAGTCGACCTATTTTCATTCGTCAGATGGCGCCACCCAAGAAGATTCTGTGTGTTTCACCGAAATTCTGTCACCGGCACGCATTTCTAAAGATTCGCCAGATGGCGCAGCCGTAGAGATTTCACTTCACATTAACTGGTGGTGGTGGTGGTGGTGGTGGTGGTGGTGGCTTATAACCCCGGGCAACGCCGGGTAAACCAGCTAGTGTTACATAAGAAGAAAAAGAGCAGTACCTCAAACCAGCCTGAGGCGTCCATGGGTGAGAAGTGTTAGTGACTTCGTTTTCTTAGCCTCGGCATGAGGCAGTCCTCTCCCTCGTCGTCTCATCTTCCCATGGACAATGCACATTCAGTATACTCGTTATAGCCGAGTTGGCTAGGGAGTGCAGGTGGAGCAGAAATCTCAAATTAAATTTCTGCTCTGGTGAGGATTTGAACCCTGACCTGTCGAATGACAGTCCAGCATGCTAACCACTACTCTATAAAGCAGTGGTTCTCAACCGGTGTGTCGCGACACACTAGTGTGTCGCGAATCGACCGGCAGTGTGTCGCGTAAACATGGTGTGTCGCGAAAAATTGGTGTCGCGAATTCTCACAGACTACGTCCGTCATTTCTACATTACACTTACTTACTTGAAGCTTAGCGGACGTAGGCTGTGAGAATTCCTAGCAATCCATTTATAATATCTATTCTATTATATATCGTAATCTACATTGTAAGGCGGCCATGATGTTTATCTTATACACTATAGACCCCTACACGTTTGCGATGGCGCCGATGTTAACTTGTACCCATTACTGCAACATTTGAAATGGATAAATTTATCAGTACAAAGCGAAAATTTTGCGAATCTTCTACTGGTCATGCGAAATCAAATTTTGGTAGCAATGAGACGGGTTCTAGCACCAACAATAGTGAATACGCAAACAACGCAGCTGCCACTGCTAGTTTTAGTAAACCAATCAAGAAAAACACGAGAAAGAAGAAATCTAGCAAGTTATGAACAAGCAATCCTCCAGAACTCAGTTCTGGGCTAAGACATACAAAGGAGAACATTGCAAAACACTGGAGAGATGGGCGTCCGGAGGAGGGCAAAGGGGCAAATAATGTTGCAAAAAAAATCATTTTATTACTATGATTATTATAACAGTCCCAACACGATTTTAAATGCAAAAAACCTCTTAATTATTTAGTTAGCCTAAGTCCTTGACCGTTATTAATTTGTAATGTTGTCACGTGTTCTATGTTCATGAATATGCAAACACGTCACTTTGCTCCCCCTACAAAATTTTGTGCCATCTAAAAAATTTTTGCCCCCTGTAAAAATTCCTGCGGACGCCCATGCTGGCGAGCAAAGCAATCAAAGAGTTCGTTTCATTTCATAGTTCCTACTTATCTGAGCAAGGTTTTTCTCGGATGATCAACATAAAGAACAAAAAAAGGAATAAACTGGCCAAAGATCTCTCTCAGCCTGCTTACGTGATGCACTTAGAAAAACTGTGGATCCTCATTTTCAAATGATCCACAGAAAATCCAGGACCAAAATGTCAGTAACTGCATGCTACTAAGTTAACGTAGAAACTAGAAAGGATCCAACATTTTCATTCATTAAAAATGTTAACAATTTAAAATATTAAATAGGCCTAGATAACTAGTTTAACTTTAACATTTTAAACAATGTTCACATACGACGATTGCATGGTGTGTCGCCAAATTTGGTGGAAAGTTTAGGTGTGTCGCGTGCCAAAAAAGGTTGAGAACCACTGCTATAAAGCACCCCCATGTTATATAAATGCCTAGATAAACACGGTATATACAGTGAAACACCATTAGCAAGCGGCCAGTGGGAGCCATGCCGTCTGAACCATGCGTTATGCATGCGTGGCTTAACAAGTCTCTCAGCTAGGCATAGCAGTAATGCACATATATTGCCTACCTTTGCACAAGCATGTGATCAGCAAATCTCAGAACATCACTATTAGCTGAAAAAATTACCTTTGCTCTGCTAAGTACAGATACACATGCATTTTTGCAAATGCAGAATAAAAATGAAAAAAAATGAAAAGAAAAAATGAAAACAAACAATGAAACGAAACAATAAAAGGTGGTGTATCAAAGGCTTCCATGGACCTCAACTGATCAATATTGGTTACCACAGACAAGAAAGAACACAGTGGATAATGGGCCGGACGTGTCTGTTCATGAAGCCCATGTTCACCAAAGAATCTAGGTGTACAGATGGAGAGGGGTCAACAAAGAATGTCGAAGGCTGGTTTCCTACTTTCTCCCAGGTCCCAAGTTGGCGCGCCGTTTACATGCGCCGTGGGGGTGACACAAAAATCATATTTTGATAATCCTGATGTACCTTGTTCCTTGAGATAAGTACTGAGTCAGCGTCTGTGCCACATTGTGAGCAAACTGAGCATCTGTATGTAAAATTCGGTGGTGGTTTTCAACAGCATTCTCAACATCTTCATCGGTCACTATATTACTGTTAACATTTTTTGTGTAGCATGGAGGTTGATTGGTTACAGCGCTTGGCCTGCAATGCAGAGGGCGCGGGTTCTAGTCTTGCCTGAGGCAGTTACTGTGTAGGGGCCTTCACTTATAATTGCTCTGCTCCATCGAAGTTGTCGTGTGGTTCATAGGCATAGCCACATTGCTTTTTTTAGATTTAAAAAATTTTCCATGGGTTATGCCTCTGCATTCCGCACCCCTACTACACCTGGATGTCTCCCAGAGTTGCCTCCTCTTGAATTTAAGTCTGGCTACGTTCTTGGTGTGGTTGTGTGCACTTCTGTTTGGAAGGAGGGCCATATCAAATACAGTTGTATTGTATTGCATTGTATATCATTTTCTGTAAACTAATGATGCCTGTGCATTAACCTTGTGGCATCAGGACTCAGGAGGCATGGTGGCACCGCATGTAAACTAGACTCGCAGCGTAATTGGTGTGCAAATTAACTGTGTTTCACTGTCTATTCATCAATACATGAAACAGTTGAAAGTTGCATACAGTTGCATACTGGAAATAAAGAAGTTCATTATAATACATGATCTATACACGAAGCAGAGATAAGTAAGTGCATGAGTACGTGTACTAACGTCGACTACTCCATCTGGTCCAACCACTGTCCATCCTTGGCTGATGTCAGAGTCACTGGCTGAGTCACTGTCAGACATGGCTGTTCCAATCCAATGCTTCTTTTCGTTGTCTTATCTGTCAACATTCAATTCCCACAAAAATAAAATAAGCTTGCTCCACCACTACCACTTTATTTACTTTTAATCTACATAGTTCATATTATAAACAGGAAGATTCTGTGACAAAGTAAAGAGGCAAAGGCATTGATGGGGCAAAACAATAGAATTTCATTGAACTCAGTACATTTATCCGAGTCACTTCACCAATAGATTGACAATAATGACAGCAGTGGTGCGAAACTTCAACGCTACTGGACCAGTTCATTGTTCAGATGCTAGTCGAGTACTCAGCTGGACAGTGCTGAACCGCAGACAGAAAAGAAAGGCCAGCAGTCTTGGAGTAGCACAGATTGTCAACACTGGAGAGGTTCTATGACCAGTTTACCGGTTACTATCAAATGGTCCAGAAATTGCATCATCTACCAATTACAGTGGACTGTTCGATGGTAATGATACCATGTGCTTCATTGTAGTGGCCGTCATTGTAATTCACCTTCTATACAGCACAGTCTAGGAACTCTAAACATGATGTCAACATCTATACTTCAGGAGAACTGTTGGGTCGGTTCAACATGCATGAAAGGGAATGCCTTTGGAGATTTTTCTAGTACTTCCTATGCACTATACTGCTGAGTAACTTTTTGTTCTTAATGACTTTAGCACCATTTGTCATAGAATAGACAACACTTTTGTGAGGTAATTTAAAGGTGCAATATTAATTGTCTAGGAAAATAAAAATAAAAACTTAATGGCTAAGTTTAGTTGTTCTATTGAGAGAGTCAGTAGCTTTCTGAATTACGGCATGACCATTGGGTCTCCCGTGATCAGTAATTCTGTTCAGCAAACATTACTCACTGCGATACAAGTGTCATGTTATATTTAGGTTATTGTCCACATTCATGTTATGACCAACACCGGACAGTGCTTTAAAAGCCAACATGCTTAAATGTATTGGCTGCCTTCACTTCATTCAGAACACTGAATATAAGACTGCATCTGGATACGTAAGATGAAATGGGGCAATCATCAAGTTCGTATTCTGCCCTCTGGCTGAAGAAACCTCTTAACTATTTATCTTCCAGAATCTGCTTGTTCCTTCTGCCAGCACCTCTACCGAAGACCTTACTCACTTAAATTCTGTCGTTTGGTGCTTAATTGCCTCCACCTGGCACCTACTTCTTCTGCTGAAGATATCTACAGGTATATCTTGGCATAAAATAACTCATGTTACACTAAGACACTAGACTTCTCAAGATACTGCTCTGCTGTTATGAACGTAACAAAATGAAATAAGCAAAGATTATCATTCATCTTTATGGTGCATGGCTGGATACTAAAACTGAAACTAACATCGCAAATCACTGAGCCTAGTTCCATTTTGGACATATTAGAATACAACTATTTATAATCAGTTATCGCTATTATTCTTCTTCTTCTTCTTTTCCTTCAGGCTCGAATTAATCCCTCTTTGGAGAGGGGTCAGCCACTCGGATCCTTCTCTTCCACTTGTTTCTTTCTTGAGCATCTTCTTTCTTCAGTTTTAGGAGTTTTAGGTCTTGTTGTATCGTGTCTTCCCATCTCTTCCTCTGTCGTCCCCGGCTGCGGCGTCCGTATACCTCTGCATTCATGATTCTTTTCACACAACTATCATCCTCTTTTCTCATTACATGTCCATACCACCTCAGCCTGGTCTCTCGTACTTTGTCAGTTATACATGCCACCCCGAGCTTCTTTCTGATGTCCACATTTCTTTTCCTGTCCTTCAGTGAGATCCCAAGTATCCATCGTAGCATTCTCATCTCTGTTCTCTCCAGTAACCCTTCATCCCTTTTTGTCAGCGCCCAGGCCTCTGCTCCATATAGCATCACCGGTCTTACCATTGTTTTGTATACCTTTCCCTTGAGTTGAGTTGGCATTTTGGCGTCACACAACACTCCCGTTAGTTCTCTCCATTTCTGCCAAGCCACCTTAATCCTGTTCCTGATGTCATGCTCGCAGCCACCCTGTGCATTCATGGTCGATCCCAGATATTTAAATGTTTCAACCTGTTTCAGTGACTTTCCTGCAATGTCTCTGATCTCAATTGCTTCCGTTGTTTTTGAGCAGACCATGGTTTCTGTTTTATTGATGTTTATCTTAAGACCCTTGCTCTCCACTGCCATCTGCCAGTCTGTAAAACGTGCTTGCATCTTCGCCTCTGCATCGTCCGCCAGTATAAGATCATCCGCATACAGCATGTCCCAAGGTACCTCTCTCCTTACATGTTCTGATATTGCATCCATCACAATAATATTCAACCTGTTTCAGTGACTTTCCTGCAATGTCTCTGATCTCAATTGCTTCCGTTGTTTTTGAGCAGACCATAATATTATTATATATATACAAAGCATGAGTGACAATTAAGTACTCCAAACCTATAAAATAAAAAATGTGAAAACTTAAATACAAGATGAAGTAAACAATTGGTGTAACAAAGCTTGAAAAGCAATCATAGATTATAAATGCATACTAGTCAAATAACACTCCTCGGTAAACGTACGCTTTAGCGTAATTAATTATTGGCAGGATTTCGGAAAAATGAATAGCGTAAATAATTATTTAATCCACGTTCCAGCTTCTAGTTCAGTTTAATATTACACATTTTAATCGTTCATCCATCCAGCTTCCACTTTTAGCTCATTTTCATCGCAAATCCAGCTTCTATTTCAAGTTTTACTATGATATGTTTTCATCGCTCATCCACGGCAATGATAATTATCGGCGTTAAACGATACAGTTTCATCGCAATTCCAACTCCTAGTTTCCGTTTATTATGTAATATTTTCATCATTTATCCAGCTTCTAGTTTCAATACTATTTTCATCAATCATCCAACTTCTATTTTGAGTTATATTTTCATCAGTCATCACAATTGCTGGCAACTATCCACTATAAGAGTGTACATATAATGAACGCACGTAACGTGGAGGATTACCTTCTTTGCACATCCAGCTTCTCGTTTGATCTCCATTTTCATCGCTAATCCAGCTTCCAGTTTGACTTATATTTTCATCGCTAATCCAGCTTCCAGTTAGATTTGTATTTTCATCGCTAATACAGCTTCCAATAATTAATTACGCTAAAGCGAACGTGGACATTTCGTCCAATAATTAATTACGCTAAAACGTACGTTTACCCACTCCTCTTCCGAATTATTTAAAGTTCTGCTCTTTTCTGGTGCAAAACCTCTCGTAAACAGCAGGGACTTTGTCTGTAAATAAGCTGGTTCCAGCGACTTCGCTTTTTTGGGCACTGCAGAAATTTCGAGATTACGATTACTTGCATCTGAACAGTTGCTAAGTACCACTTCAAGGCAATGTCGAAGTTTCTCTACCAAATCCTCGCCACTAAAAACTCTCCTCTGATGCCCACGACACACTTGATATTCTCGGTAGGCACTTTCACGAGACGCCGTGTTACAAGTCTGTGATGTAATGCGACCAGAATTATCGTTTGTGTAAAGCATTATTCAAAGCCCAAGTAGCGTAATCATCTTCTACGCCGAGGTCAAAATGATGAAACACAACTCGTCCCAAAAAAATTCCGTTCAATCTAAAACCAGAATTTTCTCGTGATCACCTGTCTTCTAATACCCTCTGAAAACAGATACACCGATTAAGTATGGACAGGCAAATAGAATAAGAAAATACACAACGATGTTAACTAGTTATAAACCACTTTGTGAATCTCAAGTGGAGGTAAATACTTACCCCTTGCAAGGTGTTCGTAAATAACAATAAATGCACACACATTCCTATTACGTCATCTTATTAAGTACGCAAGATCTGTTGTTTACATTTGATACGCATGCGCTTCGCCCCAAATTTAACGAATGGTTGCTGAGGAAATGCTGAAGCGCTACCTTCGCTCAACGTAGAGCTCCAGCTTTTTAGTACGTTGGGACTTGGTAACATTGTGCATATTATGAGAACAAGCAAAAAAATTATATATTTAGAATCAGGAAACAACGAAGTTGAAGACCTGCTACAGCCACATTCTGGGAAATAAAAAAAAATTTCGAAAATTTTTGCATGGCCAGTATGAGGGTTTGCACTATGTCAAATCAACCAGGGGCAGGGCTGTAGTCGAGCGTATACGCGGGTATACAGCGTATACTCACCTCTAGGGAAATTTGAGAGCGTATACTCAGCGCTCTAGACGAGGGTATACGCGGGTATACAGCGTATACTTACCTCTGTAGAGACCTGAGTAATGAGATTTGGAGAAAAAAAGAGGTTTTGACAGGTTTTTAGGGCGAATGACTAAAAAAAAAAGGTCATCAACTTTTTCAGAGACGAAATCGTAAAAAGTCAGAAAATTTGGAGGGAATTGGTGAAGAGTCAGAAATTTTTCCTAAAAAAATGGTCTTCTAATTTTTTTTACGCCGCTGGTCACCGGTAGCGTATACTCACCTCAAATTTTACCACTACAGCCCTGACCAGGGGTGTACACCACACCCTTTGGATCTTTCTGAAATTTTTTATACATAAACTACATGTAAAAGTAGGAACAACAGTGAAAATTTTAGCAGAATATCTCAACATTTGACCAAGATATTAATTTTTGAAATTAATAAGCAAAAAACTTATTGCGAGAAAACGGCATGATCCGCCAACTTTGGACAGTCATATCTCGGCTAGGAAATGAGCAAAGGGGCTGAATATTTTTTTATGTAATCAGTTTGTTGTGCTCATTCCAAATATGCAACAATATGGGTGGTGTTACCTGTGGTTTTTAATCTATTAATTTGTAAATACTGCACATAGGCCAATTTTCACTCGAGTTCCAGACATCATATCAGCAGGCAGGAATGATATATAGTAATACTTATACTGGTTTTATATTTAGGTACAAGGGTGCTCATCAGATATTATAGTCAGTACCTGATTAGTTTCATTATGTCTGTACTTTCCAAGGACATTTTCCTTGCCACAATTGTCAAAGTGGGGTTTATGGCTGGCCCAAAAAGTGAAAGTGTATCTAATGAAGTTCATGAAAATTTGCACATATATTGAGGACACCTAGAACTGTCATTGGTGAAAATTTCAGTTTGGTGTTCTGCGCCTTTGCTTGTAAATAATTTTTCGAAGTTGACCAATTGTACAGTGTCATGAGCTAATTTGACTTGATTCACAGCTGATTTACTGGCATGTATATGTCTTATACATTCATCTAAAATGTGATTTTTATTTCACTTTTGTAATTTTTTAAATACCTGCTTATTTATTACATAATTTTTGTTATTATTTAAATGTGTTGTAGGTATTATAACTAACTCAAGAATACAGTACTATACAATTACATACTTTGACTGATATTACAGTTTAGGTACACATTTCAATTATTGCAATCCTCTATAAAGTGCATGCAAGTAAAGTACAGTACATACAGTACAAATACAGTGCAGTTCGTAAATAATTTTGGTAATTTTGTACGCCCATAATTTACTGTCTTAACACAATCACTATCACATTGACACAGTGCTGTGCATACAAGATTAACCTTTTGCACCACACAAAACATCCTTTTTTGAATGCACAATGTAGTCACTCGCTGCAGATTTTTGACACCTGCAGTAGGCTATAGTCATCCAAAATAGTACCCAATTTTTTGATCAAAAAAAGATAAGGCAAGCACTACATCCGTATCAGCTGTTCGGATAGAAACTTTCCTAGAGCCACTTCTAGCGGCATGAAAACAACGAAGTATAACTCGTGTATCTGCCTCTTCATAGTTGCGTGGATCATCACGGCCCTGATGACTTGTATATCTGACACGATTGATATATGTTGCTACAACAATTTTGTCAGAAAATTTACATTAGTCCCTAGTTCTGCCAGTAAATGAAATAACTCTGTTTTGTTTTCATTAACTCGTAAGAATTCTTGCCAATTCTTTGGTATTTTTATATCCGGAGAGACGCGTGTTCTAATTCCAGGCCCTCTTTACCCATTTGTTATAGATTTCAGACTGTCAGGCGAGTAAATGTCAAATAACTTTGTTCAACATTGATTTGATGTATGGTAAAAATACTTTTGACCATAATCTTAGAAAGTCCTGTTGCAGCTGGGTTGAAGCATTTGAACGATTACAGGCCAACTGAAAAATGTATCTACAAGTTCCAAAAAATCAGTAAAAGTACTTGATGAGGACTTCAAACATGTCAACAAATCAGAGAAAGAGACGGTACCGTGGACCAAATTTCATGTCTGAAAAACTCCGACAGGTCACCATTGCGAGTTTGCCATGCAATTTATAGCCGGGAAAATAGCTTACAGTCAGTTTTTAGTTCAGAGACTTTCAGTAGCGCAGCACTATTTTTCTTGGAAGCAGGTTTATATATGAACAGTCACACAGTGGCAGTTTATTCTTTGGAAGCGGTTCCAAGATTGAAATTGGACCCTGGAATCGGTCTTCCACGAAGTCTTAACGGCAGTTCGCATTATGCACTGCCAAGCACTACCAAACTTAACATTGTGCAAATTACAGAACTGCTCTCTCCACAGTTTTATTTGGTATTCACCGTTGCACAACTTATTACAAGCACAATGAACTGGCATATCAAAATTTTTTAATTTCTAATGCTTGATTTTCACTGTTAAAGTTAAAACTTCGTAATCTTATGACTCGCGTGTTTTGATATCATCGACCTTTAGCACAGTTACCCGACCCACTGCGCATGCGCACACGCCATATCGATGCGCTTAGTGAACGGAACGTCCAATAAGCGGCCTCGAAATTAGGTCAAATGTATTAGGCCACTAGAACGCCAAACAAAATAGTGCTAATATCTTAATTTTATTATAATTCTTTAAAAAATCTTACACGATGTGGCTGTAGCTTATTGTTGTTGTCAGTGCTCATATACTCTACAAAATAAATATTTTGCTTGTTCGTGCAGTTTGCACAATGTTTCAAGTTTCAGTTCTCTAGCTGGGGAACTATTTGACGAACGCCAAGGCACAGAATTGTCCAAGATCTCGACGCTACACGCAGCACAAAATGTAGGCTATATAAAAGGTCGTTGTAAAAATCGGGTTTCCAGAAGACCGGAGATACGGAACTGTAACGATGTGTGGTATTTAGGTTGAGAGAAATTCCAAGCTAGACAGCGAAATGCGTAAATGAAAGTCAGTCTTGTTGTCCTCGAGACCAATGGTCTCGAGTGCACTCGAGTTCTTTTTCTAAAGTCTTGGTCTTGGTCTTGGTCTTGAGACCAAAGTCTTGGTCTTGGTCTTGGTCTTGAGTCTATAGGCCCTAATGGATAACACACTGGCATGAAGAACAGTATATATGTACCAAGATCGAACCTCGTAGACCCAGTTAGGTTTATTCACCCTTCGACTCGCTAGGTGGCGGCGGTAGTTAAATGAATAGTAGGCCGTGATTCGCGTCCCTGTGGCTGCGGTAGGCCTATTATGCAGTTATATTCGACTCCTGTAAAACTGTTATATAGGCCTACATGTATGTAAAGCGCCCTGCGTGGCTGCCGTTTCTACTGCCGTTTCTACATGTAGGCCTATGTTCACTATACAGCGCAGTGCGGTTAGCAGGCGCTTAAATAAAGAAAAGATATTATCATTATACAAGTCCGGTTTCCAGAAGGCCGAATCAAATACATATATCTGTGGCCAAATCAAATCAGAGGCGGTTTTCCAGAGAGTATAGGCCTATACTCGAAAGGGGGTCCAAGTCCGGGTTCTAGGGAGCCAAATCAAATCAGAGGGCCTGAGAGGGGTCTGCAGAGAGTGGTCCAAAAGATCTGGGTCCGATTCCGCTTTCCAGAGGGCCAGATCAAGAGGTTATATATTTGAAAGGAAAACCTGAAGAGTAGGACATAGAGAAGCTTGAGACAGATACCCTGACAGACAACACTTATAAATCGTCTCGGTGTGTAGGCTTACTCAATGATCGAGCTTAATCGCCGTCAAATCGTGGGTATCGTTTTCCTTGTGGTGTAGCGCTTGGCTGATGTGCGGCTCATCCCACACATCGTCAACCGATAGGTGGCCATCAAACGGAATCACCAATTAATGCGCGCGTGTGTTGCAAGGAACAGATTAGATTAGCGCAGTTATTTTTACTTTGCTAGATTTTATCGAGTAAACAAATTTCACCACTATTCTCCACTGGCGGCGATCTTTGTTTGACAGGTGCGGAGGGGGGGGATTTAGAAATGATCTGGTCAAGAAAGAGTTTTGAACAGATCTGCTCAAAATAGAGGTCAACAAATGTTTTTGCGATCACGCGCGAAAAAAACTGGTGACCTTTTTTGGTGTTTCTTCAAAATATGGGGGACAAATGCATGGTGTGTCCCCTCACTCTTAAAGGTGGGGATCTTGTCCCCCTCGATCCCCCGGGATCGCGCCGCCTATGCTATTCTCGAGATCTATTCCTGTGAATATTAAAGTGTGTCCAGAAAATGCTTTGAAAATCTACAATTATTATCATCATCAACGTCGTCGACCGTCATCATCACAGGCGTAATTTGTGGGGGTACGAGGGGTACCTGTACCCCCCACTTTTTGGACAGGGGGCACCGTACCCCCACTTTTTGAACAATGCCAATCAAACTATTTTAGAGATTCAACGTAGGCCTACGTGTTAGGCCTGTACAGATCGGTTGTAAACACCGTTACAGAGTAGCTTAGCCTAGCTATGGGTCTACCGCTGCCGCAAGCAATATCGAGTGAGGTAAAATGTATCTATAGGCCCTAAATCATATGTAGGCGTACGCGATTTTCTATAGCGACCGTATAATGGCCTCGACCCTGCTCATTTTTGAGGTAGAGAATGATCGAACTTAGCTCAGGGTGAGTGGATGGTGAAGAATTTCTGATTCTGATTCTGCGAAATACGAAGGCTGGGAGTTTTGCAGAGTTAGAAATTAGAATAGAGATCGACATAAAAATGAATGCGTTCGGGCCCTCGGGGACATTCGAGTCAAATTGAAGTCAATGGATCGCGGGTCATTTAGAATAGGAATAGTCTGGAATAGAATAGTTCTATTTTCTGTGGGCAACATTCGCCGAAACAAATAGCTATTATGACATTGCAGTTCAATAACAGTGCTAACGCTTTTCAGGCTAATATATTTTGTTATCGCAGAACCTGCTTTGACTTGGCCTCTGCTCTTCGTTGTTTCATAACCTTCAAGTTATGTGCGCTACCTTGCGAGTAGACTATGCAGTAAACTATTAGCGAGTGACGCGTACATTGACCCACTTAGGATTACACTCCCAACAAAAGAATTTCTGATTCTGATTCTGCGAAATACGAAGGCTGGGAGTTTTGCAGAGTTAGAAATTAGAATAGAGATCGACATAAAAATGAATGCGTTCGGGGACATTCGAGTCAAATTGAAGTCAATGGATCGCGGGTCATTTAGAATAGGAATAGTCTGGAATAGAATAGTTCTATTTTCTGTGGGCAACATTCGCCGAAACAAATAGCTATTATGACATTGCAGTTCAATAACACTGCTAACGCTTTTCAGACTAATATATTTTGTTATCGCAGAACCTGCTTTGACTTGGCCTCTGCTCTTCGTTGTTTCATAACCTTCAAGTTATGTGCGCTACCTTGCGAGTAGACTATGCAGTAAACTATTAGCGAGTGACGCGTACATTGACCCACTTAGGATTACACTCCCAACAAAAGAATTTCTGATTCTGATTCTGCGAAATACGAAGGCTGGGAGTTTTGCAGAGTTAGAAATTAGAATAGAGATCGACATAAAAATGAATGCGTTCGGGGACATTCGAGTCAAATTGAAGTCAATGGATCGCGGGTCATTTAGAATAGGAATAGTCTGGAATAGAATAGTTCTATTTTCTGTGGGCAACATTCGCCGAAACAAATAGCTATTATGACATTGCAGTTCAATAACACTGCTAACGCTTTTCAGACTAATATATTTTGTTATCGCAGAACCTGCTTTGACTTGGCCTCTGCTCTTCGTTGTTTCATAACCTTCAAGTTATGTGCGCTACCTTGCGAGTAGACTATGCAGTAAACTATTAGCGAGTGACGCGTACATTGACCCACTTAGGATTACACTCCCAACAAAACAAAAGGGGTAAAAATAAAAACCTTTACAAAATGTCTGCGATGATTAAATATTAAATCCTAGCCAATAATCAGGATCGCACCGCAGTATGATCGGACCTAGAAACTCTTCCGTTAGACAGCTACCATCTTTTAAATAAATAAGTTTGTTTGCAACAAGTGTAAAAAAAATACAGAGACAGAAAATTAAACATGACATCGTTAAATTTTTGTAAATTTTCACCAAATTCATCTGTAATCAAGTTAACTTGTCTCAACGTTTCGTTGTCTTGAGCTGTGATTTAAGCTCTAAAGAAAGAAGCAACGTATGCAAAACAGGGAACCAGCTTGCGCGGCTAGAGGTCGCTAGCAACACGCCGACCAAACACGAAACCGAACGAGAGGGATTAGCGTCTTCGCAACTGGAATAAAACGGTTCAGTTGTATTATATCTCGAACAAGATGCACAGCTGACACAGACAATAGATTGTCTAGCCGTCGATGATTCTGTGAGCGGACTGACTTGTACTGAATCGGAAAATTAAAGGACTGCCTACGATGGGTGTATGGTACAGTGCCGTTACCGTGCCACTGCTGCTGTTCTTCTTGGTCCATCCATTCCCAAGGTTGGCGTACGGAGAATTAGGCGAGTACTATAATTATTACGTGTTTCTTCTCTATTGCGCCCAATGCCGCCCATGCTGAGGCTCCGTCAGACGCCGAAGCTTCTAGCATCCGGCGGCGGCTGGCAATCGACGCCCGTTTTGCAGTCGGTGTAAGAGATTTTTATAGACGGGCTAACGAAAAATTGGGAGGGCTGCAGACGGACGAATGTCTTCCTAAACTGCCTGTTTGCAGAATCGACAGAGTTTTGGGGGTTTTGAAATCCCTCTTTTGTTCAGACCCTATTAGAGCTTTTTGTGTCATTGAGGTGAATATATAGTAAGAAAGTTATATCAGTAGTGTGGCCGTGAAATTTCCTGGTAGCATTGTGGTAGTTTAGTAAGAGGTTTGTTCTTCGCCTCTATATATGCCTGGGGTTCGAAATCCAGTATAGTATGTGCAAATGGGTCGTTGAACTGTGAAGCCTTGTAATCCTCAGACATGCCAGATCTATTGTTTGTTAACTTCTTGATCACTGTTGTCCTGTTTGGGCTTCAATATTTGTTAGATCTTCCAAAATTTTACCATACTACTGTCAGAAGACTTAGGTCTATCCTGAAAGCCATGTAGTAATGATTGCTTATAGGCCTATATAGTACTTGCCCTACCCTGATCAGCTCTTCACCTCTATGCCTTAGCCTTATAACTAAAAGGCCATACAAATTATCTGAACGTTGGCCACAGCAGCTGACTGGTATACCACACAAGATGTGTGAAAAACATTCTGGCCACACTATACAGTGCAGTCCAATTCACGTTTGACCCGTTTACATGCAGATTCATTCAATGCATGTGTCCAGAATCCAGATGCTACCTATTTAACATGTGAAATTTGTAACACGAGATACAAGAACTTGTTGTGTAGTGCTACATGATAAAAAAAAGTTTGAATCAATATCTCTGGAATCCTCAATCAAGTAGGCCTGCCAAAGCCAGATAATTGGGCATATGGTACTTGTGCCCTTGCCTGCCATAGCCAGTCTAGCTAATATGGACAGAAGCATAACTGCTGTCTCAGCCAAAGTGACAACAGCTGTGTATGGCTATGCAAGGCAGTCCGTTAAGTCGCTAACAGCACTTAATATATGTATACTTTAAAACAATATAGATCTGGGAAGTAGATGTTAATGTAGCAAAAACTGTCTGGAATAGTACATGATATTAATGTAGCAAGAAACATAAATTGTCTAGTATTTAATTGCATGTCTGGAATAGTACATGATATTAATGTAGCAAGAAACATAAATTGTCTAGTATTTAATTGCAATCACTTTTGCCCATATCAAGACTACTTTGTGGCCTATCAAAGTAATTGTACATAATCGTGTGGCAGCAGGCTACAGTGCAGATACCTTCATATCATATAGCTTATGTCTTTGAGATTTCTAATATCACTATAAGGCTTGCATAAATCATACACTACTGTATGTCAGCATTCCCACCAATGACAACCCATAAACAAATGCACAAACTGGGCTACATCGTATCACAGGTGTTGTTTCCCCAGTTTCATTTGGCACAAACCAAATTTCAGTTAAATGCTGTGATTTTGACTAAGTCTAATTCTGTCTGCTTGTTTGCTATGGCTTTGGTTGAATGAGGGGCTAAGAAATTCTCCAAGTCCTATTTAATGAACACCTTTATTATGCCAAGTAGGCAGAAACAACAACCAGCGGACAGGAAATGAACAAAAAGAAAAACATATCCATTTACATAAAACAAACTATGAAATATTTTAGGTTAACTAATTAGTAAAATCTATTTTGTTAAAATCGGATTCATCTGTTTACTTGAAACGGGAACTATGAAATACAGTTCCTTCCGTTGTGACCAATAGTACTGGAATTTAGGGATGTTTCGCTACTTGCTGTTGGAATTAGTTAACAATTTCACTGATTAGTCTTGTTTTCCAATGTATATTTAGTAAATGTTGAAGAGACTTAATGACTCTGTTTGATGTGGAAATGTGCCAGCCTATTTTCCAGTAATTTCAGGTATGTCATATTGGATATAGGGTGAACAGGTTCATTAGCCAGTCATGTTATCAGTATACAGTGCAGAGAGAATCCAAAATAGCAGCCATGCAGTCCTGAGGTGTGGTTATTGTTATACATGCAATCACCATAAAAATAAAAACACGAGATCATGTTGTCAGTTACAGAAGAGAAACAGAAGCGCACAAACATTGCTCTCATATGAAATGATTGAGTCAGAAGAATTATTATTTAGTTGAAGGCAAAACGCTAGACTAACTGGAAGCAGAAACAAACCCGCAGATAGCTACTAAACAACAGATACTCTCCAAACTACTAAGTAATAGGCCACTGCACATTTTGGCAATGGGGTAGCCAGAATGATGATGGTAGGAAAACTTAATTCTGTTGATACATTTTCAGCTTGCTTTGGCTTCAGAAGTCTGGTAATACAGGCTTTGAGGGCCTGGGTAGTTTTATTGGTTTGGTATTGACTTCATCCATGGTTGTTACACTGGTATTTATGTTATAATGTTAGCAATTTCTGCTAGGAGCTTATTAATGGCATCATTTCCAGTGGAGACTTTTACTACTAGTCGAGCACCTTTCACCTGCAGATAAAGACTAACTGTTCTTATCAAACTGTAACATTATGTGGCTATAGCAAGAATCACCTTTGAGAGGTTCTAGGAAGGCGCTACATAAATGACTAGACACATTGTTTGTATACAGTCAATTAGGAATTCCTCTAAGGCATGTGGTTCTGGGATTGAAGGATCTCTTGCCAAAAACTCAGGTGCAACTGTAGCAGTCTAAAACAGGACACCTTTTTCATCTTCAAATGTGCTTTAGCACTCGTCATCCTATTTTCAGTACACGATTGTTCCAGAAGTTGAGTTCCACGAACGAGAAAGCATGATACACTTGCATCTTTATACGAGAGCACAGGGGTGCTAGGTGCCCAAGGCTACAAGTAACAACAATTATTGTCAACACTGGCGGCGATCTTTTTTGACAGGTGGGGGGACAAGGGACATATTTGAACTGATCTGGTCAAAAAGAGGTGACAAATGTTTTCGTGCTCACGCGTGAAAAAATTTGTTGACCATTGGTCTTTCTTCAAAATTTGCAGGGCAACTGTATCCTGTGTCTCCCTCACTGTTAAAGGTGGAGCTCTTGACCCCCTCGACCCCCCCCCGGGATTGCCTCCTATGATTGATTGTCGACCTGTCTAGCTCAATATAACAATGCAGCTTTTCCTGATATATTTTCGGACCACATAAAATCTTGATGCTTAGCCATTGACCTTGAACCAGTACAGCAATACTTGCAAGATCATTACTTTCAAGAATTTTGTTCATTGACAATTCAGGCGAGGCAGTTGAATACAGACCAATGCTGAAGTATCTGAAATAATGTAGGACTACAAAGGTACTGTAACAGCAGGTCAGGTGGTTCAAAATGGAGTCACATTGGTGTTAAAGGGTAAATTTTCCAACTGATTGCGATTAGATGATTTTGGGAAGAGCAAGGCCTTTAAAGAGATTTGAAATGAACTATGAATAGTTCTTCATCCAGAAGCATACCAACATCCGAGAAGCAGTCATCCTAAAAAAACTATAATAATAGAAATGATACGAATAATAGCAGCAGTCATGGGCGTCTGGAGGGGGGTGCAAGGGGCGCATTTGCGCCCCCCTGGATTTTGCAAGTATTTAAAAAAAATTTAATCTTTTGATTATTATGATTATTACAATAGTCCCAACACGATTTTCAATGCGAAAAAAACACTAAATTATTTAGGTAAAGTCCTTGGTCATTATTTATTTTTAATTTTTTTCCTGTGCAAATTTTTTTCTATACAAAAGCGTAATTTTGACCCCCCTCTAAAAAATTGTGCCCCTAAAAAATTTGCGCCCCCCCTAAAAAATTTCCTGCGGACGCCCATGGCAGCAGTGATAACATAATGATTGTTACGGTAGTTTATGTTTTTGGTTTTAAATTTCTGCAATGCAATAGTGGCAAAGACATTTGTACTTGATGTCTTAGAAGGCAGCTGATAAGGCTTGATGACCCTAATGGATCAGACGACAGCAGAATGGAGACTGACATGGTAATGGGGAAAATAGTAAGACCATGATAACCATTAGTAAAATCTGTGACAATGATGTACAAAGCAGCAGAAGTACTGCCTGCGGGAATACCATGGGGATGGAAATACAACTCTGATCAAATCCAGGGTAACGGTTTAACATTGCTCACTGTATTAAATGATTGTTTTTGCTAACCGGTTCTACATTTTAATGTTAAGCTGTGAACTGTACCGTACTACAGTTTAACAGTATTGGTACACAGATTGTCTTCTGATGGAAGCGCTTGAATATCTTTCTGACTTCCAATCCACTATTACCGTTTAGCGATGAGCACATTCTTCCCTGTGTTGTTTGTAGAACTTACTTCTCTGACTTAGACAAGAGCAGTAGTTGTATAAACTTTGTAATGCATAAAACAAAATAAATAAACTTGTACTGTAGAACAGTCTGCACATTAATCATGTTAAGAACGAAGGAACGAGTTACGTGTGGCCATTTTTCTTCAAAATTTGTGTGGGTAGTGTTTTTCAGCCAGTTTGTCCTTTGTACATGTTGCAAAACAGTGTAAAAATGGAAGTCTAAAGAATGAAGTATTAAAAATGCATTTGAAAAGTTGTCTCAGGAACTCTTGCACGCCTAAGATTTCAAATTTTATAGCAGCTACTCCCACATACAACACTGAAATGAAGCTTATATTGTAGAAACATCTGACTGAAAGAGTTAGCAGCATTGTCAGGATGTCTGGTACATGTAACTGATTATTTTCTATTGTCGAAAGAGAAGGTTTCAAAGGTTTTGTAGGAAAAATGTTATCAGTTGGTGTGAAGCATGGGAAACTGTCTGTTGATGATGATCCGAGCGTTCGAATAGTGTTTCATCACCTTTGTGTTGAAGCAGAAGGAACAGAATATCAGAAAACCAGATTGAGAAAGAAGATTGGTTTGCAATGATGACTGTTGTGGATTCTGTAGATATTGATGCATCCAGATTCCGTTGTGGACGTCTGTTTTAGTCCACGATTACATAGTAGGAACAGTATATTGCTACTGTGGTGATTAGACTTAGCTATCTGTTTAGACTAGATAGGTGAGAAAGTTTTAAATACTGACTAACTTTCAGTATTAACACATTGACCGCCACCACGGTTTGCACCCCTACGCCACCAAAATTTTCCAAAAAACGGGGAAATATTTTTTTCACTGTTTTAGTATTTATAGTTATTTTTTACTATTTTCAACATATATACATACAAAATTACATGTTTTCAGTCTTGTCTGACATTCCTCTTATATTTGAGCTTTGGTGTGGTAGATTTCAAAACATGGAACACCACGAAGTGCTGGCTTCGACAAGTGCATTTAGCATGTTCAGTAACGTGATTCCCTCCGAATGCCTCCCTTGTTGCATAGGACACACTTGTTGGTTGGAGTTGACTTACTCTCAGTTGGTGGCAACACGTCCAGGAAGAATTGTTCACTCACTCAGACATGTCCGATGCTTTGTATGAACAAATGCACGAGGCTCAGATGCTCAGCTGCCTGAACTGGGCAAATGACATCTTTCAACAGACTGCGAGGTGACTTGCAGTCTAAACCATTCATAACTTTTGATACCGCCACATTTCGTATATAGTAAATACGAATTTGCCAGTGCTATATATAGGAGATGCAGAACGTTCTTCCGATTCCACTGCAGTGTCTTGTGAAGAGGAGAGCAGTAAGGAATCAGTTGGTCGCTTCGGTCGACTCTGCACATGTTGAAGTGGTAGGTGAGGTTGGAATCTGGTTTCCATAGAGGCTCTCTGTGTAGGTTCAATTTCGCTGAAGCCATCAATTTCCAAGTATGATGTGTGCTCAGTATCATAACATCTCGTTTGTCCTTCCATTTTGTGACAACGATCTACCCGTTTCGACGAGAAACAAAGTAACCTTTTCTCAACTTTGCTCTAATAACCTTCTGAGGCAAATGTTTGCGGTTGCTTCTCTATAGGCAAAAGATAATAATCAAGCAGTCGCATTTATTCCAGCCGTCCAGGTGCACCAGTGACTCAAATATCTGTTGGCAGAACGTATCTGTCGCCCACCATTGATGCATCAGTCCATAGGTTGGCAAGTGGTTCGTTATTGCTGTCATTTTCATGGTCACAGTCTTAACCGACTGAGTTACGATGGCTGGACAGTTTTGTTCGTCTTCACCAGCTTGAGAAATACTGGGAGTGTAGTCCGAATCTCTATGAGAGATTCGGACGTCATTAGATCTGCATCAAATCATCATCTGACAGGTCAAAAATTTATAAAGAACTTCTGCTGCAGCATTGCATTTTCCGCTGGAAGCCGACATTTTGACCAAAATACAACGATACAAAAAGTCATAAAAAATATATTTTTTTCTTCAAATTTTGGGGAAAAAAATAATTTCCTAGTGTCACTAGTGTATTCTGCTATTATTCCCACGCCAATAGATATATTACCCAGACGCCAGATATTACATAGCAATAGTTCTCTGAAGGACGAGTTAACTCGTCCTCGGCGCCTGCATAAACTTCTGTAGGACGAGTTAACCTGGCGGTCAACGTGTTAATTTTCAATATTTCAATTTTTTTATATTTCATTATTACCTCAATATTTCAAGATTCAGTATTACTGTTTAATGTATAATTGTATATGAGGATTTTCATCTTGTTATTTTATTTAATTTGGATGGGAATGGGGGTGGGGTAACACCGGATGAGAATGGGAACTTACCCATGGAGATGAGATGGGGATGGAAACAATTTATATACCCTTGTCACTCTGTACAATAAAGAGGTGTTTTGATAGATTCTGCCTGATGCACAAGGTTTTTAATTATTCATGCTGTCAAAAGTTGCTGTTGTGTGGACTTTGCTATTGCAGTGCAGTATGGGAAATTGCTAATTTTTATTAAGGAATTTGAACTGTAAGTCAAAGTTTCAGTTGATGAATTGTTGTGTACGCTTACATTTAAACTGAAATCCTTCAACCTCTGAACCACAGAGTTCTTGGATAACTGTTATTATTATTATTATTATTAATGAGCTTTTATATAGCGCCCCTTCAAGGTTATCTACTCAGGAGCGCTCCTAGTCCAACCACGGCTAAAGAGAGTAGTTTTTAAGTTTGCAAGAAACAAGGTAGAGTGAGTCATAGGGACCAGGCGAAGTGCAACAGGAAGGCCATTCCAGGTTGCAGGTCCAGCGACCGAAAAAGAACGTCGCTGCATAATGGCTGTCCGCGTGCGGGGGACCAATAGCTCGGCCTGGTCAGCCGAGCGAAGAGCAGATCTCCGCAAGACCCCCGAGGTAGAGCGACACAACTGTTGTGTTTGTATGGCTTATAGTAAGACCAGCTCTTACGTCACCTAACTAGAACTGCCAGTGCTATGGCCTCATTCTTAGTATCATTAGGACTTGAGGAGCATTATCCCTGTATTCTAAATGCCTGTTTCAGCATAAGTATATTATTCTGATAATGTGGAAGCTTGTCCAGCAAATTCAGTGTTGCTGATTTATAAGTGAAGCTTCTAAGCTCTAATATCTTTTTCTTAACCAATTATTATGGCTAGAACGCGAGGTGGAAAGGCTCAGCAGGAACCCTGAAACAGCTGGCTAACGTGAGCCAGTGCCGTTTTAAGGCATAGGCACGCGAGGCCCGGGCCTAGGGCCCCGCGCAGCGGGGGGCCCCGCGGCGGCCCAGAAACAAAATAACAATATTATAAGTTCTGTTCTAACAAGTAACAATTCTGCAAAGTAAAGTAAGAACAATAACACATTTTTACTATTTTTTTAAAACAAATGTCTGCGGTCTGCATTTTTAGTTAAATATAATTATTGGTAATAAAATCAGAGCGCTATAATAGAAATAAATCAATAATTTTAACGCATGGCGACGATGGCGCACAACTTGCTGTAGGCCTAGGCTATTGGCGAAAAATTTTTTTATTTGTCTGCTTTTTCACAACGCTATTCAAGGAATTTTTATGTCTTGGTAAGTTAACATTAATTTTTAATATTAAATCTCTCTGTCCTATAATCTAGTCATTTTAAAATGCGTATAAATTGTTATAAACTATAAATTATAAAAAAAGGGCAAAAAGCGTATCAAATTTCGCACAGTTAATAGGATAAATCATTTCCACCTCCTCCAATGTATAAGGTTGAGGTTTCTTGATAGTTTCTACCCTTTTTGTTATGCAGATTAAGATTCTGATTGTCAGTTATCACCGTCGTTCACGGTAAACCAATTTGCAACTTTTGGCCAAGTATCACTAGGCCTACGATCAATTAAACGAAATATCAGACAACCCATCAAAAATGCGTAGAAATTATATGAGTGGTGCCACGAAGAAAAAAAGGAAGCAACTGAAATTGAAATGTCGAACAAACATCCAAAAGTATCTTCTTTTTTCAAAGTCAGAAAACACAATCATCATCGCAGTCCGACATTGTTGAGACGTAAGATACTCTTACGTTGTCTTACTCGTCTACTGATGTCATTGTTTGCGATAAAGATGAACAGTTATTGTCGCTGCAAGTCGAAAGTACAGATGTTGTCACAACACCAAAATTCTAAGCCTATTTCGCAAGATGTAAGCCCTACGGAGTCAGCGGACTATCCAACTGATGCAGCCTTATGGAGTCCAATCACGGAGGAATTGCGATCTTATTGGATTCGTAAAGGTCCTGCTAGTTGCCAGCATAAAGAGTCTGACTTTAGTACGACTCAGCGCGTGTATCGAACAGGAGATAAGTTGCATAGACGTTGCTTAACTGATTCCTGTTTCCGTCGTGAACTGCGAAATGGTGAATCAGTTTGTCGCGAGTGGCTGCTCTTTTCTCCATCGCAGAAGTCTGTGTATTGCTTTGTCTGTCGCTTGTTTTCAACAACAACGATGGGTCATCAATCTTTCTGTCAATGATGGTGACAAACTGTACGGGTGAACATTCTTTCTCAAAACTTAAATTAATCAAGAACGAGCTTCGCAGCCATATGATGCAAGAACGATTGAACTGCCTGTCTGTTATGAGCATAGAATCAGATGCGTTGGAGTCTTTGAATTTCGATGATATTATAAAAGACTTTGCTCAGAGCAAAACACGAAAGCGATGTTTGTAAGAAACTGTCGTTACAAAGTCACAATCCATGTATAGCAAACATGTACTCATTATAATCACACTTTCAGTTTGTTTAAAAAATAAACAATGGAAACTGTAAAGAATGTTAAGCCAAACTTTTATTTTACACTTGTAGTACAAAGATTGATGTGTTAGCTGTGTTATGAGCTTAGTAACAGTATACTATATTAATAAATTTAACACTATGACACACATGCACGTACAATGCACTAATGCAATACTCTGTATCTGAGACTGAGATATTGAGACGGAAATCGGATTACGTTTAAGGTTATTTAGGGTTTGTGCGGGTTGTGCCTAGGGCCCCCAAACTCCTTAAAACGGCTCTGACGTGAGCAGCGTAGAAGGCCACTACTCAAACCGCGAGTAAGGCAACAGGAAACCACCTCGGCTATTTCCCAAGACATGATATGGACAAATCAAGTGCAACCCTAACTGACATTCGTCATCAAGCGAAGTCCTCACAAACCGAACAGGATGGAGGAGATCGGAGGGGAACACGAGGTCGTCCATGTCACAAACCTGCTCAACAGCAGAAGACTGAGAAAGAAAGAATGGAGTATTGGGTTTCTGTCACTGATTGCAACAGTGACAATTCTGTGCTTGGCAGAGTCAGGCAGACTGTCAGTTTTCTGTTGTGTTATTGTTGCTGTCTGTTGTAGCTGCTGCTTGCTACTGACTTTGTCACTTTAGATAGGATTTGTTATTGTTGCTAGTTATTTCTACTGGTTCCTATTGTTGCTGTTGTTGTTATCTTTGTTGTTGTTGTTGTATTTGCTATTGCTGTTGCTGTGTCTGTGATTTTAGATTGTTGTTTTTGTTTGTTGAGCGGCTTATGTCTTACTTTCATGTCTCACTTGGCGTACAATTCATCAAGGGATTATGATTTTGTACTGATATCACTTGAAGTGACGATCAAGATGCCATTGGCATTATGGCATCAGTGCTAGAGTCTAGATGAGATTAGAATGAATGAATGTGCTGTGTGGATGTGCTGCTTTGAACATGTGCTAACTTATGCACTGGTGACTGGTGTGTAGCTCATAAGGAGTGTACACCTTCACACTTGTTGAGTTAACAGCACAATGGTGTGAACTTTTGAGTGTGACTATATGTTAGCAAAGGCAAAATGAGATGAATTATGGGAATTGCTTTGACCAATTTGCACATATCATACATATTATATCTTGGTACACAGATTGTCTTCGGTTTTCTCCAATGCATAATTACATGTAGTTCCTGTGAAAGGCCACCAGGAACAATTTTATACTGAAATATCCACGAGAGAGTATGGGGATTAAGCTAACACCACCCACCAGTGACTTGGTCGGTGTGTGTGTTTGTGTGTGTGTGTGTCTGTCTGTGTGTGTGTGTTTGTTATGTTTATGTGTTTGAGGGTGGTGCTCTTCGTGAAGTGTATTTGGGCGACTGTTCAGACAGATTGCCTAGAATAAACTTTATGTCTATTTACAGTTGAACCGTTGCTGGAAAAGCTGAAGAAATCCTCCTTTTATTTCCTCTTCTCTGACGAATTCCTGGGCTTTTAAACACATGAGGCATGATTCAGGCCCATCTGGTCAATAGCTTCTCTGTGCCAACTTTATAGGCATGCATGCAGGCAGGCAGCCTAGGCAGGCAGGCAGGCAGGCAGGCAGGCAGCCAGGCAGGCAGGCAGGCAGGCAGGCAGCTGGAAATAAACCACACATTCAGGCAAAGGAAAGAAGTCAAGCACTCAAAGATGCCTAAAACATGTTATGTATATACATGTAATTGAACCATTGGTCTAGATTAGGTTAGATGTGGTGAAATGTTTTAGGGTGATTAATTAAGATTGACCTATATGAGTGATATAAAAATGTACTATCAATCTTTTAGTTCACCAAGCAATTGTGGCATCAAAAAACAAGAGAAATAAGAAAAGCAGAATGTTCATCAGGACGGAAGATCTGCTGTGATCTGCTTGTACCGTACTACAGTGTACAGTTTGATGACATAGTCATAGAGATAGTCAACTTACTAAAATTGTGATGCAGAAAATTATGTACAGAACTGACAACTGCATTTTCTTTGAAAGAAAGTTTCTTGGAAAAATTGCAGTCGTCTGATCAACCAGAAGTTGTAATATTATGTTACTGTATGAAGTTCAGTACAGATTCTCAACACAAGCATCATGACCATTGACCACTGTGGCTGTCTGAAAAGGAGATTTTTGTAGATGAGCTAACAAAACATTGGGATGCTGAAGACCGGCTTGGACAGATGTAGCAGTAAAATACAATAAAACTGTATTTGATGCTGCCAGATACAAGGAGTGCACACACGACCATTATGATAGAACATTGATGGCTGTGAGCAATTGTGCATGGAGGACTTGCTTAGGGTCTCTACACAGTAACTGCTTCGGGTGAGAGCTGAACCCATACACTCCATTTTACAAGCCAAATCCTGTAACCAGTTGGCTACCCCGTAATTGTAATTGTAATCTTGAGATTTCTACAGCACCCAAAAAAGCAAAGCTGTGGGAACCAGCCTATTCACAGGTGCTTAGTCAAAACAAAATCGATAGGCAGACATGGTAAAAATCGGTTCCAGGTCAAGATCCAAAGGGTCAGACGGCTATGGTGGATGGTGTTTAGAATTGAAGGTGCAAGGGAGTAAGGGGAGGGCTCAGGATAGGATTTGTGAAAGAGCATTGTTTTCAGTTTTGAGTGAAAGACCTGTGGAGAAGTAACAAGGTTTTGGTGAGTTCGTAGGTTGGATCAGATCCGTGGCCTAATTCTGGCATGAGTTTGTTCCCAAGAGGCGGAACAGCTATGGCTATGGAGCAATTTACATATTTTAATGATGAGGTGACGGAAGGGAAGAGAAGTGTTAGGGCGGAAGATGAGTGGGTTGAGCTAAGCGGTGGGATTGTGAATAACTGATGAAGATAGGAGAGCTATGACAGATTTTGAACGTTTTACATATGACAGAGCTGTACCCAGTAAGTGCATGTATTCTAAGGAGTTCAGCTCAGTGCTGGTAAGGACTAAGGATAACAGCTTCCATTCCGTGAAGGAGGAAAGGCTTACAGTGGGCTCTAATAAGATGCAGCAAGACAGGTTCACTAAATTTGCAGCATTCACTCTCAGTTCCTACAGACAAACAGGCAGGCATTGTATGCAGACTGTTTTGGAATGATTGGCTGCAACCAGAGAATGGCGCAGAAATTTTAGTTTTTTACATTTAATACTGATTTCTGTTGGATTGACTTTAATGTTCTTACACACTGTTTGTTCATGGTTTCTTTAAATGAGGTTTGAAGCCCCTGTGATGAGTGTCTCTAGATGCAGGGGCGTCTACACCATAGAAACCGTGGAGCAAATGCTCCATCCAAGAAATATGGGGGGGGGGTGAAATCTGTCAGTGTGTGTGCCACCATTTTATGGGGAGGGAATGGTGAGGGGGAAAAGATGGGGGAAGTTGCTCCAATGACTTAGGGGGATAGATGCCCCTGTCTAGATGTGCACTATGTAGATTTCTGACTGCAGTTACAGTCATGTGTTTGCATTTAACTGCCACATATTGTGTATGCCAAGCATGCCAATACAGTGAGCTGCTGTGGCACATGGAGTGCATGTATTGTTGACCACTTGGAGAGTAGGAGTATGACTAGGTACATCAGTGTACCCTGCAGTCACTTCCTTCAACCTGCAACCAGAAATGTGAAATGCACCTTTTGTTATCAGGATGCTCTATGGCAGAGTTTCCCAAATTGTGGGTCGCGACCCAAAAGTGGGTCACGAAGATTTGGCAAGTGGGTCGCCAAATTTTTTTGAGAAACATTTATTTTATGCAGCACCAACATTTGGCTATGATATGGCTATAACTAGCTGGATTGCAATGAATTGTAAACTCTTCTTACCTAAATTTCCTTTTATTGCTTTAAATTTCTTAGCGCTGTACGTAGGCCCTAAATCCGCATATTTCGATACCAATTTATGAAGCAAATTTTAGTACACAATGCTTTATTTTACACAGTGGGTATCGAGACTGCCAAGATATTCACAAGTGGGTCGCGACCAAAAAAGTTTGGGAACCGCTGCTCTATGACATGAACCGTGTCATTGTGATCAACCATATAGGTTTGCCGTATTCTACAGTTGCTATTGCCGCTTTTGGTATTCAGGTAGCAGTGTTTGTTTCTACAAGATCTAGCAATGCTAGGCTTCAGCTGGCCTTGTCATCATTGTAGTCTTCTGTTTGGTTAAACCCTTGTTTAGTAGTGAATTCATGGATTATGTCGGACCAGCTGATAAGAAAGGCTAGGGTGGGATTGTTATAGGAAGGAGGCAATCTGGACGGCTTGGATAGGAGCCTCTTTGGAGACGTGTCCTATGGTTGATGGGACATGGAGGCGCCAGGCAGGCGGCACAGGGTTCATCTTCCTCGCATCTTCCTCCATCCAGTGCCTCTTTTGAGTAAAAGGGAGGGTTGCCTCGTCCAGTCTTTGGCCGGACATGTTTTGGCAGCCATCGCTCGCTGAATTAGCCACGTGGCTAATGAGTCACAAAGGAAGCGTAGCCAGTTATCAATCAATCACTGACGATCGATCAATAGTACGAGTATGCTCAAGCAGCCGCCGCCTCTCGGCCGCCAGAGGGCCACTGCGGGTATCTGACTCGGTGCCGTTGGATGGCCATCCGAGCACAAATTCTCTTTAGGTGTGGGTGATTGAGTCTAAGGTGACCGGCGTGTGATGTGTTTCTCTGTGATTTGCCAGCTCGTAAAAAGACTCCTTGCAGTTCCTACGAGGCGGAAATAGCTAAATTTAGTTTCTTCTTTATGCATTATATTGTGCCAGTGTCTACCGATAATTATGGGCTTCAGTCAAAGGCATCGGTTGTCATTAACACTTATTATTGCATTGCATGTGTCTGCTGTAATGAAGACCTCTACTTGATTTCATTCGATCACCCCATCTTGCTATCCTTCTGCTGGCTACCCAAAGAACGGACAGTTAGGGTTAAGTCCTTAATCTGCTTCACAGTTCAGAAAATTAATATTAAAATTTAAATCAGCCAACTAGACGTATATCTGTGATTGCTGCTTTTCCTTTGGACTCACAAAATATTCCTTGTAATCATCATACTGCCTTGCTAATTCTATTCCCCAAAATATGTCGACACTGGGTTTCCATGCGTTTTCGATGGCCAGTCCCTTTAAGGATTTGGAATTCAGTGCTTGTTGGCTTGTTTCCTTCTACTCTTCCGATTTCTTATTTTGAATTCTGGTCCAGATTCAGAACTTATGTTTTCTGTCTTGCTAATCCACCATTGCCTGTCCTCAGGGGCGTAACTTTGGCCTAAAAAGTGGGGGGTACCAATACCTTGGTCTAAAAAGTGGGGGGTACCAATTTCTTCTCCACTTTCGTTTTTCGGATGATAACCATTTTGAACATATTCCCTGCCAGGATTTTCATTAATTTTGGCTCTCAATTTACCTGTGTATCTAAGCACTTTCATACTTTTGGCGGATATTGCGTTCTCTGGGAAGGCACAATAATAAAATATTGATTGGCATTGTTTAAAAAGTGGTGGGTACAGTACCCCCCAGTCCAAAAAGTGGGGGGTACGGGTACCCCTCGTACCCCCCACAAATTACGCCTATGCCTGTCCTCTTGGATTTTTACTTGTACTTCAAAGACATACATTAGCAGTCGTCATGTGATAGGAGATCTGAACACCCTTGCATTGGTGGGCATTCGACCAAACAATCACTTTGTTTCATGTTAACCAAACTTAACATCTAATGTAATGCTGTTTGCAGTCTTTATGGCCTCTGTGCTCAGAATATTTAATACTATGTTTAATATAATTATTTGCTCAATGTAAACAAGGTTAGAGATAAATTTGAGGCACATACAAATTTCTTTGCCAATTATAAAATTGCTAAACTGCTCTGTTATTTTTCATAAATTACTTTGCAATATTTCTTTTGATCTGTTAGTCTACTGGTGATGCATATAAATTTCATTAAGAATTTTTCATCTTTTACTTTTCTGCTAAATTAACTAAATTAGGCTGAAATAATTTCTTTTACAAATTATCTGAGAGAATTTCTGCCATGAAGTCATAACGTTGTGTTAGCTTACAAGCAAAGTGCAGTCACAATCTGTGCTGGATTCTATGGCGTGCCCAGTCACTGATTTAGCGACCGGATTAGCCCCACATCCATGTTCGAGTGTAGCTGTAAGCCTTTCCTTTCCATCAGTACTGCACTGATTTAATATCTTGATGCATGCTTTTGTTTCTTTAGGTAACTATTTCCTTATGGGCACATTTCAGTGGCACAGTAGCAGTAGTCCGGTGGTTTGCTTGTTGGACTAACGGTACAGAGTTTGGGCATATTTGATTTCCATCCAGGACAGAGTATTTACTACTATTGGGACTGCAGATGTTCTTTTCCTATTGGCACATTTTTAAGGTTCATGCAGAATGAGTTGCACTCAGGTTATCTACCATTCTACTGTGAAACATACGAAATTTTTGTCAGACAGTGCAAAAACATTTTCAAGCCGCCTAAAGATGCACCTTTAGGTCGTTCAGATCATTTATATGTGCAACCTCTTTAGAACTGTTAAATTGCTGTTGTAAGTGCCCTTGTGAAATTCTTAAAAGGTGCTTTAAAAGCATAAATACATACATCTCTTGAAGAAAGTCATGATCTCACGTAATATAGAAAGTGTATTGCACTGCTGCCATAGCACAATAGTATCATAACACCACTGCATTGCATGATGGTCATTTCTAAATGAAACTGCATTCCATGTCAATAATCCATTGGACAGAGCAGATCAAAATCTGAGACTGACATGTAAGCTGTCTGTTTGCATATGCTTAATGACATCTCTGAGAACTTGGATTGTTTTGCCACGTCAGAACATCAGGGAAGCTGGCTATCGCCTTGCTGTTAGTTTTTCGTTCAAGACATGTGATCTGAGCATCTGCAAGTGCGTTAGGATAGTGCACCGCGGGCAATTTGTAATTTTTGTTTTGTCATTCTCCACGCAGTTGCCACTTCAGTTCCTGTCCCTGTACAGTGTCCCTGTACAGTGACCCTGTACTCCCATTTCAAGGGTTTGAGCATATGTTTCCCTCAGTAAAAGTTTTCCTCTCCATTCTTCATCCACCAACTGCCAATTACATAATTTGATGCAATAAGGTTTCATATCCAAAAGAAAATAAATTATGTAGAAGTAAACATTGCTGTGCCTGTGACAGATTCTCTGGAGCTTCTGTACTTATGTTTTTGGTCCATGTCTGCAGACATTCAAATCAGAGCTAAAGTTTTAAAATCTATCTTTATAAACTATCATGTCTGTTATTGATTTTTTTAACTCATACAACATCTACTTCTTTGGCCTTGGCTGTGCACTTTATAAATCATCTTATTATTATTTTAAAATATTATTATTTATTATTAGACCAACATACTCATTAACAGACTAATTAAATTGGCTGCTTTTGATTACCTGTCATTTATTATTATTATTATTATTATTATTATTATTATTATTATTATTATTATTATTATTATTATTATTATTATTGTTTCCCCGAGGTACATTATGATCCCTCATTATTATTTTTTTCCCCGAGGTACATATAATCCCTGAGGAGTCAGATATTAAATAAGTGAGAATTATTATTATTATTATTATTATTATTATTAATATTATTATTATTATTACATGAACTACTTTACTGCCCAGCCTGATGCAAAGCCACCTTAGAACAATATTGTTGAGAAGAATGGATCTTGTGTTGTTTTTTGGGACATCAAGGGCTGTTGGATGTGCTGGTTGGGGCAAGAAGTCATATTTATTTCATGGGCTGGACTGTGGTTAGTTTGTTTGGCAGTGTCTCCGTCTCATTTATGTCTCCATGGAGATTTGAGGGATTCTGCACCAACAAAGATGCCATGACATTCATCAGCCGCGAAAATTAAATTTGCCGCAGCATAAAATGTCGTGGCTGATCAGTAATTTATATAGCCCTACTATGCTGCTCGTGTCTATTGGCCAAATAGACATGAAAACAAACCGGGGGGGGGATGGGGGGCGGGGAGGGGAGTCCTCACAAAAGCAATATGGAGGTTTAAAGTGTCTCTATATGGTGCTATGCGTAGTGGTCCTATTCTATCAGGCATGATGCATTATTCTAGTATTTTGTCTGGCATCTTGGTTACATCTGTAGTGTTACAGGCATTATGAATGTTTGTATGCCTGTCTGTATGTATGTATATACGTATGTATGGGGTGTATGTATGTATGGGGTGTATGTGTGTTTGTGTATATGACTATATGCATGTGTGTATGTATGTGTGTATGTATGAAAACACTTTATATAGCACCTTTTGTACCTCTGGAAAGTACTGGATGAACGATATGAAAGTATATGCTGCCGGCATTACAAGATACATTTGTCAGCATAGGCTGCAATGTTGGCAGATGTTTTATTGTGTGATGCTGTGCTGCATTGCAATACAGAAGTCTAGCAAAACGTCAGTAAGGCTGAGTTCAGTGCATTCTGTGGTGGTACATGCTAGCATGACATACCAACATTTTTCAGAGACTCAGTGGGACTATTATTTCAACTAGAGGCAGTCCAATTTTACTGAGTACTTGAGTACTACTTGTACCTGAGTACTTGAGTACTACTTGTACCTGAGTACTTGAGTACTACTTGTACCTGCATCTCTGTTTCTACTCAGCACTGTATATATGTGACTATATAAGGTATACAGCTTACTTGGACTGCATGCACTCCATTCTAATTCTAGAATAGTTACTTTGTGCTGGGGACCATCATCTTAGTCATGATTGCTCCCCAAATTCCAGTAAACAACTTTGTTTATGCTGGAGACAGAAGAACCGTCAGTTATTACCAGTCTGAAAATTGTTATTGACAGATAGGATTATGTTTCATTTTGTTCATTTGTTTTCTAAGTTGAGATCGTGGTTAAATTGTATACAGTGCTCTTCCACACGAGCAAGCTGTGCTTACTCTATATTACTTACTCATCTCATTCCTTTCATTGTTTAGTCTGGCGGCTTAGTGAGGCATTATGTGTGCAAAGCTGTGTTAGTTTATGGTGTTCGTGATGTGAGAAAACCCAATGAAATACAGTTGTCAAGGGTCATGAAAGGCAGTCTTAATTGTATTGGTGCCTTGAGAAGCTAGATTTAGTTGAATTTATTGTAGGTTTTGTGGAACACTGTAACCAGTTGTTTAGAGTGCTCACCTTGCAGCATGGAGATTGGAGAGTACAGGTTTGAACCTACTTTGTAATGGTTACTGTGTAGGGGCCATGAGAACCATCGACTGATACTTAGTCATGAGATAGTGGCAATTAATAAATGAGCACAGGCAGTGCTTTTTTCAGCCGGAACACGTCGGAACGGCGTTCTGGCACCTTTTTCAGCTACTAAAAAATAATTCATTTATTTTAATAACAAAAGACAATAATTTAGTTATTTTAATTTAATTTCAGTGTTACAAGTGAACTGTTTTCAATGTTTATTGAAACCCCTCCCAACCCCCAATCCCGTTTTTCTCAGGATTTTAGTCCTTCAATAATTGTTCAGTTCCAGAACCTATTGTTCAGTTCAGGAACCTTATTTTCTAGAAATAAAAGCACTGGTAATAGGTAAATTAATAGTACAGTAATGATAATAATTATTCGGGAAAGCTTTTATCAATCTTTATTACTTCCTTTCGTGAGGCAGCACAATTTTTGTCTGACAGTCTCAGCAGCTAGCCAAGACTTTTAAGTGGATCTGTTTTCAAACAAGTTCTTCTTTGACTGAGAGGTCTTTTTTATATATGTTTCGAAACTGTTAATTACATGAGACGTCGTGGGTTTAAGATTGGTGTGGAGCCTGAGTATAAGAATCTGATATCACCTTTAAGACATTTGAAGTTGGCTCTTCACTTTGGATTGCTGTTAGCAGTTCATCACTGTTAGCAGTAATGCATCTAAGAAACAACTGTTGACCACTTTGGTTAGTTAGTATGTTTGGCCACTTTGGTTATTTAGTATGTTTGGCCACTTTGGTTATTTAGTATGTTTGACCACTTTCGTTATTTAATATGTTTGGCCACTTTGGTTAGTTAGAATGTTTGGCCACTTTGGTTAGTTAGAATGCTTGGCCACTTTGGTTAGTTAGAATGTTTGGCTACTTTGGTTAGTTAAAATGTTTGGCCACTTTGGTTAGTTAGTGTGTTTGGCCACTTTGGTTATTTAGTATGTTTGGCCACTTTGGTTAGTTAGAATGTTTGGCTACTTTGGTTATTTAGTATGTTTGACCACTTTGGTTATTTAGTATGTTTGGCCACTTTGGTTATTTAGTATGTTTGGCCACTTTGGTTATTTAGTATGTTTGACCACTTTGGTTATTTAATATGTTTGGCCACTTTGGTTAGTTAGAATGTTTGGCCACTTTGGTTAGTTAGAATGCTTGGCCACTTTGGTTAGTTAGAATGTTTGGCCACTTTGGTTAGTTAGAATGCTTGGCCACTTTGGTTAGTTAGAATGTTTGGCTACTTTGGTTAGTTAAAATGTTTGGCCACTTTGGTTAGTTAGTGTGTTTGGCCACTTTGGTTATTTAGTATGTTTGGCCACTTTGGTTAGTTAGAATGTTTGGCTACTTTGGTTATTTAGTATGTTTGACCACTTTGGTTATTTAGTATGTTTGGCCACTTTGGTTATTTAGTATGTTTGGCCACTTTGGTTATTTAGTATGTTTGACCACTTTGGTTATTTAATATGTTTGGCCACTTTGGTTAGTTAGAATGTTTGGCCACTTTGGTTAGTTAGAATGCTTGGCCACTTTGGTTAGTTAGAATGTTTGGCTACTTTGGTTAGTTAAAATGTTTGGCCACTTTGGTTAGTTAGTGTGTTTGGCCACTTTGGTTATTTAGTATGTTTGGCCACTTTGGTTAGTTAGAATGTTTGGCTACTTTGGTTATTTAGTATGTTTGACCACTTTGGTTATTTAGTATGTTTGGCCACTTTGGTTAGTTAGAATGCTTGGCCACTTTGGTTAGTTAGAATGTTTGGCTACTTTGGTTAGTTAAAATGTTTGGCCACTTTGGTTAGTTAGAATGTTTGGCTACTTTGGTTAGTTAAAATGTTTGGCCAGTTTGGTTAGTTAAAATGTTTGGCCACTTTGGTTAGTGAAAATGTTTGGCCACTTTGGTTAGTTAGTATGTTTGGCTACTTTGGTTATTTAGTATGTTTGGTTCTTTTAGTTGTTATTTATTTGTTCTTTTATGTGAATCCTTTTGAGAACATCTTGATGGCAAGCGAAGAATGCCTTCTAGAGATGTACATATCTGCATTTCTATTCTGATTTGAGTAATTTTCAAGCCAAGACTCTTGTTTAAAGGAATCAGATTTTGTATAATTTATAAGTGATCTGCTGGATGGTGGCTTACACAGCAATTGTAGCTGAGTGAAAATTGGTTATTTCATCTAGATTTTCATTGAGTACTCTACAATTTATGTTAAATTGATATTAAACATGGTGACTTGTAAATTAAATGTTGTGTAAAAAAAAGTGAAGATAAATCTGGGAACATATGTAGGTGCTAAAAGTAACCAAAGCCAGATATTGGTATATGTTGAGGAAACCATCTGCTAACTCGAGATTCTTGTTTCTGACATGAAAGCTGATCACAAATGAGCCACTGGCTTTCTTCTCTGGCCAGTGAATAGTACACAACTTAGCACACTCTTTACAAGCACATAAAGCAAACATAGTTAGTTTCCGCTAATACATGTATATTTTTAGCTCGCATCCATCCGTCCATCTATCCACTTGTGCTGGGATCTCTCTCCTTTCCCTTAGGTCTGTGGGAATGACTAGCTCTGTGGAGGAGAGACCAAGTGGGCTTTCCAGCTTTCACTCCAGCAGCAGCTCATTAACAGCTGTGGCTTTGTGCACCCGCCTATCTCTTCTGTTCATCAACGTGTCCGTCTGTTTGTCTGCCTGTTAGTCAGTCTGTGTTTCTGGGGCTGTGTGTTTCTTGGTTATTTACTGCCGAGAATACGTTGTTGGGGTTTATCTATCATCTGGATCCCTGCCACCGGACGCCAGTTTGATGTCAAACGGAGCATTTATTTTGATCTCTGTCATGATTATTCATCCCGGGATGAAAGGGTTGCACCAGCCACCACAACAGTAACCGAGCTACCTCGGCCTGTGCTACCCTCATCCTTGTGTAGCACCTACCTCAGTGGAATTGGGATCATTGAAGAATCCTTGGGCACATCAGATGCAGCGAGGTTAACCTTGACAAGAGTTAATGGGACCATCCCGTATCGCATTGGCCGACGCCAAAGTAAATTAGCTAAAGCACGTTGAAACCCATTAAGTGGCTTAAGCCTGTTAATTTCAGCCCTTTATTTTAAAGTTAAGCCATTTCTTTCAATACCGTTAGTTTTAAAACGGGGACTATAGTTTAGACTTGTTTTATTTAAGTTTTTGGGAGGGGGATAGAGTAATGGTAACACTCATGTTCAGGAGAGCAGCAGTACGCGGTTCGATTCCCGCAACCCCCTCGGGTGGGCTCCTTGCATGGCTGCCATAACGTGTGTTTAGTTAAGATATTGATAATTGTACTGTCATGTCTCAATGTACTCTTACTGTGTTTGTTGGTTTGCATGAATAAAGAAAAAGATTAATATTATTATTATTAATTACGCGTCGAAACGGTCACTGTTTATTTTATTCGCCATTTGGAAGAAAAGAGGTCAGGAGAGTGACGTCATTGGTCATAAATATTGATTAGCTGGAGCGGCCAAATTTCACGCCGTTACGATAGGGTTTTATATTATATACAAGGTGAATCCAGAGTCAAAATGTACAAATCAGAATGCTGGACAATGCGAAAACAAGATGAAAACGAGTTCTCACAGCAGAAATGAATTGGCTACAGAATATTGCTGGGATTTCAAAATAATAGAAATTTAGAAATGATAATATAAGACAATTATTAGGTATCAATTATTAGGTGTCCAAACAAATCTGCTAGACTAAGTCATCCAGCAAAGACTTTGATGGTTTGGACATGTGGCAAAAATGTCAGCTGACCAAATTCCATACAACGCATTACGCAAGATTCAAAGAAAAGAGAAACAAAGGCAGAGAAAGTATGCGCTGGAGAGACAATATAAATGAGAAACAAATAACGAAACTTGGACTATCAATGATAAGAGCACTGGCCTTGACAAATGACTGAGGACAGTGGAGGTAATTTATTCTTACCCATCGCCGCCAAACGACCAGCATCAGGAACTGATGATGATGATGATGGTGAATCCAGGGTCACTGCAACCAATAGTAAAACTCCAATTCCAATCATACAAGACTGATACAACCTGGACTCATGCAATCAGCGTATTGTAAACAGATGGTTCCTGATCTCATGTCAGCCATCATAAGCTGCCTGTCCAAGTTTGCCAATGACGTTCAGTACTGTATGTACATTGCTGTTGCTGTACAAGAGATCCTTTCTTCACACTTCAGTAGTGCAGACAAATTGATGTAGAGCAAATCAGGAATTCTGTGATCCCTGAAAGGCAGAATTGTGGTGCAGTGAGTCAGTCAGTTTCTCGATTTCAGACATTGTCAGTTGTGTCGTCAGTGAAAGAACTGACATTTAGAGGAACCAGCGCAGGAAAACATGAAACTCTTCAGTTTTATGGATACCTCAGCTGGTGCTGTGCTGTCAGAGCCAGAGGACTTGTCACCGGATTTTATGGATCCACAGTTTAAGGATATCTTATGGCAACAAAAGCCGTTGACGTGGGCAGAATTTATTTTGAACAGTTCTCGCCATTCCTATGGCGTAATACATTTCTATTCTTCACCGACTTCGAGACAAGAACTAACTCAATATATCAAATTACGGTCATTGAGAGTGAACCGTTGGCTTGGTGTACAGTCCATGTACCAACCAAGGTCGACTACAGGCTAGATTTAATTAAGACCTACTTGAATGGACTTTGCATCAGCAGCTAGAGCAGCAAGCAATTTCCTCTCAATTCCAGCATCTTTGATCCCGGTTGAGAGAATTTTTCTGCTCAGTAGACAAGATTTTTGGCCAGAGCAAATGAGGTTAGAGTCAGATAAGGGTTTCAGAGTATAAGTTTCATTAAATGGTACAAGTACAGATGACATTGATTGACGTTGGTTTGATTAACTTGTTGGTTGTCTCTTTCTGTATGAAAAAATTCAACCTACAAGTGCTGGGGAGCAGTTCAAACTCAATACTTATAATGAACTTAAGACAGCGTTGAAAAGTAATAATTCTTATTGACCTATATCAAAAGTAGCCTGTAATTTAATTGAATTTTTGATGATGTAATTGGCGTAAACCTGGTGCTGTCCAATATGCTCTAGTAGGCCCGTGATGGAGGCAGTTTTCCACATACATGTGCCAATGTAATTATGGCATCTGGAAAGGATTAATGGAAGTGGTCTGACCTTGAAACCGGATCTGTGGTTTCTGAGGTGTAGTAATTTCACCCAGAATGAATTTAATTTGTGGTGCAGTCGCAGAATCCATCAGCAGGCTCTACAAAAATCATAATTAACATCCTCTGAAGCAATCAATTGTTCCCATTCAAGATGTGTACAATAAAGGTAACAGATCAAGGCGTTGTTGGGTCATCATCATCATCGTCAGTTCCTGATGTCAGCCATTTGGTGGGGATGGGTATGAACAAATGAACTCCATTGTCCTTGATCATTTGTCAAGTCCTGTGCTCCTGTCAGTGTTAATCCAAGTCTTGTTCTGTCCTCATTGTCTATCCAGCGCATTCTTTGTCTGCCTTTGTTTCTCTTTCCTTTGAATCTTGCATGTAGTGCATTGTGTGTAATTCGGTCAGCTGGCATGTTTGCCGCATGTTGGGTCTTGTTTGCTATCAATTGATTTCAACTCGTAATTCAGGTTTAAAAAAATATTTATTTGATATCATGTGAGATATTTTATTTGAGTTTGTACCTTGCTTGCTACCAGTATTGTTAGCAGTATAGCCTACTTGTGTTTCGTCATCATTGTCATATTCCTATCTGTTAACATCAGTTTAAAAAATTAAAATTAAAATTTATGACTGATAAAGAGCTAAATAAATGTCACTAAAACTATTAAAGTACACAATTATATTATAAGGGCTTTTTTGTTGATGAAAGACTAGTTTTAAATTAGTTTTCACACAAGTGTGCACTGTAAGGTTATTTATACAGAATATGTGTGTGGGTGTGTGTGTGTATGTGTGTTTGCGTGACTGTGTGTGTGTGAGGGAGAGAGAGAGAGTGTTTGTGTGTGTGTGCACAAGTGTGTGTGTAGTAGTGTGTGAGCTACAGATGACCTAATGTATGTAGTTAACGGTGGTATTAAGGTCTGTTATAAAGAAAAGTAGGCTGTTATTTTCTGCTGTTTTTAGTTTTCAACTTTCTTCATTTCTTTGAAATCTTTCATAATTTTGTGTAGAGGAAATATTTGTATATATTCTCCACCTTGCTCTTTAAAAATCGTTTATCTGCATCTATACCACGAAGAGCTGCTGTTGGTGTTATTTTTAGTGTCGACTAGAGAGTCTTCATTATCGTCATCGTTTACGCTTATGCTTTCACCAGCCGATTCGGCCGTAAAATCCAGTAGCATTATTCCTCAGACAAAAATTTGAAAACAATGCAGTCCATGTCCAACCATTCGTCCCCAGTTGAATATCCAAATTTTGTTAATTGAGCCACTTTTCCGAGTTTCTTTTGTCCTTTTCTGAGAAAGCCATGTGCATATGGCTTTCCATCTATTTCTGTGTTATCGGAATAAAACACACGTTTTCGCTCAAGCCCGACACCAGAATCAATATCTTTGACAAAGTCACGTAGTTTGGCTTCATTCTTCAGCCAACCTAGAAGCAGTGATTCGTTACCCTAAGATCTTTAGAGACTTTGGCCTGAGTTTTCTACCCTGTATGTAATCTATAGATGGCAGCTAGTTTTCTTGCACAGAATTGGAACATTGATGGTTGCTAACTACCATTTATAATATTAGGCCTGTGCTACGATTATCAAAATTTTAAGTATTAAATGAATATAGAAATGTAGTGTGACACTGTCCATATGCGTGATACGTCTCACCAACATTGGCAATCATAAGAAAGAGGAAACAATAAAAGGAAATGCTGTACAGGAAATTGTCACCCAGACCACCCATTCATGTGTAGATGAGAGAGATGCATGCAAGACGTCATGATTAAAGATTACTAGTTAGTCCATGAAGAGCGTGTTAGCAATTCCTCCGTGTTAAGCTGGCAGCCTTTGTTTGCACGCATCATGTCTGTATGATGTGTTAAGCAAATGCACTCGTAACCAGGATGCACGTTTCTGCTAAGTATTATGATTTCACACATCTGTTATGGTCTTGGCTCTGAACCTAAAGATGTATAGACTAAATTGGTGCAGGCTTTAGCGGTTTAGCTGGGATGGAAACATGACCTGAACAATCCAGTGAGAGGAACCCTTGTTAAACCTCCCAACTTGTGTTGGTACTCATTTATTGACTACTGAAGAATGGAAGGCTGAGTGAGCACCGAGTGAGGTGGTGGTATTCCGGGGTCACTGATCCAAGCACTAATTCGGCTCGACTGTGCTTATTATCAGTATCAACGGTTTGCAGATTTTTACCCTCGGAAAATTTGGGACCAACTTTTCGCCCCTCTGAAATTTAACCCTCACTTATTCCACTTAAAAAAGATATAATTAATAAGAGCTCTAGATTTACAGAAAAATTTATGTGTAATAAAGTTACGAATATGGTATCTTATCCAGACAGCAAACACACCGGAAGTTCTGAATTTCTTATTACATCCGTTCCACATTTGACTGTTGTAAACATAGAATTACATGTGAGAACTTCATTCAAGAAATGTAGACCTATGCGAACAAGAGGGCTATATAAATAGCCAGATACATATGCATACAAACATACATGCATGCATACATAGATACATACAAACTTACATGCATAGAGGTCCAGGTTATCCTGCGCATTTATACTTACATGCAATGCAAACATTCTTGCATTCCAATTCCAAAAATCATGACAGTATGGAATATTTATGAAGTACCGCCGACAACTTTTGAGTCCTAGACATTTTCTGTGTTTATGTCAGTGAAATTCTACAATAAAGAGTTTATAGTTCATTACACGTGTTTTGTCTTATTTCTATATGTTTACTTCATGGGGAGGCAAAATATTTTTCAAGGGCTATTTTTTGTCGGGGGTTAATTTTCCGTATCCCAGTATCAACATGAGCTGACCACACTCATCAACAGATGAATCTTAGGGGTGCATTTTGTGTTTCATTGGTGGGGCATGCCTACTTGCCTAGTATGCTCCTATTATCAGCAGCAAGTTGAATTGGTTCCTGAGTCACTCACACTGTACTCCGGTTTAACTTATGCAAACATGGTACGTGTCATGAGATGATGAACACTTGTAGTCCTACCAATGAAGGTGCTGTCATTTATGCAATTCACCTCCACATTTTCTCTTTGCAATTCCCAAGCTCTTTTTTAAATTTGTGGGTGAAAGTTAGGACCTTGATTGACTGTAAAATTGTTATCCATGGGTGGTCAGAGCTTTGTTATTACCTTGGATGTTCTTTGGTGCTATACAAATGCTCACCTGTCCATAATAATCACATTCACTATAAATATTCATGATAAAAACGGCAGTGAAAAACCAACCATGCTTGTGAATAGACAGGTGACAGGGTGAAATGAGAAGAAGAGATTTATCATACAAAAACGGAAAGAGACAGGTAGAGGAAGAAAGGAACAAAGTGGTGTAGGGAGAGTGAATAGGTGGGTGATTGAAAAGCAGCTGGAGGGAGGAAGACAGAGGGAAGGAAACTGGGAGGCAAGTAGGTTAGTGAGTGAATAAGCAAAAGAATGGAGATTGATTGAGGAACGATGTGATGGAGGATAGAAAAAGTGAGGACAGGAGAGACAAAGGAAGGAGAGAGAAATGAAAGGATGGATTACGGAAGAAAGGGAGGAAGAAAACGAGAGGTCTGAATGAGGTTAATCCATTTCAGCCGTGCAAGACTCTTTGCTGACATTTGCAGCTGTGGTCCAGAGCTACTGTGCTGTAGTGCAGGTCTAGGTTATCCTATGCATTTATTCTCATCATTTGCAGAATAGATGCCCAGCTGTTTGTCTTCATCAGAGGATTTAGTTTCTGTTTGTTATGGTGTCAGATTCCAGTTGTGTCAAGAGACTACCTTCAGTTGTGTAGTTGCTTATTCATTGCAGAACTGTATATACTGAAAGAATGCTCGCTCTAAATTAGCTGTTTTGAAAGGATGCACTAAGGTAGCTATGGTACTGGTGCTTGTCAAACTCAGAAGCAATCAGTGTTGGTGTTATTCTACTTGTTTAAGAGAAAATATGAATTTTCACAACAAATCTCTAGGTGATAAGAAACTCTGCACTGTAATATTGGTAAATGCTTTTAGGATCTTCATTGTGAGAAACTGTCTGTTCTTCTGCTATTGGAAGGGTTGGTCTGTTATTTTTTTCTAGGATCAGTTGCTACATTTTGGGCCGGTTTTTCAGACTGGTTTTTGGGGTGTGTTTTTGTTATAAGTTTTTATGTTTCTCTTGGTCGCTACTGTTTGGGATTTTTGCGTAGGTGCTGTGATATTTGAGATTGTATTAGGTTGAGATTTTTGCTTAGGTGCTGTGATATTTGAGATTGTATTAGTGGTGAAATGGTACAATTGCTGCTACTGCATTCTGTGTTTTAGGTGCTGTTTTCTTTTTGTCAGAGCCTCAGGAACATTGTACTGCTGTGTGCATAAACTGCTGCAAATTGATAGTCTTTGGTAGATCTGTATGTTTGTCAGAACTTGATTATTAGTGTATTGTAATTTGAGCGGCTCGTTTGTCCAAGCTTTTGGAATCTGGAAGTTAATAAAGTGTAGGGTTACTGGTACTTATTACCTTTTGGGAAGTTGTACATTTTTCTGTCTTTGCTTGCTAGCCCAGATAACTAACAATCGCCTTCAAACTGAATTGGTGTTGTATTTCATTGTTTCTGCAGTCAAGCAACACCTGCTGTCTGTCTGGGATAAGGTTTCCAGTTTCCACAGACTGATGCAGCAAATTCTAGATTCATGGAGTCAGAGGATATATCCCTGGTTTTTGGAAGCTCATTCCCTTGTAACCAAAATATTCCAGTGGTTTGCAGAAGCTGTTTTCCCAAGGGTTAGGTTGCAAATGTGTGTACGGTTTTTGGAAAAGATATTTTCTTGTTTGAGAAATTGTAAATGCATATCCAGTAATTTACTAATTACTTATATGGAATATTATATGGTAATATATATATATAACTCAGTAATGTTCAGGAATGATGATTTAAGGACAAGAATGCTTGTGATAATATTTGACATTAATTATCTTGGACTGGTATGTTTTTATGGCTTCAGCTGAAGTTTCATACAATTAAGCATTAATAAGTGTCCAGTTATTGAGTGCATGTAGGCATTGATGAATGGATGTAATTTTTGAATTTTAGTACTTTCTGCTTCCATCACTCTATCATTAATATTTTTGCTTCTTCTAATTATTGTAGTGGCATCATTCTACGGAGATAGCTACGTCAAATTCCCAGTCCAGGATTTCCGATCAGACACAGACATCCACATTCAGTTCCGCACAACACGGAGCGATGGGCTTCTGCTGCTGGCAGCTGGAAGCTTTGACTACTGTGTGGTAGCTCTCCAGGCAGGTGCAGTGGTTGTCCAACTCGACCTTGGATCTGGCGATGCCACGGTATCATCCCCATCAGGCATCACTTTCCATGACGCTGCCTGGCACTCTGTGTTTGTGAAACAACGGCAGGGTAATGTGACGTTGGCAGTCGATAAGCAACATGTAAGCTCAACTGTTACGCCAAGATCGTTTTTTGAGCTAAACATCGATAAGTTTTTGTTTGCGGGCGGCACAGGCGATTCAGAACACTCTGTTTTCTTTGGAAACTTTCCAGCTTTTCGAGGGTGTTTGCGTGGGGTATCATTTAATGGAATTGAAGTTCTTGGTGCAGCGAGAGACGAGGCGCACCCTTCGTATACGTCTGCAGTGACATGGAACTGTTCTGCAGAGTTTTTTGCAGCATCCCACCAGGCAGTGAGTTTTCTGGAGGATGTTTCGTTCATCGCCTTTCCAGTACGAGACATTCCACAAAATGTCAGCCTGAACTTTAACATCAAGACAAAGTCACAAAACGCTCTGCTGGTTTTTAGTGCTGGCCGACAGGTCGACTCGGACTTCTTTGCTATTGAGATTGTGAATGGTGAACTGAGACTGGCTTTTGGTAATGCAGCCAGCATCAACGTTATGCCTTCGGAGTTTTCAGTTAGCAATGGAGAGTGGCACAGCATCAGTGTGACTTCGAACGGCATGTATGTTGTACTGGAGGTGGATGGAATGCACGTGCGAAGAAAAGAAATGGAAATTGCACAGCTGATTCACACAAGCACCCTCTTGTATGTTGGTGGTGTGGGGAACAAGGCCAGGACTGTTGCTTTATACAGGCAGCTGGATTCTCTAAAAAAGTTAAACGTGACAGGAGGTGGATCTGTTGTGGGTTGCATCAGCAACTTTACTATTAACAGAGTGCCATTTGGCTTCCAGGAGGCAATTATCTCTAAGATGTTAGCCACCGATTGCACCTTTAGTGACCCATGTTCAAGCCAACCCTGCCGACCAGGCACAAAGTGCCAGGAAGATGGATGGGAGCAGTTTCTTTGTGTATGTCCAGGTGATCAGTGTGTAACCCATGGAACAAACAATAAGTCGGCCAATGACATAGTGAATGTTCGTGACCTTATTGTCCGTGAAGGAAAAAGAATGGCGCTGAGTACTGTAAACCTAATGATTTCTGAGGAGTATAAGAGCTATGGCATACGAGACTCGCAGGTGCTTTTTCGAGTGGTAAATCCGCCAACTCATGGGGAGATTTTCGTAAATGGGGAAGGTAAGATGTCTGATCGTGTGGAATTTTCCTTGTCTGACCTCTGGGCAAAACGTGTCACTTACATACATGATGATTCAGAAGTTAGTGAGGACAGTATTGGATTGGAGTTAGAATTTACCTCCGTTGACGGTGGTGCAGCCCCGGAAAGATTTCGGAAGAAGTATGGATTGACGCTTATGGTTCAAGTTATGCCATACAATGACCGACCGGAGCTCATCCTTCCAGTGAACAACTCTCTGATAATTGTTTCTGGTCCTCCGGTCAAAATAACAACAAAAATATTGAACGTCTCAGACGTGGATGACTTGCCGTCAAAAATAGAATACTTGATTCAAGGTTCTGGGTCCGGATACTTTGAGTTGCTTGACAGCGTTGGTACATGGGTTCGAGTCAAAAAGTTTACTCACAGTGACATCCTGGAAGGCAAGGTACGCTACATCCACAGTGGTGCGTCAAATCAGCTGGTGTGGGTCCAGCTGTCAGATGGCAAGGATCAGAGTGAAGCCAAGGGCCTAAGGGTCATTGTCGTTCCACTTGAACTCACCCTTGCTGTCAATACCGGACTGATCATTCCTCATGGATCTGTGCAGACGATCACACGATTTAACCTCAGCATGGCAACGAATGCTGTGCATCAGGACATTGAAATACGATACAACGTCACGGAACTCCCAGCGGAGGGAAAACTCCAGCGTCAGCAAAATACTAATAACCGGTGGACTTCAGCATCCACTTTTACCCAGAAACATCTTGATAGGAGTCTACGATATGTGCACCAGAGTGATTCTATGTCAAACGAGGATTATTTTCGTTTCAGGGCGTCCGCTCTCGACGTGGAGACACAGGAATTTGAATTCCATGTTCAGATCATTGAAACAAAGGTCCAGCTGGTTCACTGTACTGGTCTCCATCTCAGGGGAACACGGGAGGGTATCATCACTTCAGATGCTTTAAAGGCTGTGAGTACTGTGCCGTACCACAGTCCAAGTGATGTTGTATATCATATCATTGCAACCCCGACTAAAGGACACATTGTTCGGCTGGAACGGAGAGGTTCAAGTCGACCTCAGAAGAAGCGCCTTTCTTTCGGCGCCAACTTCACTCAGGCAGAAATAAACGAAGGCAAGATCGGGTATAAGTTCCAGAAGGCGCTCTACAGTCCGATCAGCGATGATTTTGAGTTCATTCTCTTCATTCCTGGAGCTGAGTCCGGTGTTGCGCTGTTTGCGTTGTCCTATGAACCAGTAGAAGGAGCCATTCGATTCATAAACAACGGTTTGATTGATGTCATGGAGGGTGACGTTAAGATGATTACGTCTGAAGATCTATTTACAGAGAAGCACGATGTTCGTAACTTTCGTTACACAATTACAGATGGACCGCATCATGGTGTGCTGCAGCTTATTGATGCCTTAACAGACGCAGTCGTCCGGCACAATATCACGACATTTTCGAACGATGACATCAAGGAAAGGAGGGTTTATTATCGCCATGATGACTCGGAAACTGATGAGGATGTATTTAGCTTTGTCACAACTCCAATCATTGACCAACCAAAACTAGCTGTACTGGAAATAACAGAGCTTTCAGGAACTTTCGACATAAAGATTGTGCTGAAAAACGACAATGCCCCAAAACGAGAGGTTGAAAAGGTGTTCAACGTTGTGGCTAACCGTGGCCGTATAATTACACCGAGCGATATTTGGTATACGGATCCTGATGTGAACTATGACAGTATGCGATTGGAGTACGAGTGGTTTAACGTCACCAACGGTGAAATTGTTTTAGCTGACAATCGTTCTGTGTCAGTACGCCGATTCACACAAAAGGATATTGCTGAAGGCCGACTCTATTTCCGACATCATGGAGCGCACTATAGTCGGTCCGCAGTCTGGGTGAGCGATGGATATTTCTTCTCTGTGGGAGCCCTTGAAGTGCAAGCTTCAGAGCCCTTCGTGCGTGTTGGAAATTTGTCACGAGTGGTGGTTGAAAAGGGTGCGAGCGTAGAGCTGCTGCCCAAGTACTTCAGTTTTGAAACAAACCTTGATGTGGGTGACCAGAGTATTCGGTTTATAATTGTGGAACCACCTCGGCATGGAGTCTTGAAGCGAAACAATGAGGACAGACACTTGTTCTACATGACTGACTTGAAGTCACAACACGTCATTTATGAGCATAATGGTGGTGACATTCTAAGCGATGACTTCAAGTTTCTCGTGAAGATTGAGAATTTTCAGTCGCAGGGCACTATACAGATTCATGTCGTCTCAGACGCCTACCAACAGCACTCCCCAAAGGTTATTAACAACAAGGTTGCCATTGTCAACGAACTGAGCCATCTGATAGTCACCACTGATCTGTTGAATGTCACACATCCTGCTGGGAATACTGCCTGCATTAAGTTTACTATAGTAGGCCATCCAAAACACGGGAAGTTGTCACTAGTAGGGAAAACTGGAGAGGTGCAGATGTTCATGCAGGAGGACATCAATGCAGGCCGTCTGATGTACCATCATCTTGACAAAGGCCAGCTATCCGACGTGTTTCAATTTGATGTGCGATGTGGAGCCTCTGTCCTCACTGGCCTTGAGTTTGTCCTTGATGTTGTCCCTGCAGTAGTTCCACTCGAAGTGCTGAACCTGACGGTGGGGGAAGGAGAATTTACGTACATCACGGAGGATATCTTGCGGATTGGATCAAAATTCTACCGGAGTCATCATGTGGAATTTATGATTTTAAAGGAACCATTTAGTGGGCAGATTGAAAGCCTTAATCTACGAGGTCTCCGTTCGTCACAGTTCAGTATGGAACATGTACGAAAACAGAAGATCATCTACGTTCACGATGGTAGCGAGGTTCTTTCTGATGAGTTCACTCTGATTGCAAATTCCAGAAACAAGCAGAGTGACCTAAAGACTGTACATGTGATTATCCAGCCAAAAAATGATGAACCTCCAGTCATCCTTGTCAACAGGAAGCTGGAAATGTGGACAGGTAATAAAAATTCTGAAAATTTGATACTGCTGACCCTGTCAGCTATGCCATGGGCATTGGATGGGACCTGTATGGGCTCTATACAGGTGCTAGATACTAAAAGCGCTATATAAATATAAATATCCAGATAACAATATGTACTTACAGTACACATGTACAACTGTACATGCCAGCCCTTCTCTGCAGCTGGAGTTAGAATCCCAGTGCTTTATGTGGAATTGACTACTTGGTGTTCTGTATGCTGTGTGTGCCATTATGCCCTAAACTTCAATTAACAACAAGACTACACCTATTAAGTTTCTTTTATTCTGTGGGGCATTTAATTGTAGGCCTGGTAGAGAGTAAGTTAGGAATTGAAGGATGTGCAGCAGATGGATGACCTGGGTGGGTGGGCTCTATGATGCTAGAAGCCTGTAGTAGGTTTTATCCCTCTCACTAGTAATGGGCAGAAAACCAAACTGTAGCACCTGTAGAGCAGAACTGCATATGTGCAAACCCAGTACCGTTAAGGGAAGAGGAACAAGAGATGCAATTGCAGCGGTGAGGATACTAGCGGAAAGAAGTCTCCAGCATGGCCAGGACGTCTATGTGTGTTTCGTCGACTATGAGAAGGCTTTCGATAGGGTGGATTGGAGGAAATTAATGCATGCATTACGAAGAATAGGGGTGGATTGGAAAGAGCGAAGACTTATTGGAAACCTGTACATGGGACAGAAAGTAAAAATAAGAATAGATGGTGAATACTCAGAGCCGGGAAGAATGGGCAGAGGAGTGAGGCAAGGATGCCCGCTCTCTCCAATACTCTTCAACATCTACATCGAAGAGCTTGTACGGGAGGCGATGGAAGAAGTGAACGAGGGAATAAAGGTTGGGGGTAGGTTGGTGAAAGCGCTGAGATTTGCGGATGATCAGGCAATGTTAGCAAGAAGCCAAAAAGGACTGCAGAGAATGATGGATCGCCTGAATATGATCTCAACAGAATACGAAATGAAAATAAATACCAAGAAGACAAAGGTCATGAGGATAAGTAAAAGAGAAGAAAAAGAAGTTAGAATAACCGTAAATGGAGTGGTCGTCGAACAAGTTGAGAGATTCTGTTACCTAGGAAGTATGGTCACGAGGGATGTGAAGTGCCATGCGGAGATAAAAAGAAGAATAGCCATGGGAAAAGATGCATTCTATAAAAGAAAGGAGCTCTTGAGAGGAAAATTAAATAGGAATCTGAAGAAGCGAATGGTTAAGACGCTGGTATGGAGTGTAGTTCTATACGGATCTGAAACGTGGACTATAAGAGGGGAGGACATCAAAAGGATAGAAGCCTTCGAAATGTGGATATGGCGTAGAATGGAGAGAATCAGCTGGACAGAGCACAAGACAAATGACGAAGTACTGCAAATGGTGGGAGAGGAGAGATCCATGATGAGGACAATCAGAGAGCGTCAAAGAAGATGGATTGGCCATATAATGAGAGGAAATTCCCTGCTACGAGATATCATCGAGGGTAGAATGGAAGGGAAAAAGACAAGAGGAAGACCAAGAACAATGTTCCTAGACTGGACAATAAAGAGGGACGGCTACAGACAGATGAAAGCGGAAGCTCAACATCGAGAGGAATGGCGCCGTTGGACATACGAACCTGCCTAAGGGCAGAGAACCAAAGAAGAAGTACCGTTAGAATGAAATTTCTGCCACTGGTATTACCAGGCTGTATGTTTATACCCAACGTGAGGCTAGTAGCACTGCCAGTGAAATTATCTCGTTTACTATTGTACAATTAAACAGTTGCTGTCTTGTGTGCACAGACTATAGCTTCAGATTTAGTCTTGGTTCATGACCAACCAACTCGTTGGATTTTGTATTATCAGCTGTCTTTTTTTCCTCTGTCTGTCTCTGTGCTGTCGGCACAGTCCTTCTGGATTACCACAGGCCTGCAAGCCTGAATGTTACTGGAAGGTACTGAGAGGCACTGCCTAAATGCTAGACCTAACTTCTTACGTTAGTAAATAAACATTTCTATAGCACTAAGAATCTCTGAAGGCTCTTTTCCCTGTAAAAATTGTGACATTTGCCAAGCTTTCCTCACAGGTTCTTCGCACAGAATTGCAACATAGGTGTGTTTACTAAAGCAGGTGGAAGTTAGACAACCAGTGTTCATCCCATGTAAATAAGTAAACTGTTTATAATAGCAGTGATAAATTAGCGTGAATTTCCGATGGATTATTTAGGTAGACATGGTATAGGTATTAGACCTGAAAGTTGGCAATGTGTTTCATTTGACAATCGTGTTTTACAAACGTGATGGCAAATGAAGATAAAATTTGGTGCATGACTTTGGGCAATTCGGAGTCAAATGGAGTAAATTTTGAAGGATTTCATGTATTTATGGGTAGCTGGACCAGCAGTACTGTACAGTCTAAAAAGTGTTTATACTAACATTCACAGAACTTTTCAAGCAATAATGAAAGTGATACCAGCAGCAAAGTCAGACGACTGTGAGTCAACTAGACTAGGATTTGCTCTAGACTCTGATAAAGGCTGGTGGAAAAGTTTACTAAAAGTGTTGGCCCATTCACCAATGTGATATATTTTGTCAATGTCTGATATATTTGTAGTTTTACTAGCATTTGATGGCTCCGATTATTGCTGCAATCGACCATAATGCTCAGACAATTGCACTCACAAAGCTAGCGATGCCCAGATGTAAACACAGCGATATAACACGGATTTATGATTTTGTCTGCTCTACGGAATTGTAAAAATGCCACTGCAATAGTTGCTGTATGACCTAACACACCATGCAAAATATTTTGAGATAATTTTAAGTCTTTTCGCCAAAATGACAATGCCACTTCAGTGCCCTCTGCCCATACCAAACATCATTACCAATATATGCCAAGTTCAACCACTCCTACCTAATATCAAGACTGTGAAGGAGTGTTGAAGAAGCACTATTGCATTCAAACGTGATGGTCTACTTAGCAAACCTGCAATGACATACAGTTTCCTGACTCTTTAGTTAGTTTAAATATGACCTAATAATAAATGAAGAAACACTATACTAGATATTATATGTATCAGTAACATACATTTATTTTAGACATTGTCAGAATGCACAGACAATGTTATGAGACATGTATGCCACAGCATCACAACATGCCTGTCATATCTAAAAACTACAAGCAAGTAAATGACACAGTCATCTTCAAAATTCATTTCTAAACATATTTCATGTTCCCACTTTAACTCTGTATTCAGTGGTTGATGAGATATGACGTGTTTACCCTCTAGGGTGAGACGGACTTAAGCTTCATAAAAATATCTGGTTGGGCTAGAACAGAGGCAAATATATCTGGCATGCAAAAGGTTCATTAAGACCAACACCTTTTTATAGTTCTACTGCAAAGGGTTCATTGTGATCATCAGGTTTGTAATGTCAATTATATTCAGTTAAGTGAAAAGTACCTAGCAGGTTTTTGTGCGCACCCAGAATGCAACCGCACATAAACTCAGCCCTTCATTTCCTGTATCAAACCATTCATACATTTCTGCCTACCATAAAACATGTGTAGATATATAACATATAGCCATGTGTGCAGCGATGTGAGAATTGACTTGAAAGACGTTATATTAAGTGTCTTGATGTACGGTATATATGTACGACCAATGGAGTCTAATCAAGGGTCAGCGGTTGAGTTCCTAGTCTCTGTTGCATTGAGGATGGAGACTGAGGCAGCTGAGAGAGAAGGATTTAGTGGCAAAAAGGGTTTGGTTATGCTGACCATCTGGAACTCTAAAGGGTAATGGTAAAGGGCATTGTGTTTGAAGGTCCTTCATGCCATGAAGACTGTGCAGGGCGGGTATTTGTCAGTGGCCGAGCCAGTTGGTCATGTGGAACAATGAAAATCTCTGTATCGAGTGCAAATGATGCCACCTCAGAGATCCTGTCTCTCTGTTACATCAGTGAATCTCTGATTTTCCAGTTTGAGACAACATAATTATATAAGTCTGAGCTTGGATTAGTCAACCTGTTTATAAGTTGACCCATAGGAACAGTCTTGAAAGGTGTATAGTCAGTGAGCAAGTGTGAAAATGTCATTAATTAGCAATTACCTTTCCTTTTCTTTTGCTTATTAATTAACACATCCATTTATTCTCCATTCTATTATTATCATGCTTCTGTAATCTGTTGCGTTATTGTCAACTGGATTTGTTGAATTAAACGAATATTGATTAACTAACCATACAGAATTGATATAAACACATCTTACAGGCTAAGGCTACTCTGTTAAAATTGGGCATTGTGATCGTTTCGATATTATGTAAGACCATAAGAATAAGGAGACTTCAGTAAATTTTAAGATGTTTTAATTTCTAACTTGAATTAAGAGTGCTGGGTTTCATAATCGATATATGTATAGAATCTAAATTAAGCACTTTAGGAGTATGCGAGAATCATAAATTTTCTTGAATAGTTAAAAAATATGATTCAGGAATCAGAAATTTAATAAAATATGATTTATAATTTCACGAATACTTTTGGTCGACGTTTAAACGAATAAATATTTTAATATGGTGTAAGGCAGTAGAAATTTGAGGTATTACCTGAACTGTAGTGATTGACAGACCAAAGGAAGATAATGAGAGCAAAAAAGAGATAAAAGATTTTATGGTGTTGTTGATCTGGATTCTTGATGCCATGTGATGAATAGCATGCCAAGGTAAACGTATTGATCTTCTGCAGAAGCACTTCAGCTATTAAAGGTCTGTTTGGGTTCAGTTAGTCTGTCAGGCTCCATCAAATTCTCTTCATCACCTTTACCTATGCCTATGCCCTTGTTTCCTCTCCTTTTACTAGCTACTGGTAGTCACATTCTGTCTTTTCTCATGTGACATGCTGGACATTTGCTCAATATTGTCTTGTGAAAATACATTCAGCATGTAAAGGTTTGTTAAAATTCACCATGAAGATGAGGAACCATTCACTCTTCTTGAGCACTTGGTCCTCGGAACTTCATGAGCACTCAGTTGTTTTTTTGCATAAAATTGTAATATATTTTCTTTGTCTTTCGTCGGTCATCAATCTCTCATTCTGTCGTATCTCTTTCTGGTAACTCTTCACTAGGGTGCCAAGCAAACTAATGGTAAAATTTAAAGTTCATAATTTTCAACATGGTACCCCCTGAAGTTGTTACCCCTGTTCAGTAAAATAACAGTTTCAAATTTCAGCCTTTTATATTAATATTTACTGGTTGCGCAACATGAATAAAGTTTCTGCTATATTGCGAACTTTGGTACCCGTTCCACTTTTCTTGTGTAATGCATTTTGTTTCAACATATATACTTCTTACTTACTGATTTATTAATTTATCTTGTCTGTAAGTATTCTTTGGGTGCCATTTTTCTTATTGCAGACTACAAATTTTATTACAATATACAATTGTCGTCATATCTCTATTTTGTTCAGTTACTCACAAGCGGTGTTAAACCAGTGTATGTATCTGCTAATTATGCAATTTACATTCTGCGTTATCACTTGCACTTAGCTGCAGCGTTTTGTTATTTTTGTTACAAATTTGCAAGCCTTTTGTTATGTAGCTTGCGTAATTGATGCAATGGTGCTGCTTTGGTGCAGTAGTGTTATTTAATGTGTCACGCTATAAAAACTATATCTGAGTCACTGTCAAGTTTAGTTGCTTACCTAGCTATTTTATTTGCATTTAAGACCAGTCAGTTGCCAAGAGGAAGTATGGCAGAAGTAGCTGCTTCAACCTCTGTAAGAACATGTAGTGCCACTGACATTTGGTTGATTGGTCCAGTATCAGAAAAGATACATGGAGTGAAACTTCCAACTTCTCGTCAGGTGCTCTCCGTCTTTTTCCATTGGCACAAAATTCTTGGTAAGACAATCAGAGACAGTTCACGGTGTGCTGTACTTGAAGTTCTTCACATGTGGTCAATGGCTCGCATCCCGACAACAATTGAACGGAATGCCATTGAGAAGCTGGAAAACATGTTTTACCGATGGCAGAAACTGAAGAAGAGCGTTAATCGCAGAACTGAGACCCAGATAACCAATGAAGCTTCCATGGTCGAAGATTTGGAAAAACTATTTGATGTAGCACATGCAGATGCCATGTCAATGATTACTATTGCTGAAGACAGGATTTTCTTACAAGACCAACGTGGGCCACGCATAGGCTATATGGGTAGTGTGGACACGGCTTTAGCTAGAACGGAGGACAGAAAGGTAAAGAGACTGAAGCGCCAGGAATATCTTATAAGTAAAGAAGAAGAAAGAAAAAGAGAGAATATCACAGTTCAGGCAGATGATGAATTGACTTCAGAAGAATTGACCACAATGACAGCTGATGAAGATGAGTTTAATTTAGAACCATGCTGCTCATCAAGACGTACCAAACGGCGGTCTGTGCCTATTATTACAACAGAGTTAAGTGCTGCACTTGATCGAGCTAATGTCAGCAACCGTAGTGCAACATTTATTGTGGCTGAGACTGCAAGAAGCCTTGGACACGACATCTCTAGCTTAACTGTCAATCATGAGTCAATAAGAGCAGCCAGACTAAAAGGTTCGTGAACAGACGGCTCAAACTGAAAAAGCCACTTTTGATCCGTCCGTACCTCTAGTTGTGCACTGGGACGGCAAGATGTTGCCGGATATTACAGGTAGTGAGCAGGTTGACCAGTTACCAGTCTTGGTATCAGGGCTTCATGTGGAGCAGCTTCTCGGCGTGCCGAAGCTTACAAATGGCACGGGTGAAGCAACTAGCAATGCTGTTGTTACAATGTTGCAGGAGTGGGGGATAAAAAGTCAGGTGAGGGCCATGTGCTTTGACACCACAGCTTCCAATACTGGCAGACGAAGTGGAGCTTGTGGTGTGATAGAGACCAGGCTTGACAAGAACCTGTTACACCTAGCATGTCGACACCATGTGCACGAAATTGTGATCGGAGATGTGTTCAAACACTGCTTTGGTCCATCATCTGGTCCTGACATTGCCTTATTCAAGCGTTTTCGTGACTATTGGCCACAAATTGATAGAACCCAGTTTAAGACAGCAAAGGATGACCAAGTCTGTGTTGAAGTCCTTATGAAACTTGTCGACTTGAAGGACGATGTTATTTCTTTCGCCAAGCGAATTCTTCTGTCCAGTCAGCAGACACGTGACGATTACCGTGAACTGTTAGAACTGACGGTACTTTTTCTGGGTGATATTCCACCACGCGGTTTACGTTTTATGGCTCCAGGAGCGATGCACAGAGCCCGGTGGATGGCCAAATTGTTGTACTGTGTGAAAATGTGGATGTTTAGACAGCAATTCAGACTAACAGCTCGCGAAGAAACCGCATTGAGAGAGATGAGCCTTTTTGGCTGTCTGCTGTACACAAAAGCTTGGACATTATGCCCAAGTCCAGCAACTGCACCAGCCAATGATCTAGGCTTTCTGAAGCTTGCGAAGATGTACGAGATTATCAACAAGGGCATTTCGGGTGCTGCAGTTCAGGCATTCCTCAGACATTTATGGTACCTGAGCAAGGAGCTAATTGCCCTTGCATTTTTTGATGATGCTGTAAACAGCAACACCAAGAGAAAAATGATCAGTGCTTTAAAGAAACAAGGCTCTGATGAACCACTCAAACGAATCCAGATGGAGCCAAGTACCATTCTTGACAAGGAACTTGACGATTTTGTCACAAGTAGAACCATGTCATTCTTTCATACACTTGGGTTGAATGCTGACTTCCTCGCACACGCAGATCCAGACAGGTGGCAGACCCTTGAAGATTTCCAGCTAAGCAAGAAATATGTCAACAGTCTGGCAGTGGTAAATGACCTAGCAGAGCAAGCTGTGAAACTGATGCAGGACTTCAACAGCTCCATTACAACAAATGAAGAACAGAAACAGTATCTTCTGTTGGTTGTCTCAAGCCACAGAGCGAAGTACCCAGAAGCCAGAAAGTCTCTGCTTGTCGGTGATGACATTCCGCAGTAGGACAGTAGGAGACCGATTCATGATTACTGATTGACTGTTTCTAAAAGACTACTGCATTGACTTTGTTAAGGCAGTTTTATTACCATTTTTGTTAAAAATACAGTTTTGATAAAGATTTGACAGCACTAGCTGTATTGATATTGTATCGGAAACATTTTAGTAATAAGTAAATGAGAATAACATACTGTCGGATAACAATTCTGTTAACTTCACCGATGTTGCGCAACCTTTAAATTTGCATAAAAAATTCTTATAAAATTACCATGAACTTCTCTCATGAGAGATAACAAAATGGGAGGGTACCACCGAAGAAATTCAGAAGTTCATTTTTGATTGGCACCCTACTCTTCACTCATAGCTCGTAACTGACTTGTAAATTAACTCCTCCTGTGGTAGACTCCCTATTTAATTACATTTCCTGTACTATTCACTGCAGGCCTACAGAACACAGAATCCTTGGTATTTACGGCTAGAAGGTGTTGGTATTGGGGCAGGCCAAGTAACCAATGCTACCTCAATCAGTTCAGTACCATACTTGGAATAGAGTATGCTCTGAGTATACGTGAAACATACGTGAGGTGTACTTGTAATGGGCTCTTTTATCCCATTGAGTTCTGTTGGCTGAAGAGTCTTCAATTTCCGCAGCAAACCCTACCCCGTGACTTTACCATTGACAACTTTACCATTGACAAACATTACACAAAAACTGCTGAAATGGTTCTATGAGTCCTTTCCATATCTTAGTTATGCTGTTGTGATCGAAACGCTCAAAAGTTCAGTGGGCCATACTTATGTCAGCCGCTGAGTGCTTACGTAAATGTACCAGACAGTTTTTGTGACCTTGATTAGTAATGCAGTATCACAGTATAATATCCTTGCTTAATTTCTTAATGAGATGCTCTGAGCCTTCAGTAGCTCAAGTCAAGCAGTAGTGTTAATTCCCCACATTCGTTTACAACTCTGCAATTAATTCACCTTTAACAGTCAACACTCAATTCACTATAATACAGTTGCTTTTGTTAGAAGGTGGACTTTATAAATAAGGAATTGTTCATGAATAAGGAATTGTTTTAGGAAGTATCTTTGAACACTGATTTCAGTTCATTTCATCATGGACGGCGATCCCGGGTGAGGTTGAGGGGGACAGGACCCCCACCTTTAACAGTGGGGGGCACAGTATAGAGTTGTCACCCCCAAATTTTGAAGAAAACCAAAAAGGTCAATGTATTTTTTTCACGTCTTTTTTGTACCAGATCAGTTCAAATGTGTCCCTTGTCCCCCCTCCCCCACCTGTCAAACAAGATCGCTGCCAGTGCATTTCTTGCTCATTTTTTAACAAATTTACTTAAACCCATGACAACTACTAATGGTACTTAGAAGAAGTCCTTTTTCCTCATTTATCTGCTGCTACAGTGCCGGCCTTAGGGGCGTGCGAACCATGCAGTTGCAAGGGGCCCGCAACTTAAGGGGGCCCGAAAATGTTACAGAAAATTAACATGAGCAAGACACCTTAATAATAAAATTATGGTTTCGATTGCATCTTCTCTTTTGTCAATGAAATAAAAGTCATCTTCCTCAGTATCCCAGAATTCTCGTGTATAGTTACATTTGACTTGTGGCACTTCTTAACAATCTACTAAAACAAAATGATTAGCAACGACAAAAAAATATGACTTGTGTTGTGGGAGCCAGTACAGTATCCTCTGCACGGGGCCGGAAATATCGGCACTGCTGTCTGCTTGATTCACAGGCTGCCCATCCATCACCTTGCACTATATAGTAATAATAATAGTAATAATAATAAGAATAGTAATAGTAATAATAATAATGACAATAAACCATCTGCGAAGACTAGCCATTCCAGAACAATGTTCCTCTGATTTCTGCAATCCTGAGAGATCATGTTTACCTCAGAGAAAAAAAATAATAATAAAGATTGAACCTTGAGCAGTGCTGGCACCTACAGTTGAACCTGTTTTGTTTGCTACAAACACCAGCGACATTAGCCTACCATGTGTGGCTGACATATTGCGTTGTATTAAAATCTTGCATTGTGCTGTATTCCATCCACTGGCTTCGATCGCTGTACTCTATGGCCAGTATTGTTTGCATGTATTACAGGAATTCCATAGTGTTCTGATTGTGCCATTTGGCACCAGTGAATCCCACAAGCGACAGATGGTGCCTTTGTTGATGTTATCCATTGTTCCATGTGTTTGGGAGTGTGTGCCTGGATCTGCTGCTGCTTTATTGTGTCTTTGGCGCTGTCCCTATGCCTTACGATGGCTAGTGCTAGACTGCGAATTGCGTCACCAGAATGTCCACTGGCATAAATTGTCTGGTATCCAAGCTCACTCCATTTTCAGATCCTAATGTGCTATTAAGCTTAACGCCATCTTTAATTTTTTGGACGATTTTGTCTATCCAACAAGGACTAGCCAAGCAGAAATTCTAAGGTAGGTATTGGTGGTAGGCAATTACTGTGCTATTGATTCGCCAATATTTAATCCATCTACTATGTTTAATATGATAAAAATTCGCAACACAGTGATCCCTAGAATCATTGCAATACATTGACAGAAAATTACTGCACCAGCCGTGTGCCAGGCAGGTGTGGGGTAAACGGTTGGCCGATTCCATGCATGCACAATACGCCTTTATTGGCTGTCGTCTTCCCGGATTTGATATTTAGTTCAGCTGAACATAGCTTTAATGTCCTCACAGAACAACCCACTCGACAGTGGAGGTGAAGCTTATTTTTATTAATGGTGTAAGGAACTGTATTTGACAGAGTGATGTTGCTACTCGTCACACCCATCCGCTTCGAGTGCCGCAGTGCGTCCGAAACTGTTTGCTGGGAAATCCTACTTATTTCACAGCTGATCTTACTCGAGGCCATTACACTGTTTGCCATTTATGTACTCACTGGGTTGCGGTACAGTTATGCTAACTTCTCAGTGAAGTAAAGCCGCCTGAGGAAAGTTTGCCCCAAGGATGCTGAGCAGATGCTTCTGACAACTTTGCAACTCTGAGGCACTTGCAAGAGAATCATTGACCTGATCTCAGCCATCAATGGGACCTGTATGTGTTCAACAGAAGCTGAACTCGCAATGTGGTGTATGCTTTGTGAGTTATTGCTCAACGGTTCCCTGTAACTGATAGCCATGACATGAATCGCAGGCTGATTTCGAGGTTCTAAAGGGTAATCTGGAGATGCCGTCATAGTCAGGGGTGCCTCAAATGGTCTGGACACTGAAGGCTAGCGCTAGACTGGTTCATGGCATAATTATGTAGAATCACATCAGAGATGCTCAAAGAGAGTAGAGAGTGTGAGAAGGTGGATCACGCAGGTTATACACAGGGCTTGGCAAACAGTTGGAATCCCAGAGGAGTAAAGAAGAGGAATTATATTCTTCTACAAAGGCAACGGCAGAAGGACGGAATGTAAAAATTACTGTAACATTCCTATTCTGTCAGTTTTTGGAAAGGTCTTGATGAGTATTGTCTTGGGTTGTGTGAAGGACCTTCTGCATAGAAGATGAGAGCAAAATGAATATACTCCAGGACTGGATTTTCACACTGAACTGGGTCATTCAGACCCAGCAAGACTACCAGCAGCCACTGTGGATCACATGTGTTGTCACGTTTGACTTCTTGGATGGAGAGGCACTCCGGCATTTACTCTGTGGCTTCCCAACCAAGATTGTCGATCTCATGCATACCTTACACAGTCCACACCTTGAACTGTTAGCAAGTTGAAGGCAAAAAACATCAGACTGACTCCAGACCTTTCTGCGGCACTTGTGGACAAAATTTTGGAGCCCACAGCCCATTATGGCTTGTTGGGTGCCACTATAGGGTGGGAGTTCTGTATCATCCTAGACTATGTGAATGATGTTTACACAGGTGTCCAAAGTGCTATTCCTGGCTCTGGAGTTATGATCAGGGAGAGCCCAACAATTTGGACTAGATTTATAGAGAAGGATCTGACATTTGAAATTCAGCCTTCAAACAACTTGGAGAAAGGCTAAGGACAGAAGAGGTTGGCTTCGCATCGTTGACACGGCTATGCTCATGAATAGGCTGGTGCCCTGCGCTTGGCCTTCAAGTGGCGCTTTGGAAGTTTGGAGATTACAATTACGATTATGCTCAGCTGAGTTTACCACCATAAGAAGAAACGCTATTAAAGCAACTGTAGGGTGCTCTATAGTTGTTCACTGCCTCTTGGTTCATTTAGTCCCTGCTTTATAGTCTTTCATCTTGCATGGCTTCATCAGTTCTCTGTAATGATCAAAAGGTTGGCTTAAGGCTCTGGTCTCCTTCCTGTTCCGATGTATATACAGTACAGGTATGTGTGCAGAACTGATTGTAGGGCCTGTCCGTATTCACTTTGAATTCTGTGTTTATGTTTGATGTCCAATTAGTCTGCATTGTGATATATTATGATTATAATAGAAACTTAATGCTGTGCAAATTGTTGTATCAAATAAGATCATTTGAGAGGAAAGAAGCACAAGGGCTTAGCAAGTTATTCTTACTGAGGACTTTATCAGGATTGAAGTATTTTGTATTAAGCATGCATCTTGGACCTGTCTTCTAGGAACAGTCTTCAGCTTCACATGCATGCTGTTGCATTTGACTTTACTCATCAAGCATTTTAAAACTGTATAGTAAAACACATACATACATACATATTACATACATACATGCATACGTACATGCATACGCATATCCATATATATATATATATATATATATATATATATATATATATATATATATATATATATATATATATATATATATATATATATATATATATATATATGTATATATATATATATATATATATATATATATGTACACACATGCACGCATATATGCATGTGTGCATACATACATGCATACGTTAATATTTGCAGTAAAACAAAAATGATGCTGTAAATTATTACTGTGCTAATATATGTCATGTAAATTCTATTAAAAGAGCATGAATGCATTTTCAGAAGAATGTGGGTGGACGCAAGGTGTGTGGAATTCACATTTGGATCCATTGTCTTCAAGTGAACATAAATGATACCCACAAACCATGTGTGAATTAGTTTGCCTTTATTTATTATTTACTAGGGACAGCAAGTTGTAAAGTAAACAAAAGGGCCCACATGCTCTGCCTGGACCTATATCCTATATGGATTACCTTAAGGCTCGGTTCTGGCACCTCTCCTTTACCTACTCTATGCCTCTGATTTAACAGGCATACTCACTCTCAAGAGCTCTTGGCCCACTATGCCAATGACTCCTAAGCCTTTACTCATGGTCCAGCAAATTTAGCTGCTCTACCGGTCAAAAAGGTGAGGCGCTGGACCATTGGACCACTACCCTTCCTCAGTTCACTGGATACCTTACAACCATCTCTGCCGTAATTCAGATAAAACACAATTCATTTGGCTTGTTGGTCAAGCCCAACTCATTAAGATTGACAGAGAATTTTTCCGCATTAGGTTTCCAGAAATCCGTTACTCTTCCTGAATAAGCTGGTCTCCCTGACATGGCTTTTGTGTGGCGCTGAGAAATTTCGGAGATTTACATTTACATTTACATTTCCTTGGTTCACAATCTGGGTGTTATATTGGATCCAGTTCTCTCACTTTCTGATCATGCCAGTTGTATCTCTGTAGTACATTCCTTTATCACCTACATCAACTGCGCACCATCCGTTACTTGCTGTCCCATCGTGCGGTCACCACTCTGATCCATGTGCTTATCTGTAATAGGGTTGACTTTGGCAATGCCTTATTGGTGGTCTCCCGAAGTTTGTCCACATATCTACCTTCATTCAGGACTCCCTACACTGGCTTCCTGTGCCCTAGCACATACAGTTCAAAATTTTAACTCTTATGCTCAACTGTCTTGTTGATGTAGCTCCTTCATAGCTTAAGACCTTTTGTACCTCGGTCTCTTCACCCCCTAGTCGCTACGCTCGGCCGCCAAAGGCCTTTTTTGGTTGTCCCCCACATACATGGGGCCACTGTTTGATCTAGAAGCTTTGCTTATGTTGGCCCCTCTAGTTGGAGCCACCTTCCACAGGAAGTGCAGCTTCTCAGTCTTTCTCTATCCTGTTCCAGAAACGCCTGAAGTCGATTTTATTTGTTAGCGATAGCACTGACTTGAATCGGGAGTGCCTCTGAATTGTTGAGTGGTGCTTTTATAAATGCTCAATTACAATTACAGTTCAAAAGAGAAACAGTGATCAGCATTTTTAAAGTAAACAGTAGAGACTGCAATGTTACTGCGTATATTTTAATGTTGTGTTAATTAATGTGAGCATTATTCTGCCTCCTACAGGAATGAGTTAAAGCTACTTGGAAGTCTTATCAGAAATTATTATTGTGGCTATGATCAGCACTTGGATGATTTATTCTGAGTTTCAGAGGGGCAGAGGATGCTGTATGCTCTAGTTTAAAGTCTTTAAAGCTATTGCTGGAAGAGACTTTTCGGTTAGCAGATAAGTTTAGGGTGTTTTCCAAAGTTATCAACGTTCGTAACTGGTGTATATATCTTTCATGGTCTACCTAGATAAGGATGACTGGCACTCGATCCATAACTGTAGGCATCACAAACGGAAATTGTAAACACACGTATTTCCAGTACTACTCGGTGCAGTTATGGGACCTGGATGATTTCAGAGGCTATGAAAAACGATGCCCAGGACCGGGTAGATAGGAGGATGTAGTGCCTCACGAATGAGTTTCCTGTTTGCATATACAGAGCTTTCGATTCAAGGGCAAGGCAATAAATCAGGAGCAAATGAGTTTCTGCTAAAGGTCTGACATGTAGACTGCATGTTGTCGCACCAGTTTCACTGAAAAAGGACCGTAGGAATTTTTACCAGAACAGGTTAAATTCCTGTGGTCCTTTTTCAATCAAATAGTTGAAAAGGGGAAAAATTTTATGTGGCCAGGTATTGCATGGCAAAAATATTTGTTATGTTTATGGCCATTTTTAGAGTTTCCTACAAAAATATATAATTATAGTTGTAGCCATTTTTCACTTAGTGCCTAGCTGTATTTATTTTTATAGCCCAATTCTTACTTTGCTATCTCCGTGGATCACCCTTACTTTGGCATTATTGGCTTAAAGTTGTGAAGAAACTGTAGGAAGGCTGAACACTGGAGGACAGGCATTAGGCTGGGAACATGACTGTAGGGCAGGGCGCTGCACATTCATATAATCTCATCATATGAGAGTGCTCCTAGAAAGCATGAAAAAGAGCAGCGCTTTGAATACCATAATGATGATATATGCCAGGCATTATACGGTGGTGTCTGGATTATCAAAGCTGGCTGTCCACGGAACAGTCAACGTTTTTGGTTTTACAGTACACACACAATATTTAGACCAATGGAGAAAGTGGGAAATGCCTGTGCTGCCTGGTTACGACTCGGGGATTCATAATCCGACCGAAAGAGCATGATTTATCGGTGTTTGCCTTGCTGCTGTTTGTGCGTTTCGCCTTTCAAAAGTCCCTTTTTTATGGGATGCAATTGCCAGGAATCATGGTGCGATGCAACAGACAAGAGATGGGGAAGGCTGGCAGGCAGGCAGGCAGCAGCAGATACAGCCAATGTCGATTAGAAATGTTGATTGATAGAGGAATGAAATGCAGTTAACAACTGATTGCAATGGAGCCATTGTCTGCATTATTACAACATGTCAGCATCGTTATTAATAACATCAACAATAATTATTTATTATTCTTCATGATTTTGCGTTGCATTTTCTTTTAATTTTTTCGTATTCCTGTTTCTGAACTCAAAAGATCATATCAAAAGTTGAAAAATTGTATATGCAAGGTGCTGGCAGGCTGAGCTGGCCCAGGTGACATGATGTTTTATGGACTGTGAGAAATAGCTGTTGTTATTACGTGACATTTAGGCCATATCTAGTACTGTTCAGATCTAGCCTCTTACTGATTTAGGACCAGGTAGAAGATACTTCACACATGGTCAGCTAAAACTAACCGCACTTTAACTTGACTGTGCTTGCCAGTGTCATACCCAAGGTGCAAACTGCCATCAAAACATTGTAGAATGGCATGATATTAGAATTGTTTCCTTTCATTTAGAGATGACCTTTCGTGTAATTTCTCATGAAGCATAGCTTAAATTATTTAATAGTAACTTAAAATGATGAAGTGATGCTGTGCTTAAATTATATATTGTAACTTAACATGATTCAGTGATATCATGCTTAAATTATATGTAGCAAATTAAATTTTTGTCATTTTACAAAGAACTCGTAGAGTGAAGAGTCTCATTATTTCAATGAATTGGTGCTTACATTTGATATAGAGGTTAAAAAGCAATCAGTTACCAAGTGAACAACTGCATTTTGTGCACTCAGAGAGTGTTGGTAGCATGTTAGCACTCCTCAGTCAAGTCAAACCTGTTGCAAAAGTTTCGATGATTCAGTTCAAAATTTATGAATAGAACTTCATTGAGTCAAATCATAAACCCTTGTTCGAAATCAGATCACAGGTCCTAAGCTTTTTTCACAGAGAAACTAGCATAGGCTTAATTTGGGGGGGTTACTTTTTGGACTGAAGGGTACCATACCTCCCACTTTTCATACTTAGAAGAAACAGTACCCATTATTATTTTCTGGGAGGAGGGCCTTCATCAGAGCCCTCAAGACTCTAAACAATTACCAGTGCATCATCACCACCATCATCGTCATCTTAATTGTTACTATTATTACTATTATTATTATTATTATTAGGCATGTCATATAAATGGCGCAGTTGTAATTAGCAGTCGTGAAGGGGAAACAGCGCAAAATTTGGTGCCCCTCACTTTTTAGACCAAAGTTACACCATTGGAAACTTGGGATATGGGTGACTTGCTCATCTACCAGCCATCATAATCAAATTCTAGAGATTTCTCTGTTCAATAATTACTATTTGAAATCATCTGGAACATCACAGAGAATCGATGCCCATCAATTAGCTGGAGAATCCTATCACAACACTAATATTGTGCAGAATGCTGAAATTAACTGTTGTATCCAACATTTTTAGGCTGTTTGTAATATTCATATGTGTACACATACACAGCCTAGAAATGTTAAATACGTTAGAATGCATTGTAGAGGGCTCATGAAGAGAATTGAAAACAAGGGTGGTTAGACCAGACATTGGCCATGTTTCAACGAGGAATGATGGAAGAAGGCCCGTACTGCATTATTTGCTTTGGCTTTGCATAATGGCAGTCTCTTTTTCTCTTGCAAACATCAGTGTTACTATTTTATGAATAATAAATGAAGCCCAAATATTATCCTGCAGCAGATCCTGCAGTTAATAACATTAAAGATTAAATTTCATCTAAGAAAATCAGAGTTGTGATTGAAATATATTTCTATGAACATGTTTCATGTAATGACACACATCTTAAAGTCATTTATCAAATTTCCGTAACCGGTATTCATAACAGGACCGTTCTGTGAATAAAGTTGTTACTGCTTGTAAACTGAACATACGTGGATTTATTTTTGGGATGTTTAAAAATGTTCTGTTTAGCGATTTCACTATTTGGCTTTGTCGTATGTGATTCGTTTGGGGGTCAATAGTGTAGTGGTTAGCATGCTGGACTGTCAATAGAAAGTAGTCGTTATAGTTGAGTTGGCTAGGGTTGCAGACAGAGCAGAAATCTTGAACCAAATTTCTGCCCTGGCAGGGATTTGAACCCTCAGCCTCTCTGTGGAAGAGTAAACTCGCATCTCTCTCTCTTTGTTTCTTGTTCTGGGGTGAAATGCTACAATATGTATTTCCAATTGCAATTACAATTAAACATATCGCACTTGCAAATGTTTTTTCTACCTGACTTGTTTTGCTAACTTTCTACCCACTTGTACATAAATCAGTCTTGTTGTCAAGACCTTAAACCTCAAGACCAAGACCAAGACCTTGAACCTCAAGACCAAGACCAAGACCTTGAACCTCGAGGCCAAGACCAAGACCAAGACTTTGAACCTCGAGACCAAGACCAAGACCTTGAACCTCAAGACCAAGACCCAAAAAATCGAAATCAGGTCAAGACTTCTAAAAATTGTCAAGTCGGAATATTCGCTATTTTAATGAAAACATGAGTCTTTTATTTTATTCAAGCAAATTAACTTTAAATGCAAACTGCAGAGAAATCCGAATTTGTATTCAAAAGTCCTTCATGCAAACTCTTATACCAAATGCCTTTTGTATTTTATAAAAACCAATTCGCTCAGAATTTTCTGACCAAGACGTGCCTTGGACGTGCCTAAAAATTCCGCCATGTGAAAAAATACGTTCTACAGGTGCTGAAGTCGCTGACACACACAGAGTAGCTTTTCAAGCACTGGATGTAAATGTACAGATAGTGAGTCCTTTTGAAATCTTCCCATGGTTTATCAAACCGTATGATACAGAATAACTGTTGCTGCTGCCAATTGGTTTTCCTGACCAACAAGACTTGTATCCATCCATAGATATTGGTCGTATACAGAATTCTTGAGTTCTATTAAATGACTGTTCATATTAACAGCCGGTCTTGGTCTTGGTCTTGCGAGACCAAGACCAAGACCTTGAGCCTCAAGACCAAGACCAAGACCTTGAACCTCAAGACCAAGACCTTGAACCTCAAGACCAAGACCAAGACCAAGACTTTTAAAAACGAACTCGAGTGCACTCGAGACCAAGACCTTGGTCTCGAGGACAACAAGACTGACATAAACTCATGCCTACAGTTATGCCCACTTGTCAGTAGAATAACAGTAGGATAACATTTCAGAATGTGTGGATTGGTAGAACCGATCCAGACTAGCTCCATTTGACCAGCTGTTGTCTGACAACCATCTCCATACACATGCCCTGTGCCTCTGTGTTGTTGCCCTCTGCTGATATTGATACACGTATGCTTAGAATCCATTAGACAGGTCGAGACAGCTGAAGACAACCAACATTATCCAACCAAGTCCCTTGGTCTCTGATCTACGGCAGCAGTGGCTTGTAATTGCCTTCCGGACACCAGCTGCCGATCAACAGCCCACCTAGGCATCTGTAGCGTGATGTCGTGTCAAGCTTCTCCACAGCGTCCATATCATGAGCAAAACTGTGCCATTCATTATATTACTGCTCCTTTTTCTTAAGTCTACTACAGCTGTTCCATGCAAAAATTCTAGAGGATCATTTACAATGTACTACTGTTACAGTGATATTTTACTTCTAAAAATAATTCCTAATTCAGTTTTAATTCAGTTCTGAGCTCTTGAATTTTACTTCTAATTCTAATTTTACTTCACAAATAATTTTACTTCTCATTCCTATTTTAGTTCTCAAATAATTTTACTTCTTATTTTAGTTTTCCAAATAATTAGGCCCGCTATTAATTTCTGCGCTGTAAAAGTATGCATTGCTTGCATGCAGAAACGCGCCAAACTTGTCTCGAGAAAGAAAAACTGAAGTAAAACAAGGTGTGGGACGTTAGTCTAACAATGCAGCATCTATTCCCCTCGCAAGACTTGTAATGCTTTTATTTTTTCTAGCAAGTGCTGTTCCACAAAGTCCGGCATTTTCTCAGTTGGTTCTTGGCATGTAGATCTGCCTGTAGTGTCGTCAAAATGAAAAATCCCAAACCAGCCTATCTCGCTTCCTTCCAGCCAACATTCTCGATTAACTCATAATTTAACAATATCCTTCATGTATAGGTCTGTTTTAAGTCTGCGTTGGCCAAGTTAACAATTAATCCAGTTGATAACTTAACTGTGAATAATCACTTCTCTGTTGTCAACTAATTATCCCACTCCTTTCTTAACGTCTCCTCAACGTCTTCTTGACTAGGAATCTGCTGTTTAATCTCCTTCGCATGGCGTCATGAGTTCCTATGGTAATTGCTGTCATCACCACCATCTCCATTATGCTTGTGTTTAGTTCGAGTAAGAGTCTGCCTATCTAGCTCTCTATAAGTATTTTATGGCTATTGTGCCGAATTATTATTCTTAATGGTGCTGTTTAAGTACCTTAACTTATTCTATTGTAGAATAAAATTTGTAAATAACAAACAAGTTATTTGAATGGAGTGAAATCGCAATGGAGTGTATGTATGTATGTATGTATGTTAGGGTGGTACACAGATACATGGTAAAAAATAAAGTTCAAGCTAGAAACCAGGACACCCTCTCAGTTTTTTAGACCTATCAATAGTATTATTGAGACAAAATTTCAGCTTCATATTCCAACTGGAAGACGATGCTCACGGACTGTGTTACTTTGTCATATACCGATAAATAGACATTAATTGCTGAAATGAATGTGTCGAGCATAAAAATGCAGTTTATTTTAAGATAGATAAAATATTACTGTAATTTGACAACATATTTGATACAAGAACAGTTAGCTAGATGGAACTGTAAAATTTCAGTAGGTTTAATGAATTGGAAATGTCCAAAAATGTCAAAAAACATCGTCCAATCCATGAATATCGAATGTCGATTGTTCTTGTTTTATAATTTCAACACCCGTTACCGTTTTTGACTCTAGAAACTGCAAGGCTTTGCAAGCACTGCATCAACAGCAGACTCAACAAGAGTGAGAACAGCTTTCCTATTTGCCTTGACCACTTGGAGAAGAAACTGCTTTTCTTCTTCATCATTGGTGATGAATCGGTAGAATTTATCGAACAACTTCACACCCTCTCAGCCGCGTCATTCACCACTCTCAACTGCTGAATTATCTCTCTACCTTGCTTGTAATCCTCATGCTGGATCCATTTCTCTAGTGGAAGTGTAACAAAGGAATCACTCATCTTCAGGTATGACAGTAGTGTCAATGCTCACTGGGTTGTAAAATCACCCAAAATCCCCTCCATCAGTACCGTAGCATCAGCTCTCACCTCCTTTCATCAGGCTTTGCAGTCATTCTGTCGACAATCTTCATTTGATCTGTTATAGGAAGTTGGTCTGAGAACAGTTCCAGACCTACAGCCTCATCTGAAAGGTACCACAAGTGGTTTTCTAGGACCTTACTGGCATCAATGCTGATCTCACAGTCAAGAGACTCATATTGTCCTAGACCAATCCAAAGTGACAGATCTTGTTCTGGAGCTTCAGCAGCAAGGGGCCTTTGTCCATGCCTTTGCGTAAACAGGACACCAAAGTTCGAAAATCAATGAATCTGAGTTTCTTCTTGAATGCATCAGGTTGATCGCGAAAAAGGAAGATTTTGATTGCATACAGTAACTTGGCCATCCAATGTCCATGGTCAATTGACCCAGGGGCTCTCCAGTGAATTACTGAAGGCTGACGTCCAAGGACAACCACTGTCAGCTCAATGAGCTCTAGGTAGTTGTCTCTGATCTCTGAATCGGACTTTCAGCAAACTCCTTGAGAAAACTGATGCTGTTTCATGGGGCTTCAGTGCCGGATATGACTTCCAGTCCTCGGAAGTTGACACGTGTCACACCTTCCCAGCAGATTTAAATCTCTTGAAGATTGGGGTTTATGGTGAACAGATGGACTGCGGCACAAGGTGAATACTTTGTCTATAATCAATTCTTTTTCGTGATGACGGCAGGCCAACCACAGGAGGTCTCAGCCTATTTGTCTTCCAGCAGAACTCACACTCCGTTGAAATGCCCAGTGTTGACAGACATTGTATCAATGCTCAATGCTTGAACTTTGTCAACTGTGAGTTTTCACAACTTCAGATGAATATGAACGACCATGAATTCATTGTATCCTGTCCCAAAGGCTAATTTGGGCACAAAGAGGAGCTTATCAACACCACCACCTGAAACCAGCACTGGCAGGCGGTCGACATTTCCTGCTCCAAAGATCTTAGGCAGGGTTTTCCCAACCTAGTGTAGTACCAGTGGCTAATCTGGTACAAATTCAGATCTTACAGTTTCAGCACGCTGTGTCCTGGCTTTCTTACGCACTCTGTGGATGGTTCAAAGTGGCAGGGCAGAAGGATCACAGCCAAGCGCTGCAGCAATTGTAATGTAAAAATTCACTTCTGAAAACATGTCAGCCAAAAACACAGGAAGTGGGCACCATGACCTTCAACAAGAACTGTACACTTTTTTATTCCAAGTATCAGTAAGTAAGTAAGTCTGATAACACAACAGAAACTATTTCAAGCTCATCTCCATGACAAATGTTGACCAAGTTATAAGGCATCCAGATTTACAGCAAATACTACTACATGGTAAATATTTAAATGTCATTGAGCACCATCTTCTAGTTGGAATAGGAAGCTGAAATTTTGTCTCAATAATACTACTGACAGGTCTAAAAAACTGAGAGGGTGTCCTGGCTTCTAGCTTGAAATTTATTTTTGTGGACCACCCTAATGTATGTATTGTACATATGTTTGCACACACATACAGTGGTTAATGTCCAGCTTGTTCTGAAAGCAATGCCTATTTATTTTATTAGAAGATAATTGCTATGGTGAGTTGAGTCAGCATAGATGCTATGCTATTTTCTCTATTAAAATGTGCTGACCCTTCTGTGTGGACCAAACTGACTTATGATGTACGTTTATTGCCAAGTCTATTCTTGCTTAAAAACACATGTATGCCTATTTGAACACTGTAACTGTATCCTGCTGTTAAATTGGCTTTGTTTTCTGTTTGATTGATGTTTCAGTTATATATTCTATGGGCTCTTTCATGTTTTAAATATTATGCTCCACTTAGACTAACTACTGTTGTTCATTTGCCATTGTGCTTTATTTTGTATCACGTCATAGGGGTGCTTAATAGAGTAGTGGTTAGTGTGCTTGACTGTCAGTCGATAGGTCGGGGTTCAAATCCCCGCCAGAGGCAGAAATTTGTTTTGAGATTTCTGCTCCATCTGCATCCCTAGGCTGCTCAGCTGTAATGAGTACACTGACTGTGGGAAGATGAAACGGCGAGGAAGAGGACTGGCCACCTGCCCTCATATGCTGGGGCTTAGAAAATGAAGTCGCTAACACTTCATACCTCAGGGCTAGCTTCTTCTTCATAGGGGCATCATTGAGCAGGACTTTGTCCTTTCAGGTCTGTCTGTTGCAACCTTTATATTTTATCTTTATATTTTATTTAGATGTAATTACTGGGTTCAGTGCATAATGATATGAATGAGTGAATGAATGTATGTGTAGATATACGTGTTATGGATATATGTATATATAAATGAATAAGAGCAATTCTGTACATACTAGAGGATATTTGGCCGATCTTGGTATTTTATTAACTCTGAATATTAATAACAAGTTCTTTGGCTGATCTTGTACTTTTAATTAACTCTGATGATGACAGGGTAAATATGTTTAATGCTGATACAAAGCAGAATTTATTCCACTCCAGGTGCTGTGACGCCAATAACAAGAGCTCACCTGTATGCAGCAGACAATGACACTGAACCTGAAGGAATTGTCTACCGTGTTAGCCAAACAACGCACGGTGACGTCTCGTTGATTGCCGCCTCAACCGGAGCAGCAATAAAAAACTTCACTCAGGCCGACATTAACTTCCAACAAGTCATTTTCATCCTTCAAGGTCTGTTCTTGTTTTTTTACTCCTGTTCATGAATTGTTCCCATCATAAATGTCAAGGTTAGTATTGTTTCTGATTGCTGGAAAGAACCAGTTGAATTACAGGAACATGTTAAGTATCAACATTTCTTTGAGAGCGTCTGGAAAAGGGCTTTATAAGTGCCATGATGATATGTACACATATATGTATCGGTACGTACTTGCATACGTATATACATGTATGCAGACATACTTATATGTATACATACTTGAACACATCAATGCATGCGTACATACACGGCGTAGTGAAAGAATGATCACCAAGATCTTTAATTAAATTATTAGAGGCAGAAATTAATTCTGTATTTAATACATACGTATATGTATATTGGATAACGACGGTCAACATGGTGGCAGGTTGCTTATATGCATGTTTTAGCCTTGCATATGATGCTCAGAACCAAGTGCATGATATTAGCAACTGAGTTTGTAATCCCTAAGGATATGTACACATGTGTAAGGAAAGGTTGCCCAGTTGCAGGATTGCTGTTGACATGTTGTATTCATGCAAAACATTCCTAAATCCTCAGACCATGTCTAAGGGGTCTAATGCTGGCAGACACATGTAATAAATACAGTCTTGTTGTCCTCGAGACCAAGGTCTTGGTCTCGAGTGCACTCGAGTTCGTTTTTAAAAGTCTTGGTCTTGGTCTTGGTCTTGAGACCAAAGGTGTGTTATTGGCTTGTGTCTTGGTCTTGGTCTTGAGGTTCAAGGTCTTGGTCTTGGTCTTGAGGTCGAAAGTCTTGGTCTTGGTTTTGCAAGACCAAGACCAAGACTTTTGTCAATATGAACAGTCATTAACTTTAACAAACGGCAAGAATTTTAAAAATTTATCCAATAATTACTCATAGAGTTATTGCTTTAGTATTTACACGGTGTGAATGAGGCTTCACTGTTGTTTTGGACAATTATTTTGACTTCCGGTTATTTACCATGGAATGATTTAAAAACAGACTCATGATTAATTTGTACATTTACATCCGGTTCTTGAAAAGCTGCTTTATGTGCTAGCGATTTCAGCACTTGTAGACCGTGTGTTTTCACATGGCAGAATTTTTATGTGGCCCCACAGGTCACGTCTTGGTCAGAAAATTCTGAGCAAATTGGTTTTTATAAAATTCAACAGGCATTTGGAATAACAATTCGCATGAAGTACTTTTGTAAATACGAATTCGGAATTCTCTGCAGTCTCCATTTAGAGTTGTTTTGCTTGAATAAAAGAAAAAACTCATGTTTTCATTAAAATAACTGGTACTCCGACTGGACAATTTTTAGTAAGGAATAGAAGTCTGGATACGACTGTGATTTTTTTGGGTCTTGGTCTCGGTCTTGGTCTTGAGGTTCAAGGTCTTGGTCTCGGTCTTGAGGTTCAAGGTCTTGGTCTTGGTTTTGAGGTTAAAGGTCTTGGTCTTGGTCTTGAGGTTCAAGGTCTTGGTCTTGGTCTTGGTCTTGAGGTTTAAGGTCTTGACAACAAGACTGAATACATATGCACGACTGCCTTATATTATCTTACAAACATTCCAACCAGACTTACTTTCATAAATGCTGTTACAGACATGCATATGTATGTGTATTTATGTAAATTACTTTTGTATTATGTGTATCTATATGCAGAGTGACTCATGTGCTTGCCTAGCACCTCTGTATCTGCCATGGAAAATTAGCATTTACTACTGTTAATTGTAAATAAAGTTGTCTTTAGAGTTCTTGGACTGCTTTTATTTTATGTTTGTGCTTTGGTCGAATTGTCCTTCAATCCTAATATGATGCTGTCAGGCTGCAATTTTGTTTGAAAGGCACTATATAAATGTTTTGTTGCATTACATTTACATGTAGTATGGTAATTGAGGGAATTATCTTTCGTGATGTAGTCTTAGGGTTGCCTTATTTAGCTGCAAAATGTTTGAGCCAAACCTTCTGACCCAAGTGTGCATCTGAAAGTCATTCTAAATACACTAAGGCCAAAGTATCCTGAGTAATCTTGGGTGATTATTCCTTCATTACACCATGTATAATTGTATATGAGCTAATGCTGCAGCCTTAGTCAAGTTAGGAACTCCAGTACTTCAGTTAACTTAATAAAAACATTTTAAATCATGCATCATCTGGGCAATTGTAAAGTAATATATGGGAAATTTTTGAAGTGTCAGTAACACTCCTTAAGATCTTGTGGCTCTGAGAGAGTTTTCCTTGGTAGCAGTTTTAGCGTTAAATAGCAACATCTTATGGCTGCCGGGCCGTTGACATCGAACTTTACCTTACCTTCGATTCACACTTCCGAAGAGCCTGTTCTTTGAGGCACTGAGCAAATTCTGAACAGGATGACCAATAGAAATTGTTAGGTTGCTCATGTCATTCCTGCACTTAAGCTAAACCATCCTCAGCCACACGACTGCTGTTTCAAGGACTCCAACACATGCTATAAAAGCAACATCACATAAACGCTTATCTTTGTTGACACTGTCAGTGACAGTTAGATACTGCATTTTCCTTTATCTTGTGTGTCCACGGTTTGAGTTGTGTGCACCAGGATACATTGCCAATTCATTGTCAGTCTCACTGACCACAAAGATGGTTGTCCAGTTATCTTGGTTGTGCATCAGCCAAAATATCCTTCAGTCAGTCATAGGACCACCTCTGAGAACTATGTTTAGAGCCATATAATAAATTAGAAGAACCTTGTAAACCTCTCCTCAGGGCATGGTTTCATTTAAAAGACTGTTACACAGGTGAAGGATTACTACATGTTTACTCTACTAACTGGGGCAGAAAGCAGCTCATCAGCCAGACAACCGCCACATACATACGATACAATACAATGCTGTTCTGCATTTCTAGTGCACCAGTTAAACTTATGGTGACAGTGTATTAATATCATCAGTCGACCTGTAGATGAGACAGACATATCCGACTACACTTACGGCTTTTATCTGACTGCTCTTGCATTTGTTTAAATAATCTCAATGTATTTTTGCTTTAGGAGGAGCAGAAGAGGGTGCCTTTGAGTTTGAAGTGACCGATGGGGTAGCAGTAACTGACATTCAGACTTTCCACGTCGAGTCCAAGAGCCTGCTTCTCTTTATCGAACTGTCTCGGCCACTGGAGGTCTTTCCAGGACTCGTCCAGCCAATAACCTCATCGCACCTCAAGGCCATCACAAACGACTCCAACCATTCCCACCCAATTGTCTACACCGTTCAGACAAAACCCACGCGTGGTCGACTGATCACTTACAGCGTAAACGGACTGCAGGAAGTGACATCATTCTTCCAGGAACAGCTGAATTCCAACCTCATCCTCTACGAACACACCGCTGTCATGAAGGAGTGGTCAGAAACAGACACGTTCACCTTCGAGGTCCGGACAGCCTATGCCCCAGGTGTCACCTTCCAGGTCTTTGAGATTTTTCTCTCATACAACAACATCAACGAGCATAACAAGGATCAGCTGATGACGCTCAATGGTACGGTCGTCGAGGAAGGAGGGTTCGTCGAGATATCCAAAGCAAAGCTGGATGTCTCGAAGCTCAAGTCAAAGCTGATTGACAGTGGTCTGAGTAACATTGAAGTGAACTTAGTTATACAGGAGTTGCCACGACATGGAACACTGAAGGTGCGAGGTGATGTTGCTACTGTGGGGACACGATTTGTCCAGGATGACATTGACCGAGGCCGTGTCACGTATGTTCATGACCATTCAGAGTCTCTTTGGGATGCGTTTTCTTTTGTGATTGAACTTGAAAGGAGACCACAGGCAAACCTCCATGATGGCTACCGACAGCTGCCTCACTCAGTCAACACGTTTGCTATTATTGTTCAGCCAGTGAATGATCAGCCATTTGTGCTTCACACACAGTCACCCACAATTGAACTTATTCAGGGATTCAAAAAGAACATCACGCAGACGACACTTTTTGCTGATGACCTAGACACTCCTTCCGACGGATTAAAGTACGAGATCATAACTCCGCCTAACAATGGTCATCTAGTGAACATGATCCACCCAAATCAGTCGATTACAATGTTTACACAGCAAGACATCGATGAAAACCGGATTGTTTTTGTTCACGACGGAAGCACAGATTCCGGTGCTTTCTACTTTCGGGTTTCAGACGGTGGACACAAACCGCTGTACAAAGTCTTCAACATTCGTGTTCTTCCACTTTCATTAGAACTGGTTGGTCCATCGGTTCTTGAACTGCTTCAGGGACAGTTCTCAGCAATGCTGTCTGCCCGAAATCTTGTCGTGGAGACAAATGGGCGAAAGGACAGGGTGACTTATAACGTCACTCGAAGTCCACAGCACGGCCATCTCTATCTTCACAACGTAATTGCCGACAGCTTTTCACAGGCCGATGTGGAGGAAGGAAAAGTGACTTATATCCAGACTGACCTCAGTCGTTACAATGACAGCATTGAGTTTATGCTCAGCGACTTGCATAACATCATTCGTGGTCGAAGACTTGACATAGTTGTGCGTCCAAATCTGAAGAAATCTCGGCACCCTTTCCGCGTTGTTTCGGGCAACACGACTATCATAACCGTAGAAGCTCTTGATGCTGGTGACCTAGCTATAATAACCAGTTCTAATCCAGTGTACTATGTAACTGTGGCACCCCAGCGTGGGCGACTTACAAAGGCAAGACCAAACTCACAGAGACTTTATCACCGCGACACAAGTCGGCGGAAATCGAAGAACAAGGAAATGAAGAAAAAACCCGAAGAACTGGAAATGAGCTTCGTGAAAAATGCAGTTTTTGTTTTTACTCATGACGATGTTGTCAACGAGCGTGTCTCGTATCATCCAGGGACATCGGGTGCTACAGGAGCGGTTGAAAGGGATAGTTTCTCATTCTTTCTGACTGCAAATAATGCGCAGCCGGTGCCTGCCAAGCTGGACATCGAAATCGCCCAGCCTTCTGGCACTGAAGGCGAAGAGCCTGATACAGACAATGAGGATGTAGCATCCTCAACTGTAGCACCATCGAAGAAAGCGGATGAATCGCGTGGAACGTACGTTATCAGCCATGCAAATCACATGAAAATTGTTTTTCTCATTTGTGGAGTCATACTTCTGCTCATAGTGGCATTTATTGCTTTCAAGTGTTACAAGCGGCAGAAGAGGAGACGACAGGAGATGGGAGTGGCAAAGGAAGACTCCAAGAGCCCACTGGCCGATCCCGCTTCACCGACTTCCACTAGTCCAGATGCAACGATGACCGACGGGGCAGTCGGCATGGAAAATCGTGTTCAGTCATTAAATTCGGTGCAAGATATTGGCGTGTCATCTGTGCCTGTCATCAACGTAACACCAGACACGCCGACCCAGGGACGTCGCAATGCTTCTGCTGCTCAGCCCCCTTCCAGTGCCCTGCAGCAAACCGCAGCATTGGTTGAACCATCTCCTTGGGGACAGCGGACGGTGACGCCACCAGAGACAAGGACTGTTTATTCCACCGAGGTGGATGCGTTCAATGAAGTAGAAAATGGGATTCGTGAACAGCCATCTCCAGATGGAAAGAAAGAGCGGGCTGCATTTGATTGGGAAAACGTTGATCCAGAACTGCTGCAGCACTGCCGCAAAACTACACCTGTGCTACACAAGAACCAGTACTGGGTCTGACATCAACAGCTGCGCCTTATTCTGTGGCATTAGCGATCGCATTTCTAGGAGTAGTCGGCACAAACCGAAATCCAAACTTCTTATCAGAACGGAGCAGTTCTTAGGTATCGTTTGGTTTAACTCGAACAGGAAGTGGTAGATACTTAGTTATCCGTTTCTGCTTGGTAGTCGGTTGTAACCTACCTGGTGCAAGATCAGCTATTGAACGGACGATGGACTGTGGATTGATTCTGCAAGCGTCTGGATCAGTTGTACATTTTGCAATAAATGAGTCATGAACTAATTATTAAGGAAAACCATCAGGTCAGAAAACAATGCAATTATTTGATTAGTTTAAAACAGATAGGACATGAAAATGATCCACGAGGATTCTGATTCTTCTTCAGCATGTCGAATATGCTACCCTTTGACAAAGTCGAAACAGTTCACCGCTTAAGTGCAAAAATGATGCAGAAGCTCGTTTTGGAGCTAATTAACAAAAGACTGCATTACCAATTTACTTTTCTGTGTGGCAGAGTTTTGCTTGGCTCTTTGCAAAGATAGTTTTTAAGTGACGTCATTGCAAACGAGAATATTACAATGCTTTGTTCGTGTGAGATCTGATTCGTCTAAAATGAACGTGTGTGTGCGTGCGTGCGTGCGTGCGTGCGTGCGTGCGTGTGTGAAGTTAATTTGCTGATTATTTGAGCGCTTGGCAGCATCATGTAGTAGCGTGTTCTGTTCCTCAGATGTTTTTAGGTGGATCTGGATATTTTTAGATGGAGATGATTATTATCAGATGAGTTTGGGCATGGATGTTAGGAGAAATCTTGAAATTATGAGAGGGATTCAGATACTCTCGAGGTGGATTTGGATATCATAAGGTGAATATACAGATATTATGGATTGAGATATTTTGAAATTTATCTTTTGATTGTTATTAATTCGATCAGAAGTCAGAATATGTTGATATTATTTCAATGTCTGTGCTTTCTGAGTTGTCACTGTAGTTTTGCTAGACTATTTTCGTTTGTTTAATCTTTTGCCCATGCTGTTTCAGAGGGCTCTGCCTAGTCATATGTTTTAATATGTAATTAATCCCTGATGGTATGTTCTTGTAGAGACCCCATTTCTGATGTGGGACCTTAAAAGTCTAATCAAATGTTTATTGTTTATGCGGGCAATTCATGCTGCATGTTCTCTTTTGTGATATCATCCCACTTTGAAAATATCTTGTGCTATTAAGGGCATTTCATGTGTTCTTGTGATATGGAATGAAATTAGCTCAGCCTTCAATCAAGACCCTTTGCCACCCGAATTGAATCCGACTCAGCTCCCAGTGTCTGCTGATGTGTTTCTTGGTGTGCCAAGTTAGAAATACCAGGGTAGTAATTGTAATAGGCTAATTACTTGCTTGTAATAATAATAGTTATAAAATATCAGTAGTAGTGGTGGTGTTAGTAGTAGTATAGTAGTAGTGGTGGTAGTAGTTGTAGTAGTAGTAGCAGTACCTTTCATGCGTTCAGTGATGATCCTATATTATAGCCTAAAACTAATAATAATTCAGCAATGATAAAGAAACACAGGAAATCTAGTTAACCCTTTAACGACAAGAAGCAACTGAGATACCAATGCAGCTCATCGTTAATGTGTTAAAGACATTGTCATTTAACAGAATCTGTTCCTAGAATCCTGTGGAGCAACTGAATTACCAATGACTAGGCGTGACCAGGCATTCTTACGAAACTGATTGATGCTTTTGCCTATTTTGTTTTAGCGCTTGTGCCCCAAGTAGCTACTTAGGAGGTCATATATAAATTCTACTAATAAAATAAAAAGAAAGTTCTGATAGATATAAAAAACAATCTTTGTTTCATTTGTATACTGCTATCTGTCATCAACTTCTGTGTACAATATATTTCCAGCCCACTTCAAACAACGAGTATTTTCCACCCTGACAAATCGAAACTTACCTTTCAGGAAATGTTGCTAATTATTCAGAGATCCATTAAATTTGTGATTTTCAGATTCTAGTTGAGATCAGATGCGTGAAAATCTATTGAGTAGAAAAAATTGTCTGCATTGTTTTAAGAAATCAATTCTACAGTTGTCCAATTGTGCTACAGAATACAGACATCTACTGAGACTTAACAATCAAATAAACTGTATAGGTATGTCTAGGTGAACTTGGGAAAGGAGTTGAGAAAATTAATGTAGAAACGGTCTCAGAAACTGAAGCACATGGTAGCACTAGTTTCTGTTTCTTATGAAATAATATGTACATGCTTTTAGAAACTAAATAGCGAGTGGCCCTGGTAGCTACATTGGTTAGAGCAGGGGTGGGCAAACTTTTGGCACATGGGGCCACATTAAACGCCAAAAAAATGCGGAGGGCCGGATAACAAATTTGTAAGTTTTAATAACGACTAACATGAAAAGAAGTTTATTTATTTATAATATATTTAATACACTTTGGCTGTTACTAGGCCTAATGAGATATATGCGACTGTGAACATGCATGCATTTAATTAGCAAGTTTCCCATAATCTGGAGTAATGTGCTGGTTGCAATTCACAGTCTGAGTTCAAGTTTAGATCTTAACTGAGACCTGTACTTGGATTTGTTTATCTTCATAGTTAGAAATCTTTGTTGACAGATGTAAGTGGATGCGAATAACGCAAACATTTTTAAAGCAAAAGTTTGTAGATTTGAGAATTGTTCCTTCCTGAGTGAAGAAAAGAATATTATCAGGTCTGATCTTTTGGGCTGTTCTTTGAGAACAATGTCACGTTGTGGGTCGGTTAACTCCAGCTGAAGTACCGTAGGGGCCTATATGAGCTAATTGTCAATGTCAAATGTGAACGGTATAGTAAGCACAGCAAATTCAGTCTCAATTGATTTATAATTCACAAATCATCTGGAGAACTCTTTGTCAAACTTGACAGCTGAAGGCTAAATTTTTCCTACCCTGCAGTTTGCAACTGGAGGATAGGAAAGTTCCTGTAGTTTTGTTCTTTCATCTGCTTTGAACGCAACATTAGCTTTACTTCAATGGATTATACTTCTGCGTTTACAGATCATGTGCAAGAACCTCTGCAGGGAAGTGGGGCAGATAGGCAGAGTTAATGCATAGAGTTATTATTAAAGACGAGATCGGAATTATAAGCACTTGAGTAAAATGAAGAAAACTTTTCGCGGTTTGAATTTTTAAACATTTTCTGAAGAATTGTGGGGGCCGGATAAAAAGGATTGGCGGGCCGGATCCGGCCCGCGGGCCGTAGTTTGCCCACCTCTGGGTTAGAGTGTATGTCCCATGTGCCTCTGCGGGTAACTTCTATGATCCTGTGCAACAGAATGTTTAATTTGTTACCATTGTGAATATTGCATATTGACACATAATATGATGCATGTTCGCCGTTTGTTTTCTCGATAGATATAATAGTCAATTATATGTTTCATGCTTTTATATAAGGTAATATCTTAATTGTTATAAATCAGCCATTTTGAACTCTGTAACCTGTGCGTTCCATGAGTTTACATTTTACAACCCTGTTAAATGTACTTCCTGTACATTGTTCATTCATGAATCGTGCCGTTAAGAAAGCAATTGTGTCGTGTTTATTGGCTTGAAATTGCCGAAGCTCAGTACTGTATTTTATATCCAAGCACTTCTGCAATAAATTGCTGCTGTACTGAAAGAGGTTGGTGAAAATGGCAGAATTATTTGCAGGTATAATCCTTGTTTTAAAGGATGTGTGTTGTCTACAGAAAGATAGGAGTGTCTCTTAATCATTTGAATAATGTCTACCCACTTGGAAATTATATTAAGCCAAGGTTTGCCAACCTGGGTGCTTTGGTACCCACGGGTGCCGTAGGGGTACTGCAACTGGATAATATTTGTGCAGCTTTATCTGTTGAAAAATGTGAAAAACTACTGATTATCAGTAATCACTTATATGCCTATAAATATTCCTTAAAATTATAGTGTAGAAATAGTCACAATACTTTGGATGAATACAAGGAATGTTGCTCATCATTAAAATAAAGAACAAACTGGGAAGAAAAATGTATGAAATTAAGGCCAGGTGACATTGACTGAATGACTTTTAATAAGGGTGCCTTATACTCAGAAAAGGTTGGGAACCAATACATGTATTAAGCTGTGCAGAGATTGAATATTACTTAGTTGGTAAAGATCCATTAATTTTTTATTGGCTTCAGATTTCAGAATAAACTCATTTCTTGTTTGGACACTATCCCAGTCCTTGGACCCACGTTATGCTTTACCCTTTTATTCCTTTCTGGCAATTTTCCAGATAACTTCTTTACTGTAGAATTTGTCATTTGCCAGTTGTTTTGTTGAAATTTATGTAGCATTCGTGTTTTAAATTAATACTTCGTCTCTCCTGTAAAGTTGTGTTTTTGTTTTTAAATTTATTTAAGTTATTTACATTTCTTGTTTTTGTTGTTGACTGTTTTTGTTGTTGTCGCACACATGAAGTACCTAAACAGATGCGAATCAATGGTTGCAGTTATGACCTTTTGAAAATTAAGGGGAAAAATTGGGTCAGTTATAACATTATAAGTAACATTACAAATGTGGCCCTAAGCGGGTCTAGGCAACTGCAAGGTATCCCACCTCACAGCACCTGAACTTTTAGCTCAGCATTTAATTGTTGATTACTGTGACTTGACCTAAGATATGACACAGTGACACACTGTAGCGATGTAAAAGTTAATTGACGAATTGACAGCCCACATATGACTGCACTCACATGTAACGGCATCTGATGAGACAAACATAACGTAGCTGGTTTTTGATGGAAGGTCATTGGTAATGTGAATTATTATTATTTATTATTAAGATTATTATTATTGTTTTTGCCCCAAGGTAAACAGGATCCCTCAGGGACTTCATTATTATTATTGTTGTTGTTACTACTACTATTACTACTACAACGACGACCAGTGCTTTGTTTCTAGAAAAAAAGGTTCCGGAACGGAACAATTATGGGGGGCTAAAATCCCGAGAAAAACTGGAGTGAGGGTTGGGATGGGTTTCAATAAGCACTGAAAACAGTTCAAAACGCTTAAATTAAATTAAATTAAAGTAATTAAATTATTGTTTTTATTATTAAAATAAATAAATTATTTTTTAGCAGCTGAAAAAAGTGCCGAAACGTCGTTCCGGCGCGTTTCGGCTGAAAAAAGCACTGACGATGACTATTACCACTACTTCCACTACTACTACTAATAATAATAATAATGATAACAATAATAAAAATAAATATAATAATAATTTAAAATTACTACAATAGACGTGTTTCATAATTGAAGTGATGTTACAATAGGCCTTTATTCTCTAAATTTAAAAGTACTTATTATGGACGTGTGTCATAAATGACTTTACGTAGCAATACCTTGGCCTTTCTTTAGATTTCAAGTCAGATATAATAGACGTGTTTTGCAATTAAAATGACATAGCAATAGGTTATTAAGTTTAAATTTGAAGTCCTTTATTCTCTAAATGTAAACTTAAAATAACGATAGACTTTTTCATAATTGAAGTAACACAACAAATTTATTCTCTAAATTTAGAATGACTAATTATAGACGTGTCTCACAATTGAAATGACGTAACAATAGGTCTTTATTCTTTAAATTTAAAATTAGGTCTTTATTATCTAAATTTAAACTTAATAACAAGAGACTATATCGTAATTGAAGTGTGTAATAAAGGTCTTTATTCTTTAAATTTAAAATAACTAATAACAGTTGTGTTTAAAAATTGAAATGACGTAACAATAGGTCTTTATTCTCTAAATTTGAACAATAACAGCTAGTATACTTTTTCATAATTGAAATGACGTAACAAAAGGCCTTTAGGCCTACTCTGTTATTGTAAACTTAATTAATGACAATAGATTATTTCATAATTGCAGTGACGCAACAATAGGTCTTCGTTCCTAAATAGACGCGATCATAATCAAAGTGACGTAACAACAAGCCTTTGTTCTCTAAATTTAAATTTACTAATAAAAACGGGTAGGCCTACAATTATTTGAAATGACGTAACAATAGGCCTTTATTCTCTAAATTTAAACGTACAAATATAATAGAATTGTTTCACAACTGAAGTGACGAGACAATATGCGTTTATTCTTAAAACTTTCAATTCTTAAAACTAGACGTGTTTCATAATTGAAATGACGCAAACAATAGGTCTTTATCAGGCCCGTAGCCAGTATGAGGCAAGACGAGGCGAATGCTTCGTCGTAATACTAATTTTCAAGACGAGGCATGCTTCGTCTTAGGCCTAGTTCGACATGAGAATTAAGACATCGTGTAAAACTGTAAGGAGTAATAGATCGAGTCTTTCATTACGTTTCCTGGATTCTTCTCCAAGAGTCTGACCTAAATAACATTTAATGAGTTACCTCTGTTGACGTTTATATGTAGGCGTACGAACGCCTTCTAGGTAACTATGGAACCAGTCTGTAGGCCTAGTCTACGATTTCAAATATATGTATGTAGGCCTATATTCGTTTATTTCAAATACAACAGGCAGAACGCTGTAGTTTACATAGAACAAGTTCAGTGCGACGACTAATTAGTGGTTTTAGTTTAGTAGGCGGCCTATATGTTACTGAACAAAAGTCGAGGAATAAAAATTATTGAGTCCTAAGTTATCTGGCATAGAGGAGTTGTGTATTAGGCCTATTTGTTGGAGTTTAGTGTGGGCCACTGTGGGGCGTGGTGGCTCCAGAGGCGTCTACACCATAGAAACCTTGGAGCAAATGCTCCATCCGAGAAATAGGGGGAGATCTGTCAGTGTGTGTGCCACCATTTTAGGGGGGAAGGCCCGGAAGGAAGGGGAAGAAGAAGGGGGAACGGGGAAGTTGCTCCAATGACTTATGGGGGGATAGACGCCCCTGGGTGGCTCAGTGGTAAGTTCGGCGCCTTGTGACCGGAGGGTTGCAGGTTCGAATCCCACTCTAGCCGCTGCGTACGGACCTTGGGCAAGTCCTTCACTCGCAATTGCTCGTGGCGCTTCGGCGTGAAAATTCCGGCACAGTATACCAATGCTGTAGTCGGGAGCGCCTCTGAGTAGGCCCTAGTAGTTGACTTCGAGAGGCGCTATAGAAATATCCGGAATAAATAAATAAAATAAGATATGTTTGTAAACAACATTCGTGGAATAAAGTTCACCGAGTCCTTATCTGGCAGAGAAGTTGTGCAGGGGCGTAACTTTAGCCTAAAAAGTGGGGGGTACCAATACCTTGGTCTAAAAAGTGGGGGGTACCAATTTCTTCTCCACTTTCGTTTTTCGCATGATAACCATTTTGAACATATTCCCTGCCAGTATTCTCATTAGTTTTGGCTCTCGATTTACCTGTGTATCTAAGCACTTCATACTTTTGGCGGAGATTGCGTTCTCTGGGAAGTCACAATAATAAAATATTGATTGGCATTGTTTAAAAAGTGGGGGGTACAGTACCCCCCAGTCCAAAAAGTGGGGGGTACGGGTACCCCTCGTACCCCCCCCCACTGTACTACTCGGAAGAGGTGTACCGTGTCGGCAGCTTGTGCTAGCATTTCAGCCGTAGGTGAGTCAGAAGGAAAGTAGGCCTAAACAGAATGTTTAAGCCTCTCTAGGCAGGATTTCTCGCAAATCCCCACCATGCAAAGGAGGCATAGGCCTACATTGTGCTGGCAATAATGGTAGATCGAGTGAGAATGGAGCACACCGGAGGAGGCAACCATGTGCTTTTAGAGTTCTTAAGGCGTAAATGGAGGCAGATCCGGAGGTATTTTCTTAATATGGTCAGTTATTGTAAGTTTTTCACCTATGAGAACTCATAGGGCTTTGATCAATATTATCGAGGGACGCCGGGAATTGATTGGGTCGAGAGAGAACACTTATTGCGTCGAACGATAGCCATTTCTCGCGGTTTCGTATAGCCTACAGCTGATCCGTAGGTTCTTTTCTTTGGCCCATTTGGCAATGTGTTGGAGCTCATCGGACGCGGTTAATAGGTGGTTGGATCCAATGAAGAGGTATAGGCCTAAGAGTCGTCAGCGTATTTTAAAAAGTCATTTTTCCTTTCTTTCGTGAGTAGTGCCTAATCAATCAATTTTTTCCGTTTAATCGTGGACTCAAGCTGAAATTAACGCAACTTGTTACACAGAAACATTTTATAGAAGATGAAATAGGCCTATACTTCCGCCAGTTTTCTATACAATGCAATACTATAGCCTACAACTGCAATTTGATAATGCCCTCTTCACAAAATTTCAGAAAGTGCACAATATGAAGCCGGGAAAGATTAAGCCAGAATTAGACTGTAAAAACTACGTTTTCAGTGTATAGCGAAAGACAGTCTCGGTACTCGGTTATAAGCTTTTTGAGTAGGCCTATGTGGACGTAAGCCTAGGTAGTTCCGGATGGATCGAGGGACCATCAGCTGTGAGCGAACGCCATCAAAGACAAGACGTGCAGACGTACAGATTCTCATCTAAAGAGGATCGCCTTTGTCAGAGGTGGAGAGTGTAACCATGGAAGATAAGTAGGATATGGCATCTAGATGAGTTGCGTGTGCGTTGTACATGAGGCTAGCCAGTCACATACAGGAATCCAGATTAGAGCGAGACTGTCGAATCCTTCTGAGGTGAAAGTAGCATGCCTGAGAAATTTTACCTAGGGCCTACTTCAGATTTTAGGGAACGTGTTGACTCTCTGATGTATACACCACGGAGGCCTTACCGACACGGACATATCTTACCAAGGGTTCTCCGACACGCCATCCTGTGGTACCAGACTTAATTAAGGAGCGAAAGGATCAACTCATCCTTGCCATCCTGTGAAAGAGAGAGGATTTCGGGGCTGATCCGCCACAGTACATCGTCCTGCCATAGCGCGGTACCATCAAGCCCTCACGGTCGTTGATCGAAACTGCATGTCGTCGATGTTTGTGCAACAAAACCTGACCGTTCGGCGGATCGTTCTGCACTCTGAATAAAAAATTTGACATTAGAGCTTTAAACCTTAACGAGAGCACATCGTGAACTGTTTCGTAGAGATCATAATATTATATCGATTGCGTAATACCAGAAATTTAGAGAAAACCACGCTTACTCAGCGGTGAGTTCTTTACCGGTCTAAACCAGTCAGGGCATGTGGAATAGGCCTATCAGTGGACCACAAGAGAGAAGGGAGCAGCTAACGGTAGGCTACCACGAGTGGGTCACAGCACAACGCAGACTGGCGTAATTGGGTTTCCATTTGCCAGCTTGCTTGCTCGGCGTGATTACCACTTTTTCCAGATGAAGCGGTGCAATGGGATGGAGGAGTATGGCTGAGGTCTCGGCGATACAAATCCCCCATCGACCTTGTGTGGATAACTAACGTTGCATGTGAATTAATATTGGACTGGAACACTATTGTCCACGATTTCGGACGCAGCGCACAATTTGAATTTTTTACTAAAAGTCAATAGAGGTAAGATCAGAATTTCTTAAAATAAAATGCTCGAACCAAAGAAGTACAATTCTTTTAAAGTTACGCCAGTTATGTAAACAAATTCTTAATGTAGCCTATAGGCTATCTCTTTTAACACAGTTCAACTATATAAAACTGCAGATAGTAGTAGCCATGACATGGCAGTTGCGTGTTGTAATACGTTCCCTTTCTCATGACGCGGCGGTGATCCTTGTTCACGCTTTTATATCCAGTAGAGTTGACTATAATTGCTGGTCAAGTTCTCCCTGGACATCCATTGGCTGTGACTGGGCGCCTTGACCGGATCCTTCTCTCTGCCGCTCGGCACATTACCCATATCCCAAAATATGCACCAGTTTAAGCTTATATGCGTATGTCCTGTATTCCCGCATCGCAGCGCAAATCCTATAGAATTGCTTCTCTTGTCTGGCGGTCTCCCTGGTGGAGCTTCTTCTTACCTGTTACCAATGCCGACTTTAGGGGCGTGCGAACCGTGCGGCCGCACGGGGCCCGCAACTTTGGGGGCCCGAAAATGTCACAGAAAATTAACATGAACAAGACAACTTAATAATAATATAATGGTTTCGATTAAAATCGCCTCTTTTGTCAATAAAATTAAAATCAACTTCCTCTATACCCCAGAATTATCGTGCATAGTTAAATTTGACTTGTTATACTTGTTAACAATCTACTAAAATAAAATGATAAATTACTCGATTTGTATTTATGTTATTAAAATATTACAGTTTAAATTACTATTTTTGTTGCAGCACAACTAATAATGTCTAGAAGAAAACACTTTAAACTTCTTGATCCTGGTTGTCCTGAATAATCAACCTCCAAACTATCTTAACTAATATCTTAACACCATGGTAACCTAAACAACTATCATAACTAACTAAATACCTTAATTGAGGAAGAACTTTAACTGAACAACTATCTTAAAAAAAAAATTCTTAAAAAAAGAACAATTCTAACCAGTGGTGTAGTGGGGCGGGAACGCGGGGGAACGCCGTTCCCACATTTTTCTCGCTCACACTATGCAAAATTCTTGCAAGATTGCACTTTTTGCTACAGTTGCTACTTCAATTTCCACAGGCGTTCCCCCACTTCATTTTTTAGGACTACACCACCGATTCTAACTAAAGAACTATCTTAACTAAAGAACTGTCTTAACTAAAAAAACACATCTTAAGTATTCAACTATCTTAACTAAAGAACTATCTTAACTAAAACACTATCTTAACTAAAACACTATCTTAACTAACGGATTATCTTAACTAAATAACTATCTTAAGTAAAAAACCATCTTAACTAAACAGCTATCTCAACTATCTTAAGTAAAAAAAACATCCTAACTAAAGAGCTATCTTAACTAAGAAACTATCTTAACTAAAGAACTATCATAACTAAAAAAACACCTCTTAACTAAAAACACATCTTAAATAAGCAACTACTTTAACAAAAGAAATATCTTAACTAAAAAAACCATCTTTACTAAAGAACTATCTTAACTAAAGAACTATCTTATTTAAAAAAACACATCTTAACTAAACAACAACCTTAACTAAAGAACTATCTTAAATAAGAAATACATCTTAACTAGAGAACTATCTCAACTAAAGAATTATCCTAACTAAAAACTATCTTCACTAAATAACTATCTTAACTAAAAAACAAATCTTAACTAATCAACTACATTAACTAAAGAACTACCTTAACTAAAGAACTAACTTAACTAAGGAACAATCTCAAGAAGAGACCTACCTTAACTAAAAAAATACATCTTAACTAAACAACTATCTTAACTAAAGCACTATCTTAACTTAAAACACCATCTTAACTAAAACACATCTTAACTAAACAACTATCTTAACTAAAGAATTATCTTATCAAAAGAATTATCTTAACAAAAGAACTGTCTTAACTAAAAACACAGCTTGACATCAACTCTGTGAACAAAAAATATCTTAACTAAAGAACTATGCCAACTAAAGAACTATCTTAACTAAATAACTACCTTACCTAAAGAACTATCTAGACTAAAAACTATCCTACCTAAAAAACTATTTTAAATAAAGAACAGTCTGTACAACATACCTATCTTAACTAAACAACTAGCTTAACAAACAACTATCTTAACTACAAACTAAAGAACTGTCTTAACTAAACAACTAGCTTAATTAACAACTATCTTAACTACAAACAGTCTTAACTAAAGAACTATCTTAACTAAAAAACATATTCACTAAACAGTTATCTTAACTAAATAAACATCCCAATTGCATAATTATCTTAATTAAGAAAACTATCTTAACTAAAGAACTATCTTAACTATAAGACACATCTTAACTAAACAACTATCTTAACTAAAAAACACATCTTAACTAAAAATATCTTAACTAAAGATAAAACAAAAAAGTGTTTCTAACTAAAGAACTTTCTCAACTATCGAAATATCTTAACTAAAAAACCATCTAAACTAAAGAAGTATCTTAAGCAAAAAACACATCTTAACTAAACAACTATGTTATGTTAACTAAAGAAATATCTTAGCTGAAGAAATATCTTAACTAAACACCTATCTTAACTAAAAGCTATCTTAACTAAAGAACCATCCTACCCAAAGAACTATCTTAACCAGAGAACTGTCTTAACGAAAAAACATTTTAACTAAACAACTATCTTAACTAAATAAATATCTTAATTATAGAAGTATCATAAATAAAAAAACACATCTTAACTAAACAACTATCTTAACTAAAGAAATATATTAGCTAAAGAAATATCTTAACTAAAGAACTATCTTAACTAAAAACAATCGTAACTAAAGAACCATCTTAACTAAAGAACTATCCTACCTAAAGAACTATCCTACCTAAAGAACTATCTTAACTAAATGACATCTTAACTAAACTATCTTAACTAAAACTAACTAAGGAACACATCTTAACGAAACAACTATCTTAACTAAACAACTATCTTAACTAAACAACTATCTTAACTAAAGAACTGTCTTAACTAAGAAACTATCTTAACTAAAGAACTATCTTAACTAAAAAACACATCGAAACTAAAACCATCCGAACTAAAGAACTATCTTAACTAAATATCTATCTTAACTAAAGAAATGTCTTAACTAAAAAAACTATCTTAAGTAAAGAAGAATCTTACATAGAAAAACACATTTTAACTAAACAACTATCTTAACTAAATAAATTTCTTAATTAAAGAACTATCTTAACTAAAAACACATCCTAACTAACAACTATCTTAACTAAAGAAATATCCTAGCTAAAGAAATGTCTTAACTAAAGAACCTTCTTAACTATAAACACTATCTTAACTAAAGAACTATCTAAACTAAAGAACTATCCTACCTAAAGAATAACTAAAGAACTATCTTAACTAAAGACTATCTTAGCTAAAGAACTATCTTAACTAAAGAACTATCTTAACTAAACACTATCTTAATTAAAGAACTATCTTAACTAAAGAACTATCCCACCTAAAGAACTATCTTAACTAAAGAACTATCTTAACTAAAGAACTATCCTACCTAAAGAACTATCTTAGCTAATGAACTATCTTAACTAAAAAAGGCATCTTAACTAAAACATATCTTAAATAAACAACTACTGTAGCTAAAGAAATATCTTAACTAAAAAACCATCTTAACTACAGAACTATCTTAACTAAAAAAAACTATCTTAGCTAAAAAAACTATCTTAACTAAAAATGACATCTTAACTAAACTATCTTAACTAAATAAAAATCTCATCTAAAAAACTATCGTAACTAAAACAATATCTTAACTAAAGAACTATCTTAACTAAAGAATTATCCTACCTAAAGAACTATCGTAACTAAAGAACTATCTTAGCTAAAGAACTATCCTACCCAAAGAACTATCTTAACTAAACAACTATCTTAACTAAAAAAACACATCTTAACTAAAAACACATCTTAGATAAACAACTACTTTAAATAAAGAACTAACTTAACTAAAAAAACTATCTTAAGTAAAAAAAACTATCTTAACTAAAATGACATCTTAAGTAAAGAACTATCTTAACTAAAACAGTATCTTAACTAAAGAACTATCTTAACTAAAACAGTATCTTAACTAAAGAACTATCTTAACTAGAAAACTATCTTAGCTAAGCAACTATTTTAAGTTAAAAAAACACATCTTAACTAAACAACTATCTTAACTACACAGCTATCTTAACGAAAGAATTATCTTATCTAAAGAACTATCTTAACTAAAGAATTATCTTATCTAAAGAACTATCTTAACTAAAGGCTGTGCAAAAGAAGCACAATAATCAGCTGTCTCTCAGTAAATGCCATTCTTCGTTCCCCACAAATTACGCCTATGTGTTCACTATTTGGCTATTTTGTCTAGGGCAAAACATGCCTATTGATTGTTTAAATACGTCTTTTAGACGTTATAAACATTTTAACGTCTCTCGTAATTGTAATCTCCACACTTCTAAAACGCCACTCGAAGGCAAAGTGCAGGGCATAATCAACCTATAGGCCTATTCACGACGAAACTAGCGCTGGAATGTTTTACCGAGACAATCAGGAGGCTTGTAACGTTCAAGCCGGCATAGAAGAGACCCTACACTTAGACCGCAAGTATGCCACCTGCTGTTAGGGTCAGCCCTGTACTGTAGCCTTCAAAGGCCTGTGAACAGGCACAAACTTTCAATCCCAAAGCGACAACAGCCGAAGCATCAGTGGCGGCGCCAGACAGTTTTTGAAACCAGGGCATAGCCAGGGCAGTCATACAAGTAACCAGTGCACAAGGCGAGCTTAAATGGTGACCATATAAGATCGCACTACCGCGCTTTTCCATAAATCACCCCGCACTATTATATTTGTCTATTAGTCAGATGGGCGAACCCCTCCGGAAGCTGAACGCTTTTTGAAATTTGTAAAGGAAATTTTAACATTTCAGTGAATTAAGCTTATATCTCAGGATATAACAAATATGCCCGAACAAATTCTGGACAGGGCAAAAATTCTGGCAGGGCATCTACCAGGGCAAAGGCTTTTTTACCAGGGCATTTGCCCTGGCGCGCCCTGGTGTAGCGCCGCCTCTGCGAAGCATCGCTTGAATCTCCGACATCAATCACAGCCAAGTCCTCAAGAACCTTCACCTGGCCTACCTGGACCCGAGAAGGACGGCGGTCGACTCGAAGAACGTCCGAAGAACGATCGACAACCACGTCCACACTTTCAACCGGAAGCTCGCGATCGCAGGACCTACCACCAAAGGAAAGACGTCGAAGAACTCGACCAAACTCTCGTCTCGACAAGATATATCGAGAAAAGACAACAAACCGCAAGCCCAATCGCAGAGAAAGATCTCCAGAAAATCGCCATACACGCCAACCAACGACCTCTTAAATCGACAATGATGATGACGTCACTGGAAGATCATTAGCCGACGGTAATGACTTCATCTTATTAGCTCCGGCCGTCGTCATAATCTTTTCAATGGCGTAATTTATAAACCCATACATTTATTTTCATAATACTTCAGCAATAATTGCGATAATAATATAGTGACGATATAGCCTAAATATCATAATAGTAACAGTATAAATATTTATCCAAGGCAAGAAATATTTCCGCGAGTCCGCTTTGTGGGACCTTACCTTACAATTTTTAAAATTTTTATAGCGCTGTGAAAACCTCAACGACGACGATGATGATGATGATGTATGTATGCATGCATGTATGTATGTATGTATGTATGTATGTATGTATGTATGTATGTATGTATGTATGTATGTATGTATGTATGTATGTATGTATGTAAAGTTCCGCATATAAAACTTCCGCCGTCACAGCGGGCATATATATTACCGCAGATCTTCTTCTTCTTTTCCTTCAGGCTCGAATTAATCCCTCTTTGGAGAGGGGTCAGCCACTCGGATCCTTCTCTTCCACTTGTTTTATCGAAAGTGTATGAAGATCCATAGAAAATTTTGGAGCAAAGTTTCACAACCGGATGCCCTTCCTGACGTCAACCCCTTTCGGTTTGGAACCTAGCCTTTGGTGCAAGCACCTACCCGCAAGGCAGCGAGGGCTCCAGGCTTATTTAAAGGCGGCCTGTACTCGCCTTGTCACATGACCGTCATAGAGCATCTGCAGCTTTTATCATAGGATGCGGTGCCACCCACATCCCATACCGCGCCCTGATAGCCTTGCCGCTGTTTGTCCGCGACTGCTTATTCGACAGGGTATACCTGCTTATTTCGCAGCTAGCCTCTATATCTAGAGGTCGTTCCACTATCCGCCACCTGTGGACGCGTGTGGTAGCAGTACAGCTCTCCCCACAATTATTACCGCAGATCGCAAATGCATTTAACTGATTCAGCAGATAGCGAAGACTTTCAAGACTGGTGCCGTTGCAGAGAACTTTCTTGTCCTCAGGGCAATCGTGTTAGAACTTGAGCTACTGGTATTTTATGTGTACGATCTTTGTGCCAGGCATCATTTGCTATGTCTCTAGAGGCACAAACTGAACTTACTCCATGGTTTCATTCCCTGAGCCACACTAACTCCTCTCACCTTTTCTGATCATGTTAAAACCTCACACGCTCTTCCGACTGTGAACTTCTGCGCATTAGGATTATTCGCAAATCTGTTTCCCTATCCACCTTTACCAATATAGCACACGCATTTGTCTGTTCTAGAATGGACTATTGCAATCCATTTCTTATTGGTCTTCCTATAGGGTCCACCTGTCTCCTCTCCAGTCAGTTCTCAATGCTGCCTCCAGACTGATTGCTCGTCTTCCTAAATTTTCACATAATAGGCCCCTATCTCTTCGTATATGGTCAATCAACTTCACTGGCTCCCTGTCCTAGCCCGCATTCAATTTAAAGTTCTTGTTTTTGTCCTTAAGTACAAACTGGGTACTACTCCAAAAATATCTCGGGGACCTCATCTGCCCTCCCCCTCTTTCTGCAGCTTTTGCCGACCTCTCCGCTCTCGCGACCGGCATGTCGACGTCTTTTCCCGCGTGCCAGGACCACTCTAGCTTAAACCGGATCTTTTGTCAACATAGGGACCTCCCTGTAGAATGCCCTTTCTTCCTCTTTACGGGTAACCTTACTTTCTGGATCTCTTCCTACATCCCTTTCCGTTCTTAATACTTTTAAAATTTTCTTCTCTCGAGGCCTTCGCACTGGAAGCGCGCCGAGTGGCTTCAGCTGTGAGCGGTGCTATACAAATCTCCAAATACGATACGATACGATAACTAGGCCTATGCCAGACGGATACCTGTTCATCTGAGAGATATGGCTCCTTTGTAACCTCTTGGCAGATGATACAGCGCTCCCAATTTGTATCGGTTGCCGGTTTGGAGATTTATTGCTTAATACAACCTGGGATCAAGAAGTTTGAAGTGTTTTCTTGTAGACATTTTTAGTTGTGCAGTAAAAAAATAGTAAATTAAACTGTAATATTTTAATAATATAAACGCAATTTGAGTAATTTATTATGAATCCAAATGGCTACCAAAATCTACATTGAGAATCAATTGAACAAAACGGTCTTAAATCTTATTTGTGGACCACTTTAATAATAATAATAATAATAATAATAATAATAATAATAATAATAATAATAATAATAATAATAATAATAATAATAATAATAACACGGACAATTTCTAGAGCGCCGTAACGCGACCATGCCGCTACAAGGGCGCTGTACAGACAACACAGAATTATGAAAAATTTATATTTCTTTTTTTGCCGCATTTTCACAAAGAAAATATTTCAACGTGGCCCAGTTATCCCCAATATCTATATCTCTTAATAATACTATGTATGATGTGAGTGCCAAATTTATGCTTGTATCACAAAAAGCACAATTGTTTTGCTATGCCGCTGTACTGTTAAGCATTTTTAATTTTTGATATTTTGAATAGCTAAAAATGTACTGGGGCGAAAACATACTCTCGCCCCAGAACCTTGGTGAGTACCGGGGCGAACGTCCCTGTTGCCCCTATGGAGTCGGCGCCTATGACTGCCTCAGTGTTACGTTAATGAAGAGTCCTAGCTGACGCATTGACCTTAATTCTAATTTCAGGTCTTCTAACATCGTAAGCAAGAATAAAGCTTATTTAATCGGAGGAATAAAGCTTCTTTTTTCACGAACTAACCAGTGCCGTCTAGAGTTCTGCGAACTTCATTTCGGAAGAAGTTGGTCGTAAGGGTGCTGTTCCATTGCGAACAGACAGTTCTTAGTCGGCTTTCCTGTATTACAAGATCAACTTTTTCTTTCATCGCACTTTTGGCCGCCTTCAAATCCTTCACTTCCAAAACTACGGCTTTAACGAGGATACATAGAAGTAGCTCGATCGGTAGATCTTGTAGCTACTCGTAAACGTTAGCAGATATCACATATGCTAACACACTTCTTAAGCATAAAATCAACCAAGTCAAATCAACCAATTTTTAAGCAGAGTTGTACACATTACAGCAATACATACAGAGCCCACTTTCAATGTCAACTTATATTAGGAGGTTAAACTTAATTTAAATACATGGACGAACTAAACGCAGCCTAGAACTTACTGCTTACTTCACAGCTGATTCTATCGGGTGGCTTATTAACAAGTGTACAAAGGAGGAGAGTAAGCAAGATCGAACCTATCTTTGGCGGTTTTATTCTGTTGGCATTATTTGGCAGCATAAGATTTTCTAAATTTTTACGACCCTCTAATAGTTATTGAAATTGTTTTCAATTATTACATTTTAACGAGTTTTCATCGAGAAGTTCCAAACAAGTTGGATCAACCTTTGTACTGATTTGAGACTGTAGTAATTAGAGACTAAGTCGCTACACAGCTTTTGCTTAACATGCTGGAAGATGACGAACACAACGTAGGCCCTGTAGGCCTGTACTGAGCCTGGTGAACGACGATTAAGGAAAACAGCGAGGGACCCGATAGCAGAAGGATCGCTCAAATGTCTGGATGGTCTGAACTCTGAAGCACTATATTCTGTTGAAACCGGCGAAGGACGTGGCACATTTAGACACAAATTGCTCTCTTAATTTCGATTCTAAATACTGTTGAGTTATAGTACGGTAAGGCTTTTTGGCTACAGAAAAAGCATGGCAACTATATCAGACTATTAAACCTCGTTGTTTAAGCAATTCAGAAAGTTTAGATCCAAGGAACAATTTGCAATTACAGTCTAATGTCAAATAGCTTACCGTTGTGTCGTTCAGCGAGTCGAGTTTTACACGTTTAGCATTGTCTTCTTGGAATAATAGCCTACTATAAGCAGAATAAGAAAGTATATAAGTGGTCTTTAAACTCTTTATTAGTGCGAGACAATTTAAACAACCGAACTTTATAACAACTACGCATAAAATGATGAAATATTGCAGTGTCCGTAAGAAACGATGCAGTATTATGATCATTTTTAAAAGTGTGACTTAAAATGCAGTTATGTTGCTGGGAACTAAGAGAATGAACTTTATATACATGTAGATCTGCAATTTGCATGCAAACAGCAGCTGGTCGTCGCGTGTCCTGGCGTTGAGCCTACTCTACTGAATAAGCGTAAAGAAAGAAAAACTGTGCGAAGAACTGGCTAAGAAATTCTGACCAATTTTCCCAGGTGTTCATCATAAAAACTGATCAAGTAACTACATTTATAAAATGCATTAATACTTACGTTGGGAGCCTTCGTTCTTTTCATCATCAGTATTAGATTCAGCTGATGTTCGTTTCTTCGACATCGTATAAAAGAAAGTAGCAGAAGAACAAAGGTCAATTAATGAAGTAATCGAAGGCTTTAACAGATAATGGCGTCCGGAAACCATATTGTGACGTCACACAAATGACGCGATATCCTACACTTCGTAGGGCCTATTAATTAATACAATTTCAATCGTAATCGTAATCTCTAAACTTCTACAGCGCCAATCGAAAGTCAAGCGCATGGCACCAGCTATTCACCGGCGCTACGTTGAATCAAAGGGGGTTTCCAGAGACTACTCCAAAAGAGGCCCGAGTCTGGTTTTCAGAGGGCCAGATCAAGAGAGGAGGCAGAGCAGCTGTTAAGGCGGGTGTCGTTTATGGCGAGAAGAATTGGAAGGCGAAAGATCAGATGAGTCAGGGTAGGAGTACTTGAAAAGGTGAGACTTCAGTTTTGAGTGGAAAGTCCGAGGATGATAGATAGAGGGACATGAGATGATGATGAGGAGGATGGAAGACGGGTTGGAATGATGATTGAGGAACCGAGATTTTGCGGAATTCAGAGTGGAGATCGTTCCAGAGGCGTGATGCTGTGTTAGATATGGCTCGGTTGGAGAACTTGAGATTAGTAGTGACTGTGGGTCGAGAAAGATTGAGATCTTAGGATGCTCGGGTAGAGCGGGTTGCCTGTATGGTGAAGATATCACGGAGATACTTGGGCTGGGAATATTGTAGGGAGTTGTAGGTTAATTATTTTAGTGATAGGACTTTGAAGTGGATTCGTTCTGGGATTTTTAGCCAGTGGAGTGATTTGAGGATGGGAGTAATATGATGATGTTTAGGTTTTAGTGACAGCCCTTGCTACAGTGAGTTTTGGATAAGTTGCAGACGCTTGCTTTGGGTGAACTCAAGGTCGAGGGAGAGGGAATTGCAGTAATCGGTCGAATGTGCATGAAGCAGGAACGCGAGTGGTTGGAGATGTGGTTATAAGAGAAGGTGAGATGTGGATCAAAAGTAATACCAAGATTGCACACGTGGGGGTCAGAGTTGAAGGTCAGAGACGATGAATTTATCGATAGGTGTGTCGAAGGGTCAGGGATTCTCTTCATTTGATCAGGAAGGCCAAATATGATGAATTTTTTTGGAAGGGTTAAGGCAGAGGAGATTGGATGACATCCACTGTGAGTTTATGTTAACCAGGTTGAGTAATTATGCGATGGAGGTGGAAAAAGAGCTTGGGGGAAGGATATGTGGAGTTGGGTGTCGTCTTTGTAGAGATGGTGGTCAACAGAAGAGGATTTTATGAGATGGCTCAAAGGTGTGGTATACAGGATGAAGAGGAGTGGACCCAGGACGGAGCCTTGAGGGACACCACAGGAGAGAGGGAGGGGTTGTGAGCAGTGGGTGAAGGCTTTAACAGAGAAGGATCGGGAAGACAAGTAGGACTGGAACCAGAGTAGAGCAGTGCCAGAGACGCCAAACCAAGAAGACAGTCGTTGAAGAAGGAGGCTGTGATCAATGGTGTCAAATGCAGCGGAGATGTCGAGAAGACAGAGGCAAGAGACTTGCTGATGGCTGACGGCAGAGACCAGTTTATTGCACAGAGACGCACGTAAAGTTTCTGTGGAGTGGTGTTTAGTGAAGCCAGATTTGTGGAGTTAAGGAGTGAATTAGAAGAGACGTAGTCGTTTAGCCGAGCAAGGATAATTCGTTCAGTAAACTTAGATAGAAAGGAAAGATTGGAAATTGCAAGTGTTATTACAGTTAGGCCTATTATAATATTATAATTACATAGAGATATTAATTATTATTGCAAACAAACTGATAAACCGCGACCGCGGCTGCGACGAATCCTATCCTATCAGCACACATTGGGAAACTACTTCTATAGAGTGGGATCCAGAAGTCGCGGTTGGACTCGTTAGGCCTCCCATGCAAGGGAGAAATTATGTTGCGTCAGGCAGGGGCGCCCCCAGGCTTAAAAAATTGGACGCACAGCTCTCTCTCGTAAACAAATAATAGCCTAATAGGTACGGTCGCTCGCCCGCTTTGCTACCATTAATATTTGAAGGAAAATTTGAGTAGCTGCCATAGATAGAGTAGTGAGTAGCGACAAGCGTAAAAAAATTTAGATAACATCTAATGCTTTAACATGCAGTTTAGCCGTTAAACAAAAATATCGATGCGATGCCTATTCCTTGTATGGAACTGATTTGGTGAGTGGACGCACGTGCGTCCAGTGCGTCACGCTGCGGGCGCCCCTGGCGTCAGGTGAAGTAAAATCACCAAATTGCATGCATAATTTATTATGCTTAGCGCTAGTTGAAGTCCCTGCTTGTAAGCGCAAAGAATTGCCTCTATGACATCGGCTGATTGGCACTAGTCCTAATAACCATATATATATGTTACAGGCAATTCGTAAAACCAGGGATTTTGTAAAATCCCTGAAATTTTTAGGTACTTTGTAAAATCCCTGATTCACTCAGGCACTTTACAAAATCCCTGAAAAAACCAGGGATTTTGTAAAATCCCTGAAATCAGAAGACGAAAATTTGACAGATTGCCTGAAATGAAAATGACGAACATAATCGAAGTTTATTACGCAAACAAACCCTATTTTCAAGGGGTCGACAGTTTAAGATGGTATTTTATTTTAAGTTTAGTTCTCATGTTGTACAACCAGGAATTTTTGTAAAATGTCTAACAGTTTATTATGCATGTTCTTATTATAATATATATTCTTCCCACCAGTAGGAATGATCGCAATACAGTTATCTGGTGTCACAAACCGTTTTAGGACGTAGTACTGTCTGTTGGTCTTTGTTGTTGTATCCTTCATTGCTTCTTTCAGCTCATCAATCAAATCGAAGTACGTTTCCTTCTTAATCAGCGCTGTTTTCTTATCGGCATTGTACATAACAAGCAACTGTTCCATAAATTTTACCTCTGTCATATTATGCTCACTATCCATTTTGTTTAGAACTGACCTAACCAAAGGATAATCAGAAATGAAATAGTTCTTGCTGGGTTTTAATTTATAGCAAGGGTACTCGTCTGACCACGGTTAATCTCAGACAATCGGAAAATATTTCGGTCAACTTCTAATTGTTGCGACGGCACATCAAAGAATTATAAGTAAATAGACAATCAAAGTTCTCTGAGTTCTGCGAAACAAATAGGGACAAATTTTTCAAACGGAAAGTGCAGTTGTCGAGCCGTATTGTTTACTAATTTGTGAAGTATCAACAACTTCAATTATCCTGCAACTTCAAAGTCTACTGAGTGCTTCAAGACAAATAGCTGTAAATTTTTCAAAGGGAAAGTAAAGTTGTCGAGCCGGATTGTTTATTTATTTGTGATGTATCAACAACTTCAATTAATTTGCAACTTCAAAGTTTAAATTTTTCAAAGGGAAAGTCAAGTGTCGAAACCATTCGAGTATGTCGTGTGACAACAAAAACTGATGTAGAACTGAACTTAAAATAAAATACCATCTAAAAATGGTAATCGTTTAACTTATAACACTTCTTTGCATAATAAACTGTCAGACATTTTACAAAATTCCTGGTTGTACAACATGAGAACTAAACTTAAAATAAAAAACCATCTTAAACTGTCGATCCCTTGAAAATAGGGTTTGTTTGCGTAATAAACTTCGATTATGTTCGTCATTTTCATTTCAGGCAATCTGTCAAATTTTCGTCTTCTGATTTCAGGGATTTTACAAAATCCCTGGTTTTTTCAGGGATTTTGTAAAGTGCCTGAGTGAATCAGGGATTTTACAAAGTACCTAAAAATTTCAGGGATTTTACAAAATCCCTGGTTTTACGAATTGCCTGTAACATATAGGCCCTATATATAGTCAAGGAATCGAGCGCAAGGCTTGTCTTTAATGTCGTGCATAAACAAATCTCCTTATCAGAGATCACTAAAATTAATGTCAGAAGATTATACTTCTTTTGCAAAGCTGTTTATCGAGCAAAGAATTCGATTGTAGAATATGTCTCATGCTTCACAAAATTTGCGTTTAAATCAAGGACTTAGCTCTGGTTCTTGGTCTCATATTGTACCATCAAATACTGCACTCGATCAACCGACAATAACATCTAACACTTAATTGTGCTCTGCTTCAGAACACGTTGAGCACTTGAGCGGTCTAGATGGCTGCATGTTCTAAAGCTCTGGAATTCACCGCCAAGTTCTATGCGTTTGTAATCTCTTTAATTTCATTCATGTCTAAATGCAAGAATCGTCTGCTTCAAAATACTTGCTTAACGTCGTCTGATATTCGACCGAGTTCTGTCGTGGATTAACCTTTGATTAACCTTTGAATACTGTCTCACTGTAATAACCGACCATCGATCGATTTCTGTCTTGCACTTGACAACAACGGCTCTAGATAATCTTTATATGACATTATATTTCCTCAACTTCGATGCAATAAAATTAGATTAGGACCGAAGTAATTACCGGCCAGTATCTCATTTACTGCACGAGTAGACCTATAACAGTGCATCAGTCCGAAGCAATTCTGTGTAATGTAGTCCAAGTCGATAAAACTCGACGGTCGATCGTTTATTTGCGAAGTTGATCGAGTCGACGAGAAGTCGACTTATCGACGAAATTTGTTCGAGTCGATCGTCGACAGCTGCACCAAGTCGATCGTAGCAGTCGACTCCATCAATTACGAAATGTTAACATAGGTTTATCTTTTTCAGATTCCAAAATGTAGCAAAATGATAGGCATAGGCCTACATTATATAGGAGCTGTATAATTTATGCACACTAGGCCCTATTATTAACGAAACGCGTTTCGCTGAAAGTAATGTTTATTTATTTCATAACTTCTTATCTCACTTGTGCAACAGTCTAGCAGGAGTATTAAACAACATAATAACCGTTGTATGTCTGTCTGTCTGTCTGTCTGTCTGTCCGTCCCGTAACACACTATTGTGACGTCACTATACGGCCACCTTGGCGACGGTTGTCTTGACGACGGCTATAGGCCTATAATATGACGTTATTGTTATCGCTGCAATAATAATTGTTTTTTATATACCGTGATTTTTCACGGGTTACAGCTAGTTAATAAAATAAACGAACAGACACGTAACCAGGATGTCAGTATTGCAAGTTACGCTTCTCGCATTGTCTACCTCCAACTAATTAATGATGCCACAATGACCAATGACGTCACAAACGGGACGATCACTTCGTTCAAAGTAAATTTCAATATAATTATCGTAAACAGCTGTTCTTTTAAGCTAACGGCTTAAAACGCGCTTAACATAATTCACTTACTGTATCCAAGGCTGTAGTCGAGGGTATACGCAATTCACGCAAGTGTACAGCGTGTACTCGCCTTTAGAGACCGTGTACTCACCTCACAAAATATTTGTACTCACCTCTAGTATGTTAATAATAAAAATAAATCATCATGATGTGTCTCATTGCGACGTTTTATTAATTGAAGTGTAACGCATTTGTGACGTCATTGTATCTGCGAAGAGAGTCAAGAGACAACGTAATAATGCAATACCTGAGTGTTAGAAATTGTCAGCTGTGTGACTTAGGCATCGTCAGTGTATCATTCAGTCAATCGAACAGTCAATTTGCCATGAAATCAGTCAGTCAATCAGTCGGCTAGCCATAAAACCAGTCAATCAGTCGGTAAGTCAGTGCATCAGTCAGTCAATCAATCCGTCGGTCAATCAGCCATCGATTGAAACCTGGATATTATAGCAAATGATCTCGCATTGGCTGCTATTCACTATCAATCCAAGGCCTATATTCTTAGATTCTTTCACAAACAGGTGGACATCTGCGGCGACTGTTTCCTTGCTAACAACCAACATCAAGATATCCAGGTATCTATATATCACTCAACGTTGTCAAAACCGTTTACGGTACAACGTTAATTGCTCCTAAATAAAAATGTCCCCTTTCGACGATCAGTTGTTTCTTTCCGTCGTAACACAAACTTAATGGCTTTAAGGTTTCATCTTCCTCCTTTTCCTCTTCACCCTCCTCCTCCTCCTCCTCTTCTTCCTCTTCTTCCTCTTCTTCTCTTTCTCCATCTCTTTCTTTTTCTTCTTTCTCCTCCTAGTTTTTGTTGGACAAAGAATTTGATTCCATTTAAGATCTGAATCCAATGGAATCGCTCTACCATTGCTGCAGCTAGCACCAATCACTCGATCATCCGAATCGAGTGAGAGATTTCCAGGATAATTCCGATTTGTGTTTCATGTGATGGTATAAAGGACGAATGGCCCTTTGTCCATTTCGTTTCAACTCATTTACGACCCACATCCACTCTCTCTTTCATCCAATCAACCCACTCGCTCTCTCTCTCTCTCGCTCCTTCTTCTTTTCCATCAAGTGGTGAATAATGATGAAATTTCCGATGGATATTTCCACCACTACATGAATTGGGTTCTTGATTCCTCTTGGTGACTGAATGTATCGAATAAGTTCTGTGACTTAACCTCAGATATCAGAATGGACGATGAATCACTGACCATCAAGAACTGACCATCACTGGACAATGAATCTTTGTTACTAGAAAACAAGCATGAATAATGTTAGGCTATCAACCACACTATTCAACCAATTCACAGTTTAGATCCAACGAAGAATTGTGGTTTGCATAAGGGAACAAACCACTAGGATCTGCAGAAGAACAAACGTCACCTCTTGCCTCAACGTAAATATTACAAGGAACACCAATCGGTTGTTGAAAAATGCTGTGAAAATTAAAAGAGAATAGCAAACTCAAACGCAGTTGAAAAATAAACCGCTTACGAGAACAGCTAAGAAAGAGGATATAAATTAATTAAAAGTAACCAAATAAACGAAGCCGTCGAAAACAGCGTCTTGAAACTGTACACCTATGTGACGTCACACGCCTTACACTTCGCATTCATTAATGATGTACTTCCTTAGGAATTATCATGAAAATCTATATTATGACTAGAGTATTTACCCGTCATATTATGACGTCATATTATGACGGCAGTGTAGGTTAAAATGCTCTGATCGCCGTCGTGAAGACGGCAGTACTGACGTCACAAACGGTTTCTGTTTCACAATAGACTCCAGAGCGTCCTCCGACAGACACACGCTATATGAATATTATATGTATAGATAAGAAAAACAAAGATATACTTATGTAATTTTTTACTACATTGAAACATGACAGTACAATCAAGATCATAACAATAATAGGATCCCTCAGGTGGTCAAAACTATTCCGGATATGTGGTGTTATTCTGGAACGGCTTCTCCCTCATCAAGATTCTGTTGGGCAAAGGTTCCTCGACAGGCAATCGCATTAAAGCGTTGAAGGGTGATGGAGAGGCGCTGGATGAGATAGCAAGTCTCTCTGGGTTCTCCGGTGATTAGAGTTAGACGTTTGCTTTACTTATTGTTATTATTACTATTGTTATTATTATTATTATTATTATTATCATCATCATCATCATCATCATCATCATCATCATCATCATCATCATCATCATCATCATTATCATCATGGTATTCTCAGAGATTAGTTTAATCGTAACTACAAGTACTATTAGTACCACAACCTCTATTACTACTACTGCTGCTACTACTACTACTACTAGTAGTAGTAGTCTACTACTACTACCACTACCACTACGAATACTGTTACCACTACTACTACTACCACCACCACCACATTACCCAATTACCACTACTACCGCTGCTCCGACTACTACCGCAACTACTATTAATCAGATAAGCCTACTTGTAATGAGCTAATTTATGAATTCACATCAGAGCTTGGGTAGCTGGAAAAACTAGTCTTCGATCATGCGCAAAATGAAATAAGAGAAATAGATGGGTCCCACAGAGCTGGTTGTAGTGGATTCACTGAAGGAGGACCAGCTTGTGAGAAGGCACGGAAACCACATATCCCTTTTATAAATTGGAAGAAATAGTTGGCAGGAAGACGCGAGTCTGTCCTCGTGGGTTTTTTAAGTGAGTGGAATGCAAGTAGATCGGTGTTAGACCACGAAGTGCTTTGTATATAGCCTAACAGTAATTTTAAAATGGACGCAAGCTGGAAAAGATAACCAATTTATTTCATTTTTAGGACATTAAGCCTGTAACTTGACGCCCAGGACCAGACCTTCGACCTTTAAGCCAAAGAATAAAGCGAACAGCTGCACAAAGAATTGAATCTATAAGGAGTCATTTAAGGTTAATAAGTCTGTCCAATTTTTAAATCCTAATCAAGCATTACAGCTGGACCTTTTGCTCCGGAGCCCTCATCGGGGCTCAACAAGCCAACACCTGGTCTTAAACAAGTGTGATGTAAGACGTCGTTCTGAGACCACAAGGAAGTTAAATGGTTTGGCAGATCTCCATGCACTAGCTGTAAGCCCTTTAGATAAAATATTGGTTTTCCAGGAATATCTCGTAAGTAGCCTAATTGCTTAGTAATTGCTAGTTCATGACCAGTTAGTTTATTTGCTCAGTTACTTCAATGCCGTTTACTTAAAAATTTAGTAGGCAATTCTTATAAGTTATAACTTCGAATCTAACTCACCGGCGTGTCCCCGTCTCTATATTTCAGGGATCTGCATCTCGGCATTAACACGTATGGTCTGTACATGGGGGCCTTCAATGGGTTGGCACTCATTCAATCGGGTATCCAGTGGCGACAGATCTCGCCCAATAAATAGCCTACGTTGAAAAAGAACAGGGTCTAGGCCACATGGTTGATACAGTAAAATTTGTATCGTTTACATTTACATCAAATGCCTCATATCTACAGGCGGATTGTCTCCCTCTTGATCCGCCCATGAAATTGGAAGAAATAAGTCAATCTTTGGAAAGGGGTCCATGGAAGACGGGGCCGTCTAAACAGCGTCACGAGACAACGGGAATCTCAAGGAACACTCACCAAACAAAAGGACGCCATTTAACTCTGGACTAAGGTCCTTGCTCTGAACGCTGTCCACATGTAACGTACGCATAACTAAGTAAGGGCACACGCTGAATCCAACAGAATCGTAATGCAAATGTAAATCTATGAAATTTCTCGATTCCACACAAAAGCTTGGTCAGGGAGCCAGCTTATTGTATATAAATGCTGATTTAGGAAGAAAGTAATTAAATCAATAGTTTGGGTTCGCTCTTAGTCGTGATTAAAAGGACAGAAAGATGGACCTTCACCGACACGTTCGACTGACCTACGTTTCTTCTATAGTTGGCCATCAGCGACACGATACTGGTCGATTCGGTCCCAACAAATGTAGCTGTCTCGGGAAAATGTCAGCAGCAGTTATGCCTTAATTATGGGTTATGGTTCGCACCAATGACTCCTTGTTTCTGACAAGCGGAGTGGTGCCAGCTAGAGAATCCAGTGTCTCAACTTCGAACGTACAGCGCTGAGTCCGATTGACGCATTTCGGTCTCGTGCGACAGCGAACCATCTGGCGATTCGGTCTTTGCCCCGTCCATGTCAATGTTATGGTAGGACCACCAAAGCGACTGCACACCCCCAACACCAGGCGGCCCCACCTTTCGGTGGTCTCTGCTGACGTCATCCAGATCGCTGATGTGACACCTGATGACGTAATTGACTTCTGGTCCGTCTGTGACGTCAGTGCAGTCGCGCAGGTCGACCTTGGTGACGTAATGGTAATACTGATCTGGGTTTTCGGCGTTGAGGACGAGCTTAAGTCCGATGGAGTCTGTCGATGGATCGACGTCTGGTTTTGCGCTCTCTATGCGCTCGAGTTGAATGACGACGAGACGGTAGATGAGCAGAAGGCAGACGAGCGTGTTCTTGCACGTGAAGAACATGTTCGTGTAGCTGAGAACGTTGTACTTGAAGATGAGGAGCAGCCGGAGAACGAGGAAAGGCGCGTCCTGCATCAGAATCGATATGACGATTCCGTAGACCTCCGACGAACAACAGTTCTGCAGAGATGGAGTGGGAGACGGAGACCGAGGACCATTCGTCACATGGAGCGGAGACGGATGTCCGTTGGATTGGGTCTTGAGGGCCGTGAGGACCATCGTGAACTGAATTAGACTCCAGGACCAAATCGATAGAATGATGACGCACAGAGGACGATTGAAGCGAACCTGCGATGGAGGAAAAGACCGTCAGTATAAAAGACACACTCTCATCGACATAGACATTTAATGAGACCTATATGGGCCCTACATGCTAACAAGTTATGCACTTAAATGGAAACAAATCAACGCGTTCAACTACAGTACAATAATTGTACGGAGTTCAGAACTGCCCGTTTGTGCACTTCTCGCTGCCAGTATGCTAATATGGAGCCCATACAGGACACATACTCCCATATGGGACCCATATATATAAAACCAATATGGGTCCCATATAATGCCCATAAATATGATGGCAGGGTTATCATAATCTTGTGATCATTTATATCTGAACTTAAGACTCTTCTATTTCGACCTGTTTTTCCATGCTTTGCCATGGTTCCTCGTTGTAATTTGCAATTTTAATTAGATATTAATATGGAGACACAGGCTGTGACAGAAGAGACAGACGCAGGCTGTGACAGGAGAGACAGACACAGGCTGTGACAGGAGAGACAGACACAGGCTGTGACAGGAGAGACAGACACAGGCTGTGACAGGAGAGACAGACACAGGCTGTGACAGGAGAGACAGACACAGGCTGTGACAGGAGAGACAGACACAGGCTGTGACAGGAGAGACAGACACAGGCTGTGACAGGAGAGACAGACACAGGCTGTGACAGGAGAGACAGACACAGGTTGTGACAGGAGAGACAGACACAGGCTGTGACAGGAGAGACAGACACAGGCTGTGACAGGAGAGACAGACAGGCTGTGACAGGAGAGACAGACACAGGCTGTGACAGGAGATCCATTTAGATATAACGGTCGATAAGAAGAAGGACGGACCAACATGGACAGTCGGACAGACAGATGGACGGATTGACAGTCAGACAAGACAGACGATGGATAGATATATATATGGACAGAGTACAGAATACAGAAGACAGACAAACGGTTGGATAAATCTCAGACACACAGACAGACAGACAGACAGACAGACAGACAGACAGTCAGTGAGCTGGATAACTGACGACGTCTTCCTTAAAGGCGTCGAAGAATTCGACAATGTCAGCTGCGGTAGCGATGTAGACAAGTAGGAGTTCGGAGAGCTGGTCGTGAGTGAGTTCTCCCTTCGGAAGAATCCAGCGCCCAAGAATGAGGAACAAGAGCAGGACCTGCTCGAGCAACCGAACCATCTGCTCCGACTTCGAAATGATCTGAAAAAATACAACAGGTACGGCCGAATTACTACGAGTATTGTACATATAGACCAATAAAGGCACTTCATTTGGCGGACTATAGTACCTGATCGGGCATATCGATTGCTAATAAAAAAATATTATCACGAATACATTTCTTTTAGAAAAATGGCGCGTGGACTGCGAAACTGTCGCTATATTTGAATAGGTCAAAAATCTGAACAGACGCAGTTTAAGAGAGGAAAGAATACGTTCATGACACGTCAAAACATCGCCATCAATGCACTGTGATGCACAATTCATACATTAGATTATTATTATTATTATTATTATTATTATTATTATTATTATTATTATTATTATTATTATTATTATTATTATTATTATTATTATTATTATTATTATTATTATTATAATAATAATTATTATTATTATTATTATAATAATAATAATAATAATTATTATTATTATTATTATTATTATTATTATTATTATTATTAATGAGCTTTTATATAGCGCCCCTTCAAGGTGATCTACTCAGGAGCGCTCACAGTCCGAACACTGACTGTGAGCGCAATAAGATCCGTGATGGACATAGAGAGTTGTCATTAAGTTTGTAAGAAACAAGGTAGAGTGAGTCATAGGGACCAGGCGGAGTGCTACAGGAAGGCCATTCCAGATTTCGGGGCCAGCGACCGAAAAAGAACGGCGCTGCATAATGGCTGTCCGCGCGCGGGGGACCGAGAGCTCGGCCTTGATGCATCATGCATTCAAGATGCAGAATCATCGATGCCTCCTCTCGCTGACTGCGCGTTTCTTCCGCTGTTTCCTTTTGTCTCTATATGCATACCTCTCTCTATCTCTGTATCGGTCAGTCTTTGTGAAGGTTTTTTAGTTCTTATTTCCATGTGTGTATACATACAAATACCTTCTTCACAACTTTACCCTATTCTACGAGAAATGACGTCGTCGTCTAAGTTTTAGCTATCCACGTTTTGACGTCCAGTGCTCTGAACCAATCCAATTTACGATCCTAGACTCGATGCCTACTTCAACACGCAACCGCGCAATAACACAGATCCGTGATGGACGTCATATCCCTCCGCGCTGCCCGGCAATCCACTGGACTGATTGTATCCATCAGTTCCGGTCCACTGACCACCGCAATGCCACGGTCTTCCGGTCAGTCTATTAGCGAACGCCGCAGATGTAATTGTGTTTTGACTGTCGTCAACGGGGGCTTAGTTTAAAAATCGTTGCTGCTGATGCTACTGCATGCGCATGTGGATCCGATAGGAGCAGAGGGTAGCTCCATCGAAATTAGAATTGCATAAAGGAACCTGCTGACGGAATCGAATCCTGAGTCAGAATCATGCACCGTGCACGCCGTGTTTTAATTGTAACAGTCCGTCAATCGTTTTTTTGTTTTTAGAGGCTTAGTTAATATGGACGCATAGAGCATCACTTGACTGCAGCCAATCAGACTGTGGTGCTTTGGAGAGATCGGCTAAAGTGCGCAGTATTGATGTACATCTTCCCGGATGCGATGTATGGTTGGAAACAGTTATGGTAATGGCGGAACCAGGTCTTCCGCAACGAAGGTCAAGGGAGTTGGATGAGGCAAGTGCTTCCAGAGTGAGGCACTGTACTGTTTTCTTATAGTTTTACGACTATTTTAGTAATTGGGAATTGTCTGGAATCAAGTGTAGGCGTATGTTCATGTCCCAAAATTTATTTCAACCTATATTTACTTATGTGTGTATGTATCCATGTATATATGTATTTTTGTATGTATGTATTGTATGCATAATATATATATACATTGTATTGACCGATGAGGTATTAATTGTTGCTTGCTGGTTCGTGGACTGTTCTGACATAATATAGTCATAGGCCTATATGGCTTTAGGTAGGCCTACTGTAATAGAGTACAACAATTGCTGTAGTGACTTGCTGTGTTTGATCATTAATATGACAAATTCATGAAGAAAATAATATGTGTATGAATTATCTAAATTTAATTCTAATTGCTAATTGATTAGCTGCTGCTAATTCTAATTCTAATCGCTTAGCTAAAAGATTTTGCTTATTCTAATTCTAATCGATTAGCAAATTTCAGCAGCTAATTCTAATTCTAACCGATTAGGAATTTAACTAATCTTGCCCAACTCTGTCCTATAGGCTAAACCAGTGGAGGCATAGGCGCCGACTTTTAGTAAAAGGTACTGGGGCAAGAATTTAATTTCCACGATCCCGTGATCGGATGATCTCATCGCCTATCCTGCCCTGTCTTCCCTCTCCCGGTTCCACGACAAATGGTTCACGACAAATGGTTCACGGACAAATGGTTCACGGACAAATGGTTCACGGACAAATGGTTTGTGTTTTTTACATTGGACTACGAAAAAGCATGTTTAGCTCTATTTTCATCGAACTAGAAGCTGAATGAGCGATGAAAATATAGCCTAGCTCAAACAAGAAGCTGGATGAGCGTTGAGGAAAATATAGCTCAAACTAGAAGCTGGAAGATCGATGAAAATAGAGCTCAAACTAGAAGCTGGATCAGCGATAAAAATATAGCTCAAACTAGAAGCTGGAAGATCGTGAACCATTTGTCCGTGAAACAGTTGTCGCAAACAGGCACGGTTCGTCCGTTAGGCAAACTACGCAGCCGCCTAGGGCCGCCGATTTTTAGGGGCCGCCAATTTTCCATTTTTCCAAAATTATTTAATTATTATTTGCTAGATGGAAGTATTATAGTGTTGGTTTATAGGGTTGGTGTAATAAATCGCGCAGATGTAGGCCTAACCGTGAATTGCTAAAAAAGGTCATGACATTCATTTGTGAGGTGAATTCCTAAAAAAGGTCATCAACTTTTTTTGTAATATGAAATTCGAAAAAAGATGGAGGAAATTACCATGTCGAAAATCTAAAATTTTCGGACGGTTTGCCTAGGGCCGCCGGGCCGTTTGCCTAGGGCCGCCAAATGTCTTGAGCCGGGCCTGGTCGCAAGCCATTTGTCGGTGAACCGACTTCTCGTGGCCATTGAATCTTTCAACGGCGTGCTTCCAATTGAAGCCTTCATCGAAAGAACCACTAGAGTCCATTTTTAACATTTTGAGATATTCACAAAACAAACTTTGAAAGTCTACAAGTATCTTATTTACGAAAATATCTAAACGAAATTTGGCATTCACACGAATGTGTTATGTCTCTATAACATGTAAAAAGGATATTGATTTTACAGGTAGGTGGCGCCACATTGTAAAGGTTTAAATTTTGCTGCGTACTGCAATTTCTTATGTAAACTTCAGTTTTTTCGCCGTGAATAGATAGTATTCAATGAATAATTGCAAATTTGTTCAACAGTAACAACTTATTCATAATAGCTGCTGGTATTAAGCTAAAATTAGTATTAAAATTAAATGTAAAAATTGTCTGCCTTGGGTGTTTGCAGTTCACGATTCATGCAAGAACCACTTAAGTCCAAGGACTCTAGTTGTTTTTACATGAACACTATATTTTCTTCCCATTGTAACTCTGGACTGACGTGAGTTTTCTGAAAAACACACTTGTAAATACATGCTCTATAGCATTAAGTATCACAGGACGCAGTTAACTCAAAAATGTCAAAAATGGACTCTAGTGGTTCTTCCGATGAAGGCTTCAATTACTGAATCCGTCTGATATAGGCTACTTAAACGACCGATTTACAAACTTTGAACGGTCCAGCAAACGTTTCTGGTTTGCATTCTGACAAGATTTACAAAAGGCGTTCCCTGTTCTTTAATTAAAAGTAAATAAGTAAGTTTTATTAAGCAAGTTATGATACTTTAAATGACCAAAAAAGTACTGGGGCCAAAATATAGGCTAGCCTACTCTAGCCCAGAACCTTGGTGAGTAGGCCTACTGGGGCGAAAGTTCCTGTTGCCCCTGGGGAGTTCGCGCCTATGATTGGAAGGCAGTTCTCTCTCATTCACACAAGTAACACAACGTAGTTCTTCTAATTTTGCACAAGTGGTATTTATACGATTTAGAATATGAATTACCATTTCTTTGATTATTTGCGGAACCTCCTCGTCTTCCGCCTCTGTTTCGGGTTCGGTGCCGTTGTTGATGATTGGATCCAACGTTAAGGACCCATTAACATGACCCAATTCTACACTGATCCTGCGCTCCAGTTCGTGTAGTTCGAGAAGCCAGACAGTTGGGACGATCGACAGAAGGTAGAAGAGGACGCTTGGACAAAACCTGAAGACGAAGAGACGTTTAAGTTACTGGTTTGAAACTTTGAACTGAATAGTAGGCCTACATCACGTGACACCCCGAAAGAGATGCAAGGAAACCACACCGCTACTAACAAGAATTTTGTTCAGTATGGTGCTCAAGTATTGAGTTAATGAGCAACGTACAATCTTTCAAAAATTATAGCTTCATCATTAGAGACAATAAAAATAGGGCATAACCGGAAATCGCCTCGGACATTTGCTTCGGCCGAATATCCCGTTTCTCGGCACTATTCGTAAGTATTCGCCTCGGCAAATACTGTACAAACAAATAGTTGCAATAAAATTTTTAAACTTAGGCCTTTTCAATTAACCGATTTGTAGGCTCATAATATCAGCTTTGAGCTTCAACTAGCATATTCATTTTGAAGCAGAAAAGTACAAAAAACATCAACACCGGAAGTCCACAACGGAAGTCAAGTCTATTTAATTGATTATTTATTTATAAAATTCAAAATGTATTAGTCAGTTACTAAAGTACAATTTTTTTCGATAATATTTATTAAATGAAAATGTGAAGTTTCGCATATGGAACAAATGGTACTCGGTTCGTACCCGTATCCGGCAAATAGTACATCCAAATAGGGCCTACTCGGATTCGGTACTCGGTGGAAAAGTCTATTCGGTTATGCCCTAAATAAAACAGCCTTTACAATAGCCTTTACTCAGGCTGCCATGTAGTTAATCTGGCATTGAAAGTATCAATTATAAGGAGGCAATGCATAGCGAAGTCGTGTTCACACAGAAGGCAGACGATTAACTTTCTTAAGTTGAATTGATTTTTTGGGTTTAACACAAAACTGCCTATAGATGAAAGCACGGCAACTGGCTGTTTCATAAGTGACAAACCTAATATTATTTCAGCCCAAATAGGCCTACTAAAACGCTACTTAAGACTAAGTTAAGAGCACGTTTCTGCGAAAACAAAAAAAATTGATTCAAACCTCAAATCATGCCAGACAGTCACGCCCCATTTGGGCCGCCTCTATAGTCGATATTAAATTCCCAGAGCGCTCTATTAGGGGCTGGCCGCAGAGTCCTCGCACGTGCTTTGCACATCAAACCTTTGACGGGCAATCTTTATGGGCTTTGGCAGCGGTGTCCGTTGCAAATCCCACATCATTGCTGTAAACATCACGCTATAGAGGCCTTTGGTGTGGACATAACTGCGTATTTAGGTCTATCGTGGCCAATGATGGTACGCCTACATTCTACCGCCACACATAAAGCCACGTTCATTAGGCTGGCCAGCCCGCATAGTGCCACTATAGTCATAATATTATTGTTGTCAAAGCTGTGGGGCAGTGTGGGCCCATTGCAGGAAGTTGTAAGGGACTGGCCCAGTCTGGCCGGCTTTTGGAAGTTTGTTAACTTGAATTTTGAGCAACGAGTTACTTCATTCTCAACAACGCCAAGTCTCGCGGCTGCGCTCAACAGTTGTTATATATTACACAAAATATAATATTACATCTCTAATTAAAGTAATTTTGTTAAAATCATCTGGCTCGCAGAAGAGCGCACTTTGATTTACTTGTCGCTAGGCCTATGTTTTTTGATGAAGCAGTAATATCTTTACTACGAAAACCGTTGCCATTGGTGTTACTAGCCTATTGGATCATACAACAATGTCACAACAGCATCATTAGCAAGAAATTCACCATCGTCATCATCATCATCATCATCACCTCATCATCATCATCATCATCATCATCATCATCATCATCATCATCATCATCATCATCATCATCATCATCATCATCATCATCATCATCATCATAATCATCATCGTCGCCATCATCGCCATCATCACCATCATCATCATCATCGTAATCATAGGCGTAATTTGTGGGGGTACGAGGGGTACACCGTACCCGTACCCCACTTTTTGGACTGGAGGGTACCGTACCCCCCACTTTTGAACAATGCCAATAAATGTTTTATTATTGTGCCTTGCCACGGGTTGCAGTGTCCGCCTTTGCTTCGTGTATGTAAGAAATTGGTACCCCCCTTTTTAGACCAAAGTTACGCTCCTGATCGTAATCATCAGCATCATCATCGTTACGAAGCCTATGACTATTGTTATGCCTGTAATATAACCGGTGCCGTTATAATTATTTAGCAGTCGCGAAGCTGAAACAATGCGAAATTTGGTACCCCTCATGTGCACTTTCTAGCAGTGATGTAGTCGAGTCCACCTAAGCCGAGTCCGAGTCAAGTCCGAGTCCATCTAAGCCGAGTCCGAGTCGAGTCCGAGTCCTGAGGTGTTCGAGTCCGAGTCCGAGTCCGAGTCACTAAAGATCGAGTCCAAGTCCGAGTCCGAGTCCATCCACATCAAAATACACTGAACCACGCAATTCAATGCCATGAAAAAATAACAGGACTATTTTGACCTTATGCAGAAAGAATTTTTAATGTAATCACCCAAATTTCACATTAAAAACACTAAATTAAATAAAGTTTTGTTCGATAATCTGGCACGATCATAGGACACATAAAAATTCTTCCACTGCTAAACACAAGTTCAGTAGGTAGGAACAGTTAGAACTGTAAATGCCAAGTGCAGTCCTGTCATGTCACGTCCTCGCTCCTTCTCTACACTGGGAAGGGCGATACGAAAGTTTCTTCTAATGAAGCGATAAATTAATAACTCCACGCATAGTTTAGCATTATGATTGAAGATATATTTACAAATCGACAATCCCTAGTATTCGGTTCAATATCATGCCCTTCACGGTGTGTGCCTCTATAAATGTGCCTTCCACGCCGATAACAGCGATGTTATCGGCGTGGAAGAGCACATTTATACCCCTTGTCTATTCATGATACTCGTCTTCACTTCATTAGTTTCTATTGTCTGCTGGTAGGAACTGGTTGGCGTATGCATATAGGCCTATAATTATATGCCTATACAGGCCAAATAGAGACCCTCTGTCTTATACCCCAGCCTATTCATGATACTCGTCTTCAAACGGAATAGTTTCACCTGTACTGGCCAACGACCTCTACTGGCTGATCCCTGTAGCGACGGTCGGCCGGATATTCACGTCAGTTCTCGCATGAGGGGTGGTCTTAGCCGTGGCATTGCAATACAGTTGCTTGTTCTGCCCAGAAATTGTGACTCGGAAAACGAGTCAGCGAGTCAAATTCGAGTCCAGGGTTCGAGTCCGAGTCCAAGTCCGAGTCGTGACAGTCCAAGTCCGAGTCCGAGTCCGAGTCCGCAGAAAATCGGTCTCGAGTCGGACTCGAGTCCTTGGCCGGACTCGAGTACTACATCACTGCTTTCTAGACCAAAGGTATACGCCCCTGGAATAAAGAAAGGCATATTGTTACGTCATTTCATTTATGAAACACGTTTTTTTGTTAGTAATTCCCTTTTTGCGTCACTTTAATTATGAAACACGTCTATAATATTAATATTGTGTAGGCCTAAGTTTTAATTTTAAAACCGAAGGACCATGTTACGTCACTTCAATTATGAAACACATTTATAGGTAATTTTTAGATTTAGAGAATAACAGCCTTTGTTACGTCACTTCAATTATGAAAAAGTGTATTAATGTTATTAAGTTTAAATTTAGATAGCCTATCAAAGGCCTATTGTCACGTCAGTTGTGAAACACGTCTATAATTTTGTAATTTTAGACTAAGAGAACAATTAAACGCCTTTCTTACATCACTCCAATTATGAATAACTCTATTGTTATTAGGTTTAAACCTAGAGAATAAAGGCCTATTATGACGTCACTTTAATTATGATCGACACAGATCTCTTCTATAGGCCCTAATGAAACACGTCTATTGTTATTAATTTGAAATTACTGTATTGATTACATAACTAGCTGTAACCCGTGAAAAATCACGGTAGGCCTATATAAAACAATTATTATTGCAGTGATAACAATTAAGCTTACTGCCCCGTTATATTATGACGTCATATTATAGGCCTATAGCCGTCGTCAAGACAGCGTAACACAGCTAGACAGCTAGTCTGCTGGCCTATAGGCCTAATAGCCGTCGCCAAGGCGGCAGTATAGTGACGTCACAATAGTGTTTGTTACGGGACAGACAGACAGATAGACAGACGTACATCGGTTATTGTTGTTTAATTAGGCCTATTATTATTGTTATTGTATTTATTATTACTCTTATTATCTTTATTATTATATCTATTTCTATTATTAGGCTATTACTAGGCCTAGGTTATTCTCATCTTCATTTTCATTATTATTCGGCATCGCCCATAAATGGCGCTAGGTCCTAAATATGGATTCATTGAACGATATTATAATTATTTAACGGTCTTGAAGGGGAAACGATGAGAAATTTGGTACCCCCACCCAACTTTCTAGACCAAAGTTACGCCCCTGTGTATCACTATTAAATTGTCGTTTTACGAAGAACAGTCACGATTTTGCTAAGAAATCTTGAAATTTTAAAGAGTGGAACATTAGGCTATTAATAACACGGACAATTTCTAGAGCGCCGTAACGCGACCATGCCGCTACAAGGGCGCTATTAACACAAAAGCAAGTAAATAGACCTACATATAATTCAGAGTTTATTTGCAACATATCTCTATAGATATATCAGCGGGGTCAAGGCCATATAATTATGTCGCTGTAGGCCTAGATTTCCATTTCAACATAGGATAAACACAACCAGAAGCGGCGCTACACCAGGGCGCGCAATGGCAAATGCCCTGGTAAAAAGGCCTTTGCCCTGGTCGATGCCCTCTCAGAATTTTTTACCCTGTCCAGAATTTGTTCGGGCATATTTGTTATATCCTGAGATAAAAATTCAATAAATTCACTGAAATGTTAAAATTTGCTTTACAAATGTCAAAAAGCGTTCATGTGCCGGGGGTTTCGCGCATCTGACCTCCTGACTATAGACAAATAGTGCAGAGGGCGATTTATGGCAAGCGCGGTAGCGCGATCTTATTATGGTCACCATTAAAGCTCGCGTTACCGCGCTGTCCATAGCCTAAATCACCCTCTGCACTGGTTACTTGTATGACTGCTCTGGCTAGGCCCTGGTTTAAAAAAATGTCTGACGCCGCCACTGAACACAACCTCTTCGTTTTCTTTCCTCAAGTTTTTCTTGGCTTTCCTTCGTTTCTATTCTATCCATTTAGGCTATTTAGAACGTATGTAGGTCCCTATGTATGTGTAGGGCCTATAATGTATATATGTACGCATGTATCATGTATGAACATATGTACCAGGTACTTACCTGCCTATTTGCAAAGCGCCTTGTAAGAATCTCACAAGGGCGCTTAACATGGCATTCATAGGCGTAGGAGGCGGGGGGTCAAGGGGGCAAGCGCCCCCCCCAAATTTCGGGCATTCCTGTTTTTCGGGCAAGTAGGCACCGGGAAATATGCTGAACAATTTGCCCGAATCGGAACAGTATTAGACTGTTAGTAGCTACTAGCTCGCAAACCACTATAGCATTTGTCACGGCTTCGTCTCCCGACTTGGCCTATGACAGAAACGGTCAGCACAGCGTGGTGATGGAAGAACAGCAGATGCCTCAAACTATATCACATCTCACAGGAGGCCACATCAACCGAAGAGTACCCTCCATCCACCCCTTCGCCGTAATCACCCCAGAGGCTAGGCCGACTGGTGTGTAAGCTGGGTACCTGCCTGCCTGCCTGCCTACCTGCCTGCCTGCGTTTCACCCTACCGGACTTTAGTAGTCAGCTTAGCAAGACTGATGGGGGCGATACAAGGGATCGTGGAGGAGGGGAGGGGAACACAGAGGTTGTGGGACAGGGAACACGGGTCAGACTGACTTGGAAGAGTAACTGGGATAGATAGAAACGATAGAGATTGGTACGTATATGTAATCTGTATATGTAGGTTGTTACATATTAAAACTCTAAAAATCTCCTTTGGTCCGAGAATGAATACGTCGCGCTCTCTATAGGCCACGACAGGGTTTAGAGAGACGCGACAGCATTTTCAGCTTTACTAAATTAGTTACTTAATTACTTACCTAATTATAGCATCCAACATGTGGGCTGGATACCGACTTCAGAAAAGAAATAAATTCAAGTTCTGTTGCACTCCACTTTTCGGCGTGCAGGTCGGGAAGTCACTTCAAGTCAGCGTTGTGTGCAGACATTTCTCTCATGTTTAATAGGCTATTTACTTAGTTGTGAATTTGTGACTCAAAACTAAGTGTTAATTGTTAGCATCAGTTATCAAGTTAGAATTTTAACTATGTAATGGCCGAACCTTCACGAAAACGAAAGTATCAACAGCGTGTTACGTGCAGTGAATGTGGTAAGGATTCAGACTACGCAGACCAGCGTGGTAAAAATCACCAGAGTAAAAATGTTAAGTTCATCGCTGTGCGTGAAAAGTCTCAAAAGCAGCGGACTTTTTTCGTGCAACCAAAGCAAACCGCAGTCTCACAATCTGCCTCAGATAGACCAATGCTCAGTCTGCTGTCTGCACCGGACGCATCTGGTATAAGCTTATCGACAGACTACAGTTGCGTCAAACGAGCTGTTTGATGAAAACGACCATAGTGAAAGTTCAAGTTTTGATGAAGAGGATGCTGACCAACCTGAGTCTGAGAATGAGAACTTCAACACTCCCTCTAGCGATGATGTAATAAAGGATGGCCAGCCTTGCCCAAACCAACCAATGCTCAAAGAGTATTGTCCAAAAAGAATCGGACGTGAAGGAACTCGAAGGGATTTTAATCCTGAATGGTTCAAGAGCAGGCCCGCCGAAAGGGGGGCAGAGGAGACTAATTCTCAGGGGCCCGTGGACTTTTGGGCTGTTCTAGAGAGACGTCACGTCTACAGTGCCTACAAATGCACGACGCCATGGCAATTACTCGGATTTTTTTCGGGCAGAAATAAAATCTTGAACCCCCCGCCGCTGAAATTTCCCCTACGCCTATGATGGCATTCTAGCAGATCTGAAAAGGAGTGTCTTAAGATGGCTTGAAAATGTTACTTGAGCTGTTAATGAATCACACAGAAAGTGAAATTCCAGTGAAAGACGCATGCACATTAAACACGTGCAATTTAGTTAGAATTGATTATAATCTAATCAATGGCAACTATATTTTGTTTTATTGCAACTGCAGCTAATCTACTTCTAGTAGTTAAAGCCCTGCCTACCATTTCCATTCTTGTCCTTTCTTAATCTTTAGAGTGAGAACAGTTTCCAGCACAAGACCAGACAGTGATCCGATGATGTACCAATTCGTGTTGTCGTTGGTAATGACAGCCAGAAGCCATATGGCTAATACTCCATGGAGAGCAAACATGGCTCGGACCATAATGGCTCGTGTGAATATGAACCATCCCATCGTCAGCTGTCCGTTGCTGTCCTACTCATGTCGCACCCTTAGTCGACCGCTTCGATCGACTGTCTCACGGAAAAGCAGGTCCAATTAGCGTATATGAAAGGCCATGCTCCGACCGACACCCTAACTAAAATCCACCAAACTCCTGCTTTCACTGACAGCCCAACAAAACAGCTGCTGCACCTCCCATTCGTTTATCAATTTATCCTTTACGTTTTAACTGCCAACAAACCGTAATCGTATGCCTAAGTTCAGAATTTTCTGAAGTGCTACGTAGACATCGATGGCTGGAAGCACAAAGGTGCTAAGCGCACTTTTCTTAATTCTAAGAAAACTGAAGTTGAAGTTTTGTTATGTGTTGCTAAAATTCATTATTCAAAATAATTCGATTTGCAATGACTTTTCCAAAAGAAGAGCTTATTGCAGTGTTACAAGTATTTTTATTTTTGCACAAATAATTCTGTTTGTAAAAAAAAAATGACTTTGTAAAATTACTGTAAGGAAATATATGCACTTAGGACTTTTGTGCGCTGATGCTGGGACACCTGAAATACTAATTCATGTCAACTGTTTTGACAATTGTTTTAGAAGACCCTTAATAAATACTGTTCTAACTAGCCTTTAAGCATTTGTTAATTTATTAAGCACCACATGATTATATTATTTAATTTTAAAATGTCTTTTAAGCAAAAAAACTCCTAATAATATCAGGAAAATAACCAAAAATAATTTAATTCAAGTATGAGCGACTCTTACGCCGAGTTTTCCTTCAAATTAATGTGATAATCATAGCTGTCATACTTATCATTATAATTAACATCCAATAAAGATTTAAGAAAAAAATATTATAATGAAAATCAAGAAGCACCAAAATGCATCTTCCTCCATAATTTATCCACATTTCACACGTTGAAGAAGTAAAACAATAAAATGCAACAGTAATTATAAAATAATGCTCTGCATTCAAGCCATTAGTTTCAGATAAGAAAAGAATAACATTAAGTTTGAATTCAGTCTTCTTCCTCGTCAGCACAGGGCTCCGGAAGACAGTCTCGAGCTCTAGCATTTGAAGGCAAGTCATTGTAGAAAACCGCATGCTCTGCCGGAATTACTCTGCTCTTCAGTAGCGCAAGGAGGTCAGCTTTTTTGGCCGTCGAGATTGGGATTCGAGAGAGATAGGCTGGTGTAAGGTCCCCTATCAGTGTGTTTGGCCTGCCGCGTTTGCTGGATATGTTGAGGCGAAGGAAATTCTCATCACTAATCTGGTATTTGTACTCAATGACAAATGGGTGAAGTTTACTGAAGCGCAGCCACTTAACACGTAGCCAATTCACCGTATCCCCCTCCATATTCTTGCTGCGATTTAGTAGAAGAGTAGAAGCCAGCATCTTCAAGTCACTGAAGTCTGTGTGCATCATTCGCTGAACGATAAATGGAGGAGCTTTCTTTCGTGCACCGGCTATCGCCACTTCCCAATCACGAGTTGTATAAATTTTGAGATGCTTTGTAGCTCGCTCAATCAGGGAGTGCATTAGATCTACATCTAAATACGAGTGGCCACTCTCCATATACTTTAGATCAACAGTTTGTAGAGAAGGCAATGTTCTAATGGCGTACAACATGACTGCACAGATAAACTGGTTGCGATTTTGTCCACCGCAAGTATCTGAGAATGATGTGACGTGCGTGACGGTTGCTGGAAGTTTTCGCAAGTAATCCAGAAGGGCGGACCCTATATCATTTGCTCCCCTACCACCTTCTGTCTCGTCCCATATGTAATTGAATCCTTGTTGGGATGCCGATTCCAGTATCGTAAAGTTGTACACAGCAAGCTTCCTTCTATAATATATTTGTGAATCACCTGCATGTGGAGTAGAGAGAACTGCTTCAAGATCAAATGTTATGGCTCGATACGATTGGTCACTGCAAGCTTTTACTTTATCGCGACTCTTCTCCTCCATAGACTCTTTTTCTCGCCTTTTATGTGCTTCCCATGCATCATGCAAGTTCGTCTTCTCTGTATCCACAGCATTTCTGTAGCTATTACAAGTGGAGCACTGATCTTTCTTAGGAATAAAGAAGCCAAGATTAAATTGGGTATTGAAGACTCTTCGATAGATTTCTTGCTTAACAGGTGCTACTCCAAGCCTTTGACAGTAATCCTCACTGTACAAACGGTAAAGCTGTTGAATATTAAGATCAGGTGCCAAATACCGTTTACGTGAGTCTTTGCGAGTGTAATGCGATTCAACCTGCGGAAAGCTGTTTATGTGATCGACGATCTTCTGGATATTCTCATCTGAAGTTTTATTTGCAGGAACCTTTCCTTTCCGACCATCTTTTCCAACAAATAAACCAGTATCTGATTTACCTTTTAAAGCCCTGTTAACAATCTTGATTGAAATAGCAAGAGTACTGCAAAAGAAGTTTCTACAGACACGCATTCGATCATCATCGGACATCAAATAATACTCTCGACTTTTCTTGCGCTTTGTGCTTACAGCCTCTCCAGTTGCAGCATCTATGCTACGCCTGCGGACAGCAACTTCAGTGACTGCGCTGCAGAGGAACTGAGACTTGCACTGAATGTCTTGCAACGAGTAATACTCGTTGCATAATTGCACTTGCTTATCTTCCGAAATCATGACCCCACACTTAAAACGACATCCTTCTTCGCAACCCCCACATGGTTTTTTTCCCGCCACTAGTTTCCCTTTCCTCGAAACATACTCCTTTCCATTAGCTCGAGATAGCTGCCTAACATTTCGTTTCCAACCTTGTGTATTTCGTTTACGCTTTCGTGAACGCTCCTCCATATCTGATGGTGGTAGGCAAGGTGTAGATGCATCGTCGCTGAGAGGAAGACTTCCTGAGGGACCAGGCTCTTCGTTAGAGAGAGAAGTTGAACGAGTAGACACTGTAACTTCTGTTGGATGTGGAGGATTAACTACATCAACTGTTGTTGGAAGCACTGAATCAGGTGACATCTGTTGAGAAGAAATAACCCCGACTGGAACTTGCAAAGGTTGCAAGATTGATGGCCTACATGACATGTAAAATAAAAATAAATGCCAATTAAACACTCATTTTTAATAATTTAATAATCTTCCTTTATTGAAGTTCACATTCACAGAATGCATTGCGATTACAATGAAACATTCATAATCATAGTACACTGTAGTAACTGATGACAAGTTTAACAGAAGTTTAATTTAACTTTTGTATTTTCATCATAAGAGTAGTTTAAGTAAATTAATTCATCAATTATAATGGCAGAAATACAAGAAAATGACTACTCCATAGAGACAATGACTATTAGACCTACATCTTAAAATAATAATTGAAACCACATTTGAAATGATAGTACAAAGAACTACCTTAGGCGAGTAATGATGATAACTTTACGGGTACGAGTTCTTTCCATCGGAGTGGCCATACTTGCAACATGAAGGTTGAAAGGCTCGGACGTCAGCAGGTGTGAATGGTCGAGCACTTCTACTGCAGAAACCTCTCTGCAAAAAGGCTCCAAGACTAGAGGAAGTGTAGGATCAAGCCCTTCAACTGTCATAGCAGGTGTACGATTAAGCGGAGAAGAAACCTCGAGGTCCAGAGGAAGCATAGTTGCAGGCAAATCAGTTGCCAGCGGGTGTGAATGGTCGAGCACTTCTACTGCAGAAACCTCTCTGCAAAAAGGCTCCAAGACTAGAGGAAGTGTAGGATCAAGCCCTTCAACTGTCATAGCAGGTGTACGATTAAGCGGAGAAGAAACCTCGAGGTCCAGAGGAAGCATAGTTGCAGGCAAATCAGTTGCCAGCGGGTGTGAATGGTCGAGCACTTCTACTGCAGAAACCTCTCTGCAAAAAGGCTCCAAGACTAGAGGAAGTGTAGGATCAAGCCCTTCAACTGTCATAGCAGGTGTACGATTAAGCGGAGAAGAAATCTCGAGGTCCAGAGGAAGCATAGTTGCAGGCAAATCAGTTGCCAGATGTTCAGTAGATGTTCCTAAGACAGACAAAATGCATACCCAAGTTAAACAATGTAAAGAAACACGGAGGGATGCATCGCTGGTTTTAATATTCACTATGGCAAGCAATACCGGTCTATGCGTCTGCAGGTGTGTTCTGGTGGTCACGATCCCACCTGTAGTTGCTTAATAATACCGATGAGACGTCCATGACATTGCCTTTCGATGCAGCCCAAACCTTACTGCATAATACCGCATAATTTTTACAATTTTACCACATAAGCCGATTTCGAGCTTTAAATCACTTAATTTCCCAAACATCAACATTTATTTTCCATAATTTTACAGCATTTTCTAAGGTTCCTATTCATAAGCTTACCATCATCACTGGATTCCTCGATTGAATCATTAAGGTCCATGATCATCTGAAGCGCTTTTGCAGAACTGAAACGATGCACTCGTTTATGCATTTCAATAATAAAGATTTCGAGATATTGTTTCTGTTATTTTTAATGTAACTTTTATTATTTTTGTAACGGGGACGACGATAAACAGTAATGGCGAATGGCGTGGAAGTCAACAACAAAGACAAGGCGTTAAAAAAAGAGGGTGCACATAGGTATTAAGTGCGCTTGAGCTATTTGCGCTCTATGGATTTCAGCCAATGAGACTTAGCCCAATTGTGTTTTTGGTGCCAAGTGATCCAAATTAACATCGTAAACGTTAGTACCTTTGTGCTCCGATGTATATTTCTTCCAGGCATATTATGCACTACTTTTTTGAAAAACCCAAAAAAGTGCGCTTAGCACCTTTGTGCTTCCAGCCATCGACATGTAAAAGCTAAGCCCAGGATGGCACTTGCTCTCATTCACGAGCGCCTCTTTATTCATGTAACGTCTATGCTTACGTTACACGTTACGTCATGCTTCCAGCCAAAATTTGAATGCACGACCTACCATCCAACGAAGGTCGCACGTACTCCGAGCTAATGCATAGGCTAACTAAAAAGCATTCATGAATCATAAAAGCAATCCATGCTCGTTTGCATGGGAAGTCACGGTTCATCGATCCAAGAATTGAGAACGAACAGTCGATTATTCCGACAAAGGCTTAGTCAAATACTGATTTCATCAGATTTATAGTACGCAGACTACCTGACTGGCTTCTATATATCACTGTTCTTAGTGTGCTTTGGAAATAAAACCAGTTCATACTAACTAAACGTTTCTGATTTCTTCAACAGTTGCCTCTACATTTCCAGGTTCAAGGCTACTTCAGCAGCTCCTATAGAGAACTAATCTGTACGTCAAACAACGAAAGTGTGCTAGAGACCTGCAACTTCACGGCAAAATGTTTAATTTCGATATAACTCGTGCTCAAAGACCTAGTAAAAACAGGGCCAATTAAGTAATTAATAATCCATCCGTGTCCTATAACCTGAGGACTTCTGTAACGCAATAAAATAGCAACAAAACATAGACCGACGATGGGCGGTTTGTTTACGGAACTATTCCCGTAGTCAAATCTAAAGCGCAGCCATCTTTGACAATAACAGGTATCGGATCCAGAGGCTGCTCACGGCTAATCATCTGCCATCCTTCACACACAATGCCCTGTCCATCCATGCACCGCCATGGTCAGTCAGCATGCAGTCAGATTCTCCCTCTCTCCCTCTGACCCTGCAGGGCATCGAATCGAAGGCCGGTCAAATAATAAATGCTCGTCATTCACGCATCATCAACGCGTTGTGGTTGATGACGGTACTGATTGTAATGATGATGGTAATAACGATGACGATAACAACGTATTGTTTACCGCTATCATCAAGTACCGGTAATTATACTGATGACCATGAAGATGATGAATAAAGTGATGATGAGAATGAAGCTGCTGCTAATGTTAATAAACAACAACAATAATAATATTCTACAGCAATTGTCCCACAAATATTGTTTAATTTGCATAAAACCATTCTGTCATAGACTCATAGGGCCAATAATAATAAGATAAATAATACTAATTTCCTGAATGACGTCAATTCACGACATCCAGAAATATATATAAAAAACAATCTACTACTGTGTCTATTATTTCTCTGGCCTTTGAAATTCTAGGTCCTGTAACAACGCTGGGTTTATACCTTTAGCACAAAGCATAGGCACTCTGTAACACTAGCAGGGCCTAACTAGACACACGAGAGGCATATATGCCACTTTTCCAGTGCTTATCCTTTGCAATCCAACCCTTTTAATTAACGCCGTCGACTTCCGCAGCACCTCTTCTTCTAAGCCAGAACTTAGCATAGATCCATACATTTTTTTCTCCAGAACTTCTATAACGCCACTGTTATTATGATCAGATCATCAGTCGATGATCGCCACTAATCAAACTCGCTTTGCAAGTCAAATTCAAGGCCGAGTCCGGTCAACATGTCCTGCCGAGTCCGGTCCAGATGTCCTACGGGTAAAAACAATAGGCCTACTAGGCCTACATGTAATTGACCAACTAACAACCTCAGCAATAGAAGACATTGGTGACTATGGCTTAAAGGCTGCATGGTAGGTTATACGATAGGATAAACCAGTGGACGACGCCTTGCAATTCTCTCTGTCAACTATAACACTGACGCTATACTTTATCTATACATAATTATAATATCCATATAGTGTCCGTCTGTCGGGGGACGCTACGTCACAAACGGGTTCTGTTCTATTGTGAAACATAAACCGTTTGTCTTGACGACGGCGATAACCAACGATACATATAGGCCTATAATATGACGTCATAATATGACGGGCAAATACACTAGTATAGATATAACAACAGACTACACATGTGCTGCCTCAAACTTATTGACCACCTCCGGGGCATCTGCTCTGCCCCATCCCCTCGTCGGCTGAGCTACAGTAGACTGTAGTATGCTGCAGCTCCCAAGCCGGGAGGAGCCGTCGACCGCCAGCCCACCTCACTAGAAGCTCCATCATAGATGGCGCTATACGTCAGTGGCCGTTTCCCGCCAAACGTTCACGCTCCGCTGCGCATGACTGAGAGTGCCAGTCTGGCTGGATGGGACCCTATATTATGCGTCTGGCTCCCATGAGGTAATCTGTGGCACACTGACCTAATCCCACCTACTCACTTACAGGGAAGTAATTGTGGCAAATAAAGTTTTTAATCAATTTGGGTCTATTTTGCCATGAAATCGAATCAAGCAATTCAAATGCTTTTGTTTACACCACACTTTACAGTTCTAGAGATACCCGACTGTAGTCCAATATAACAGTTGCTGCAATGCGATTATTACTCATAAAGACAAACATTGACACATGTAAGAATTACTTTGAGCCCAAATAAGTCATCACTTTAATAAAGTTTAATTCAACACTTCAAACTTTTCCTCAGAGTCATGTCTACTAGTAGTCCACCACCTGACCAAGTCATCACCTTCATGAAGTGGTTTTACCATGTCCCACACCATCGGATAGTGGACTTTGTCCGGCACAGCATAATATGGTCTTCCCGCATCTCTGAAAGCCACCCGAATGCGGTCACGAACCGTTCTTGGTTTGTTCCATCTGGTGTCCGGAGTATTTGGAGGTAGATCATGCCTTGCAAAGGATACTTCCGGCTGGAATAAGACGTACGAGTTTCGTGCTTCAAAGGAAAACCGAGAGTTGGAGGATGGATAGCAAGGTGCAAAGGAAGTGATGAAAAATGAGATTTTGTTGAATTCAAAGACCCAGCTGCTGCTCTCAATGTTACTATCAGCCATGCAGTGGCGCTTTGATGGATCCGACTCTGACAGAACGATGAGCAGTTGGCGAACAGCTTCGCCTAAATCCTGCAACAAATGACTATCACTAAATGCAGTCAGCAGGAATTTATGCAAAGCAAAATGATTTAAAAGAGTAAAGCAAAGTAACAATTTAAAAGGCAAAGCAAAATAATATAACTATGGCACTTCAAGATTATGTCCTTTTCTAACACATAAGGTACTTTGAAAATTTTATTTTGCTTGAGCTTATTGAACACTAGGTGGATAATTGCAAGTTTTTTATTCTCTTTGTTCAATGATTATCATGAAATCCAAGGGAAACTGAATTGATGTACAAACCTGAATGTATTGTCCATAGATGGCGCCAGGAAATTCAAATAAGAAGCCATCTAAATAAAGATCTTGACAAACACAAGTGAACTTCAAGAAAGTTGGAATAGACCTGAAAAATAATCAACTCTCTTTCAGCAGTTGCATACTAAATATCTCTTCAGAATATCATAATTATATGGCTCGTGAATTACTCTTTAAAACACACGTCAGAACATATGCTCAATATGCTATCTACATATATATCTACGTGTCTATATACATACATACATACATACATACATACATACATACATACATACATACATACATACATACATACACATATACATTATACTATCTACATAACTCTACAATTATACAATTATACATTATACAATTATACTATCTACATAACTACATAAATGTTTCTTCTGATTTCAACAGACTAAAGCACATCTGCATTGAAGTTTATAGCACATCTAAAACAGTACTTAATGATATTGGAATAATGACTGTTACTGTAAAGTGAACTTGAATAAAAACTGTCCATTAGCACAATACTTTGTAATTGGCATATTTAGAAAATTGGCATATTTAGAAAAGGCAACAAATAATGTTAATGCCATCTTATAAAAGAGAACAAGGTAATTTCTTTACACGTGGCCAGAGGCAGAAAGAGCAACAGTCAGCTGGTAATCATAGATCCAATATAACATCAGCAACAGACTTAATTAAGTGTGCCAGCTACAGTTGTGCTACTGCTCATTGGGTCGAGTCTAAAAGCGTGGACAGTGGTCAATTTAGTATAGTTCTTCATGCATCAAAACTTTAGTAACAGACTTTAACGCACATCTGCATTGCTTAATGACATTAGAATTATGATTGCCACTGTATAATGGACTTTAATAAAAACCATCCAATAGCACACTACTTTGTAATTAAGAATGTAACAATTGATGCTACCACCTATACAAGATTACTTTGTATTAGGGCAACTCAACAGTGGGACCAATAAAGTGACTAGGACTACTGCTATGCTACAGCTCTTTGGGGAAGTCTGACTCTGGTCGGGTCAGCATATGCAAGTCAAACAGCTTACCCTACAGAAGACAGGTCAGCACAGCAGGACATCAACAGAAGGATACTGTTCTCACAATCAGGACAGTGTTTGGCAATTGCCTCCTGGCCAATAGCTAACAAGGAGCAATAGGGAAAATTTGCCCAGTAGGGTCTTTCTAACAAACTAGCCCATAGAATCTCTGCATGCATGGGATGCAAAGAAAATACTTATCAGAATTTACACTACTTTTTATCAAGAATAATATTGTATCCATTGGTTGGGGTTAGTCTGTCTTTGTTTGACGTTTCTATCTTTCTAAACTTTATCTTTTTCTATCTTTCTAAACTTTCTGTTATTCACCAAGCGATCACTCTTTACTAGTAGCAGAGTCTATATGGCTATTTATTCTTTATTTCTATGATGAGATGGGCAGTATTTCTGTAAATGTTTGCGGATATTTATTGATATTTGTAATAACTGACCTCCGGATGTTCTCCTCTTCATCAGCAAACAGAAAGACAGAGAAAACAAAACAAATTCACGTATTAACGATTATATATTAGCCTTATGTTGCTAGTGCAAATTTCCAAGAAGACATTACAGAAGACAGACCTATATCAGATGTTTTTCTATTGTGATTATTATATATACATGTACATTAGGGTGCGGCTTATTTCTGAAGTTGAGAAATGTGATCTTAAACGCTCATGTTGTTCCTATCCTTTAAAAAAATTCAGGCAAAATATGACTGCTATTGATAAATATTTGGAGGTAGCTCAACGATGCTGAAGTTTCTTGTAGTACACAAGTTGAGGCCGCTGTCCTTGCTTTTTGAAAACTAATTACCAGTACTGATCCAGTCGGCATTTTCTTGAGTGATCAAGCACATTCAAGTATTCCTTCATTAATCTGTCATTGCTTGAAACATTTTGCCCATTTTTTACTTAACATTTTGCCCATTGTTTTACTTATTTGTAGATTCTTATACACACTCGTGTTTGATTACCGTAAAATACACATTAGATAAGAGGTAATTGCTAATGAAGTGTGCTTTTGCAATAATAGTGAATCAGCAAATCATTTGTAATTCAGTAAATTTCATGACCTTCATCAACTTTGAAACACTTGAGCTACCTCTAAATATAAAAAAATTCAGAAATTTTCCCTCATGTATTTAGTTTAAAAGACACACTTTTGGGGTGTGACTTTTAAAAATCAGATTTTTCTTATACCTTAAGCTCCACCCTAATCAGGCCCTTAGCCAGAAATACAGAGTTGCCCGTCCAAAGCATTCGAAGTCGTGACCACCCGACGCCATGAGCGTATGAAGTCGCGACTGCCCGAAGTCCCACTGCCATATGAGTCCGACTGCAGTGCCGCTATGCTGTTTACAGAGCCCTGCTCCTTACAGAACTGTCATCTGAACTCTCGCAGTGGCTCTAGAGAAGGAGCTGGATGGTGGTGGAGAATCATGCACAATTTATGCCCATCCAAAATAATTAAAATAATTTTCACCCGTCTAAAGGACGGTGGACAGCTGGCTGGCTAAGGGCCTGACTGACCCTAATGTACATTGTCATGACCATGCTCATTTTAGAATGAAATCCATGTCAGACTAGCCATTATACATTTATCAGACAAGAAAATATTAAAGAATATAAACTGTTAAATCTCATAAAGAGTATCCTACCTAAACTCAGATCAGACTGATAATCTGCTGAACCCCAGATTCTTGCATTCTTTGCAAATATACATTGAGACTGCAGCCGGATGCTTTGGAAGTTCCTAAGTGCCTTAACTTCTGTGGCATCATAGGTAAGTGACTCTTCTAGAAGGCGGTGAAAGGTACTGATGGTTTCTTGTGAGATCTGTGGCTCAGTAGTGAGATCCAGCTTCTTGCGCAGAGGGTTCCACTTTGCAATGTCTACCACTCTGGTCCGTATAACTACGGCAGTTTTTGTAGGCTCCACAAAAAAGATGAACACTGTAGTATACAAACACAAAGTATGGTTACATAAAGTAATCACAAACACAAACAGTATGGTCATTTAAAGTCAAGTAATCACAAACAAAAATAGTATGGCTATGAAAGAGTACGGCAACAAAAAATCGAGTACCTAATCATAAACACAAACAGTATGGTCACATGGTCAAACAAAGTTAACTAATCACACTCCATTACAGCTTATTAACAACAGCCCCTAGGTTTGTTCCGAATGTTTCAGGATATTCTGTAAAAAGTAAAGCTCCTATGGTCCTCCTGGAAGGTAAGGAAAGCCTTTCTTCACTTTCCACAAGAGTAACAACAAGGAACATCCCAATTAGCACGATGTACTTCGATTTGAACACCAGCTGCAAAGCAGAAACACTAAATACTGAAAACCAGGTCAGTTTTTATGATATGCCAGTCTTGAGAGTGGACAGCGTGGGCTAAAAAATTTCAATGTGAAAACACAGAAACTATGATCACTTTTCCCTGCAACATCAGATTGACCAACCGGATCCATCCATTAAAGCAAATTTAAAATGTAACGTAAAGCAATTGCAAATTTGCATGGCACAACTTCAAAATGCATTTCTTAGCAAAGTCACAAACTTGAAACTACGAGACAAGGTTGTTTTCAAACCAAAAGATTTTTAATGAAACCATAAACACTCAACAGAAGTAACAAAGAACAAATATACTAGAAGAAAGAATTCTCTCACACACAGTTTAATTAATTTTTTCCTCATTCGGTAAATATAGTTCTGCTTAAACATCGATGAGTTAGAAAAGCTCCCAAGATAAGTCTTTGATTGTTGCATGAAATTGCACACAGCCATGACAGAACAGACAAAGACACAAACCATTCAAGTAAACAGCACCACCACTGAGAAATTGTATTGATATTTGTGCTACAGCATGTCAATGCTGACCTCTATGAATTTCACACTTTTTCCATACGCGCATTTGCAGAAAACAGGGCCCTAGGCGCAAACATTTTCGAGGTCCCTTCTGAACTTTTAGACAGAGTCCGATACTCTGGTGGTGTTTAACCTATCATGTGAAAAATCCCACAAAGTTGAACTTAAGCCATTTTTGTGAGTGTTACTGACACTTGTAATTGCAGTAGATGGCAGTTGCAGCTTGTTGCTAACAAGTTTGATGTTATCTTGCACGATTGCACAAAAATGAATTATTAGCCCTGGAAATGAACAAAACAATTATAAATTACAATAATATACTCTTAAGTGAATGTTAAACTGCAAAAATAGATTATATTCAAATAATTTAAAATTCACAAATGTTATTTTTTTATAATTTAAAAAAATATTTTCATTTGCTTAAGGGCCCTTCGAGATTTGGGGGCCTATAGGTGTGCGCCTATCAATAAACATGCCTCTGCTTTTTTCATATGTTTTGGCAGACAGCAACTTGCGGAATGCAGTTTGCCTTGCAGATTGTTAAAGATAAATGGAGAGAACATGAACAGGAAAAAAATCAATGATTTTCATTATTTCTATTATAGCAGAAAAGCAACACTAAGAAACCTACCAAAAAGGGCAAAGGCAGCAACCACAGATTGAGCAGTCAGAGATACTGAGCAGTAGATGAAGATCCCAAGACAGACACAGCGTATTCCAATGATCAAATACTTATCAGTCCTTGCCATCATTGTGTGGCCGAGTTCCTCTGTGGTGTACCACAATCTATTAACAGGCCTGAAGAAAATAAACAGTTATATATACATACACATATACATTATATGTGATTAAGAATTACCATATGAAAGATGAGGCGGGGAGATGGTTGAATGGTAACCCGCTGGCACAAAGATCAGACGGATGATGGGTCGTTACCCACTAGCTCTATAAAGGTTGACTCAGCCTTTTCACTCCCTACCCTCCCAAACCTTGTGACAGACTGTAAAATGAGCAGTTGGACAGATGGGTGCCTTGCAGGCTGCCATACAGTGCCGTCTTAACAGCATTGTAGGCCCTGGGCAAAGCAATGCACAGAGGCCCCTACCCACCCATGGGGATAAAAATTTAAATGGTCAATAAAATTAAACTTATGGATTTATCAGCACTTTCAACATTCACTTTGTAACAAAATGAATGTTTGAACATAAAGAAACATGAGCTGTTAAGCGAAAATTAATCAACTCAAACTTGGGGGCCACTAGAACCATGGGGCCCCTGGCGACTGCCCAGTGTGCCCATTCCTTAAGACGGCACTGTTGCCATACAGTTAAATTCGACTCCTTTTTAACTTGTTGTCATCTTTATTACTATTTCCTGTAATCTTACTCCATACTTGTCAGTTTGAATTTAATAAACGAAAATTATTATTATTATTTTAAGTGATTAAATACAAATTCAAACTTTCTGACAGAATAATTGGGAGATATGCAAGCAGCCATCTAAAAACTTGGTTTTATAAATGATTGAACTCTCAATAATGTTTTATGAAATAATTAATTAGGCCTATATGCCAAAGATATTTACCTGCACAAATAATCAGTCAGCACATTAGAAGTCTTCCAAAGAACTTAACCATAACGTGGTCAGTATTTTATGGCGCCAAAAGCAGAAGTGTTAGAACCCCTTATTTAAAACTCCTCAATAATAATATTCATTTTCCCAAAGTTCTCTAATAAACTATGTTATATATCAATCTTTAATTCACCAAACATTGGTAGCACAAAACAAAAATATGAAAATACAAAACAAAAGACTCAATAACTTATGGTGTTTGAGAAATAAGACAGAAATCTCACAACATCATTGTCATTTGAAAGGCAATTCTGAGTAAATCGCAGTCTTCTAGTTAACCAACAGTCTTTTATGTTACTTTCATGCATGAAGTGCAGGACCGATACAACAGTACTATAACAGATTTTGAAAATTTTGCATATTGCAGAGCTGTAAGTGTATTCTAAGGAATTTAGCTCGCTTTTGGTAGGATTGACAGCTTCCATTCCATAGAGGAGAAATGGTTTACAGTGGGCACTAACCAAATGTAATAAAACAGGTTCACTAAATTTGTGACACTTGCTGTACAAAGAATTAAATGACCTGTAAAACTTAACGCGCATTTCATGCATACTAATTTTAAATGACTTGGCTGCAACCAGAAAACAACCCAGATATTTTAGCTTGTTCACATAACTGATCTCTACTCCACTGACACTAATGTTCTTACACATATTACGGAACTGTGATCCAATCCCTACGACTTGAGATTTGGCTACATTTAGCTTCATATCAATACTGTGTAGCTCAACAGAGCAAATGTCTTGCCTTCATCAAGTTCCTGTTGGTTCGTTACAGTTTGTAGGCTATCTGTGGCCCTGTTCTGCTCCTGTTCTGCTCTAGCGTATAAAGTTCGCACTTCTCCGTCAGCACAGAACACACCAAATACGGAGATCAAACTTAATATATCAAAGGCCAATATAAAAAGATGGTTGTTTTCGTTTCGAATCATATCTTCCACGCTGTCAGTTTCCCTGGAGATTCCCGGGATGTAAGGTGCTCTAAAACTAAAATTAAAACTATATTACAAGAGGTTGCAGATGTATTTAAATGGCTATGCGTCACCGTTCGTTAAAATTGCCATTGCCGAGTCAATAGTCGAGTTAAAGAAACAAAAGAAACAGCAGTTTGTCCTGGGACTAAGTTTGTCACCAGCAAAGCTAATTAAGTTGGGCAGCAGGGTGTGATCGTTAGACGAGATGCAGAATTCCCATTGCCAGGATCGCATGAAGTAGTCTTCATGCTATCCTGGCAATGGACTGCATGAGGTCTGAACATCCTAGGGTAAGATGGCTTGGAAGATAATAATAATAATTATTATTATTCTTTATTATTTCAAACCGACAGACGCAGTAAGATTACATTGAAACATGAAAGTACAATCAAGATCTTAATTAACGCACGGTTTGGCAGCCATGCAAGGCGCCGCCCTAGAGGGGGTTACGGGAGTCGATCCGCGTAGGCCTACCTTATGTTCTCCTGGCCATGAGTGTTACCACTACTCTATCCCCCTCCCAATGCACAGAATTATAGGCCTTAGAGCTTTCAAAATACCACAATCTGCTTTTAGTGGTAACGCTATCAAGCGGCTAAATGTAATAAAAGTTGCAGATGTTGGGGTTAGCCTATCATCCGAGGTAGAAAATGTACATAAACGGTACAAAGGTGGGTGACTACTATTCAACTTATTTCTGACAGCTTGTGTTAATAATAAACGAAAATTGATTGATTGCTTGATTGACTATGTCATCAGAATTCCAAAACCACAGTCGTCATTATTTGCGAAAGGTCGTACTGTAGCCTAGGACTATGGTTTTGGTCAGCGTCTAGCCTCGACTGTTCTCCCCACAAATCGTAAAAACGGGCATCTCTGAAAACCGTAAGCGCTACTTAAAAGCGAAGTGTAGGGCACCAGCTTATTCACGAGCACCTCATCGTGTCAGAGACGAGAGATTAGAAGGCGGTGGTGTGGATGAGTCAGAGGAACGCACAAAGCGCAGTGATTAGGATATGAGCACACTGTAATAGGTCGGTCACCCAGCGCCATCTAATCATCATTCTCTTCACACAAACCACTAAGACTACATTTAGTAAGGCGCCGTTCAATAATAGGTCACGCATAAACCGTTCTAGTTATTTAAGTGCAGACCGTGCCGTATTAAACGACCAACTTGATACAGTAGTTTGGTCTACACTAGGGAATGTAATCCCGGAGCATTCTGTCAATCCCGGGATTACGGGATTAGAAATTAATCAATCCCGGGATTATACTTTATGCAATGAAAATTTTTCCCGCCTATAGCATAAATCTATATTTAATACTGTTACGCGGTTGTGTATTAAAGAGGTTGGGTTTAAGAACGTTGTGGCGATGTGTTATAAACATGTAACCTTAAAATTACAAAAAGTTTAAGAGTTCGTTAGGAGTTATTTACGATAAAATTAATCGCAAGAAGCGTGAAGTGTCAATACATGTAGTACAATCTCCGAATACTGATGACTCAGAGCATAGGCAGAGGCACTTGACAGCAGTAGGGTTCGGTTGATACTTGATCAAGGTTTCGCCACTAACAGGTTGGCCCGCTTGTTTGGTCCTCGGAGGCTAATTAACTTGGGGTGGGGTGTTGCTGAGTGGAAAGATCTTGATAGTTGATAGCGATCCCACGGCCGGGAATGAGCTCATGTCAGAGAACGAAAGGTGACCAGCGCAGCACCGCTGCGGGAGGAGTGCACAGCAGCCTGCAGCACCTTGATATTAAAGCAGCCAGAGTCGGTCTGTAGTCTGTACTAGGGCTCGTACTCGTCGCTGCTGCTTATCTGCCGTAATTAGCGTCCGTTGCCCAAGCCTCAAGGAAGAATTATACAGTGGACAAGGCCGTAGCTAAGGGGGTGTTTTTGGTGTATAAACATCCCCCGAAATTAAATAATGTAAAAATAAAATAATGCATTTACTAACGACAAACCCCTTGGTCGGTTGACTCGGTTGCATTTCGGCTTGCTCAAGGACGAAAAACACCCCCCGAAACAGAAAACACCCCCCGAAACAAAATCCTGGCTACGGCCCCGACAGTGGATAAAGTAATTTTAATCCAAAAATCCGAATTTTTTTTAATCCCGAAAATACGGGATTCCACGTTTGTCAATCCCGGGATTACGGGATTGAAAAATGTTCCGGGATCCCGGGATTACATTCCCTAGTCTACACGTACTGTGGTGGGTGATTTGGAGTTCCTTGCAGGACGTGCTGTGTCAAAGTATTCTCTATGCCAGCGGTTCTCAACCTGTGGGTCGCGACCCCCACGGGGGTCGCCTTACGATTTACCAGGGGTCGGCTGGAACCTTCAGAAATTTGTAAAAAAAAGTTGTCAGCGTAGTTTCTTAATATTTAATACTTATGTAATTATTATTACTACACTATAATGGTAGCAAAAATGCGTCGAAGGGTAGTAACCCAATCAATTTTATTGTTGGGGGTCGCCACACCTTTGAAAAATATTATCAAGGGGTCGCAGCCCTAAAAAGGTTGAGAACCGCTGCTCTATGCCGTAATACAGTTAATTAGCCCTGCAAAACAGCAGAGTAGCATAATCTATGGCCTTAATAGTTCTTCACTAGAATACAGTCCTCTGCAAAAGAACTTGGGGCGCATAGGCGTAATTTGTGGGGGTAGGAGGGGTACCCGTACCCCCACTTTTCTGACTGGGGAAACCATACTCCCCACTTTTAAACAATGCCAATCTATATTTTATTATTGAGCCTTCCCAGAGATTGCAGTCTCAGCCTTGCTTCATGTAAGAAATTGGTACCCCCACTTTTTGGACCAAAGTTATGCCCCGGTTGGGGCGGAGTCGTTTTTTGCGCAAAACCTTTGTGGATGGCCCGTAACCGATTTAGTTGACCTCGGCAGTTCCTGTGTTAACCTTGGTTCAGGGTATTATATGGACTAAGGCTCCTTTCTAAACATGGTAGTCGACTGAATGAAGGATGTACATTCCATTGTAGAAATAGCCTAATTCCATGAAAATCTTAACTAGTTACTTTACAGAAGTCATACATGTCCAATCCTAGAAGTAGAATGGCTATCAGTTTGGCATTCCAATCAAAATATGAAAAACAAATGGAGCAGCGTTCTCGTGCGTACTCGTAGACCACATCGGAACTGTTTTAAAATGCAATGCTAAACCAAAACCACAATACAGTTTGAAGCCATATATATTTGAAACAGGATACATGTATAGGCAATCATAAAATATCATCAAACTCAAATATACACCAAGATAATATTAATATCACATTGCTGTATATGACTGGCAGTAACTTGAACTCAAACTTATCTCATCATAAGAAACAACCAGATGCTTACAGACAGAAATAGACAAATCTAAAGCCAATATTTGCATAATATCACAGAGATATTCCAAATACTAAAATACAATTAAGATGATTATGATATGTTGACAAATAAGACACACTGGCAAGAATATTAACAGCTCTTAGATCTTCAGATTATTTATGAATAATAATGACTTGATCACGCTGAAATCACGCACGCACTTGGAATCCACTGTCGGTAAACATACGCTTGAGCGTGGCAGTCTCCTCATGGGTCAGAACCTGAAGCGGCGACCGGGTTGGGCCACCATAGAATCCGAACCAGTCCATGGCAAGCTTCAGACCTGGCACACCAAATCGACGAGTCACCTGCAATTAAAATGCAGGTCATCTTGCTGTAGTATAATGAGATTTTATTTAATTGTTACATCTTAATGAGCTATAATGTTTAGAAAATATGTCTGACAACTGAAAAAAAACACTAGCATTCACAGAGTGTTTGTAAACATAACTGTCTGGTAGTGAAGCCATTTCACTGTACTCCACAGCCAGACATTACAGGGACGTTTGAAGCAATCAACTAAAACTGTCTGGTAAGAGGCTACAATGTTTCTTTATGATGCCAAACAGCCTGTGTCTAAGAGATTAAATAATGTCTGCTAACAGCAGATATTACCTGTGCAAGTGAAAATCCTCAAAATTATGTACCTGTAGTTGTATCGTTTTGATGTTCTTATATTTCTCTCTTGGCTATCAATCTGATTAACCCAGGAATTTGCCATGCACACGAACTTTGCTTAGCAGCAACCACTGACTGATGCCTTGAGCATTAGAGTGGTACTACAGAAGTCATCATAATATTATTACATGTCAGTATTAATTAGTAACCTCTATTTTACTGGTGTCTAATGCATAAGGTTTCAACTCATGGCGCACCAAAACTCAGGCATAAATTAGGTCAAAATCAAGATGATTCGTCTATTGAAGAAAAAGGCAGTCTATATTGGATAAGCAATTTGAAAAAGGTGAATCGTAAGTTCAGAACGAAATGGCATAAGCGACTAAGGAAAACGAATGGATACAGGGAGAGAGTTCCAAGGTCTAGGTCAAGCAACTGCAATAGCTAGAGCATCAAGAACAGTTCTAGTGGGAAGACAATCACATGATCTGGTTGAATAATGACAAGTTCTTGGATATTATTTTTCCAGTTATTATTATTATTATTATTATTATTATTATTATTATTATTGGTCAAAACGTCCACACAGCCGTTCACACAGCTCAAAGAGAGGAACAGTTTTCACAGAAGCCTACTTACGGCAGCATTGGGCGAGATCAGACGTTGCTGTAAGGCTTGAGCATCTCCATGGTTACCATACCGACTCAATTCATACAACTGGCATACTTCTTGAGGCAAAACGTTTGCCAGTGCACACACTCCACCTACACATCCTGGTCAAGAAAAACATAAAGGCCATTTAGTAAACACTTTGCCTTTCAATGTAGTATTGTTACTATCATCTTAATCATTATTATTATTATTAATAATAGTAATTAGCAACTTCTATATTGCCAGTGTATAATTCACAAAGCACCCTACTTGTGGCACATTAAAACCAAGCAGTAATCAGATCAACAGCCAGATCAATCAGCCTCTAGTTCTTAAGCAAATTTATAGAGGCAAGTCTTAAGCATAGAGAATGAAATGACACAAGTGACTAAGCAGAAGAAATAGATTCTGGGAGGGAATTCCAAAATCTAGTACTTGAAAAAGCTTATTCACAAAGTAAGTTAAAGTTTTAGGTATGACTGGAGAAAGGCAATAAGATGAACTTGTTCAATAGTGATAACACTAACAAGTAAGGGGAACTGATTTTAAATACTGTGGTTGGCTACAGTTCAACAATATTCTATTAACCATTAGTCCAAAATTAAACAGATTCTTTGCTGAACAGGAAGCCAATGCAATGGTTAAGTAGAAAGGGTCATGCGCTATTTTGTGTAAAAGTTATGACTCTAGCCAAAGACTTCCGAATTATCTGGAGCTTCTGAAAATTTGACTTTGTAATACCAGCAAGAAGTAACTTACATTAATTTAGGAGGCTGGTGATCATTGCTTTTGCCAAAGATATCCTAGGAGCCTTAGGGACATGATGCCTAATCCTATGGAAGTCACGAATATGTGTGTATGACAATTCACAAAGGCCATTGACATACTTGGTGAGGGACGTTATAGTATATAGTCACACTCACATGAACTGGAATAACCTTGGGTAGAATAATCTTAAAACATTTCTTTATTAAGAATTGTTTTAATCATTTACTAGCATTCATAATTCTTTTGGTAATGTAATAACAAAACACGGCAGTGATAGGAACTGACAGGATGGGAATTTATTTAACAAGCAGACATGCCTGAGCAGCAAACTCATACCTTTGTGTATATAAGTCTCACTAATGTGACCTTGAGCAAGTCATTAACTCACAACTGTTAGGCATCATCGATTGATGCTTCTCATTAGGCAGCTGTGATAATTATACAAAATATTAAAAACGTAATTCATACAAACAGATTTTATTTATTCAGTACTTCAAGCGTGACTGTCTCACATTTCCATTAAGAACACAAACTGAAAGACAAAAATTGATTAACAATGGTTATCAAAGTATAACACAAAGATAATTAAACTACTAAAATGACAAAAGTTTAGTCATCAGATGTACTAACCAAGAGCAAGGGCTGGATAGAGGAAACTGGCTGATCCAGCCAGAATCTGGAACCCAGAGCTCTTTGTCTTAAAAACTAGGTTTCCAATCTTGCTAATCTGATAGACAAAAAGACAAAAGACAAATCAATTTCATCTGTCACACACATCTTTCAAACAGCACCTGAAAAGCCACTGACGTCATGAAAAAATATTGCATGGAAATTCATGAAAATGGCAAAAAATCTAAAATCAACAGATATCATTTTAACATATTATCATGATTTATTAATTTGCACCTTCTATAGCACCAGTGTCCAACGCACAAAGCATCAACCAATAGCCCACCAAAACTAAGCAACATTGAGGTGAAAAATCAAGCCACAACCTGGTCAAGATCGAATATTGAATAACCGTCCCTTGAGCTACCCTGAGAGGCAGCCATGGGTATGAAGTGTTAGTGACTTCATTTTCTAAGCCTCCGCATATGACGGTGGGTGGCCAGTCCTCTCCCTTGCCATCTCATCTTTCCACCGACAGTGTACAGTTAGTGTACTCATTATAGCTGAGTTAATGTTGGTGGAGCAAAAATCTCAGATCAAATTTCCCTGGCAGGGATTTTAAGCCCAGACTTCTTGATTGACAGTCAAGTACGATAACCACTACACTTTTGCACCAGTAGGGAGACTCATTCTCTGCAACCCTTAAGCATGGAGTGGATAAATCACGAAGTCCTGGATAAGAGACCAGCGCGTTGCAAGACTTTCCATTAACTTCTACATTAGGTTCTGTTTAAAAAGAACAATGTAAAATTATTTAAGTATATTCAGCAGATTTATGTCACTACTTCATGACAGAAAATGACACAATACTTCACAGTGTCAAGGTCTAAATTGTCCAGAGTCTGCTTATTATGGAGTTGAATGCAGTTTTTTGACCTAGGTTAGTCTGGCCGTTGTAACATTTATTTGCAACATCACAGACTTATGCATAGTATGGTTGCTGTGCCTTAAAACAGCGGTTTTCAAGTGGTGGTACTCCAGGTGTCGCTAAGTGGTGCGCAAAAAAATTCAATATAGAACAAAGCTTGAACTCGAAACAGATTTGCGTTTGAAATAGACAAATATTAAACCAGATATTGTAAACCTGTGTTTGTCGAAAGAGGTCACTTCACATCAATACTTTCTAACAGTGATGTTATTTTTCCTTTTTGTTGATATGATTACATTCTCAAAATTATACATTTTTTTATTTGTCTACCTACGGTCCTACACTAATTGCAAGGGGACTTTGCACTCGCCTGTTGTTCTTGATCTGACCTTTGCTGGTGGTACGCCAACATTCGATTTTTTTACCTGGAGGTACAATAAAAATAAAGCTTCAAAACCACTGCCTTAAAAGACATTGCGCTGATAGATTAAAAAGCGATCACTAACATCTCCTCCACTGTCTTTGAGACCAACGATATTCGGATGACTGGACAGTTTAATAACGGGTTCTGGAGCAAGATCAATGCCTGTGTTGGAAGGCACACTGTACAGAATGACAGGCACAGGGCTTTCATCAGCCACCTACAACACACCAATGACATCATCAAATGCACTCTTTTTAACACCATCACAATGGAACCTAAACATAACACAAACTCTGTGAACCATATCAAGCCTATTAAATGTTATGCTATACTGAAGCTATTTTCCACAGGTGAATTCAATATGGGATCTGTTTTTTCAAACACTTTATAGTAGAATAAGCAACTTAATACAGTCATAAGAATGTTCCAGTACACATGTCTTTGCAAAGCACTATAATAATACATAATGATTTGGAGCAGGCTTATCTTAAACATATGGATTTGGCTATTAGATCATCGGCATTACCAATAAATACAATGCTTTAATTTTAATAATTACATTTCTCACTGTATGATTAACATTAATATTTCTTTCTTACATGGAATAAAACACAGAAAGTGTTTCTATGGCTGATTTATGTGAGACACTCTGACGAGTGCCTCACATAAATCGACCAAAAAAACACTTTCTCATCCAGATCATGATTAGCAATTCTATCATCATCACTGTCTCATCATCATCATCATCGTCAACAGTATCTTCATCATCAAACACTTTATCATCACCATAACCATTTTATTGTCACAATCATCAGGTTGAATTTTTTATTATTAGTGTAAATCTGGCATCTTAACCTTGGTGTAATGTGCTACCATTGCTTCATTTGTCATTCCACTCTTGTAGAAGCAAGGTGTTGTAACAAGAACTGCATTCGCTCCAGCGTCTGCCATTTTCTTACTTAGCTGAATCGTATCTCGGGTCGCTGTCAGAAACGAACAGTAGAATATTTTAGTAGTGCATTTGACTAGCATATTTATCTTAGTAGTATATTTAGTAGTATTCAGTAGTGTATTTTAGTAGCATATTAATAATGGTAGTATATTTAGTAGTATTTAGTACCGAAGTGTATTTTAGTAGTATGATTATTATAGCAGTATATTTTTACAGTGGTGTAAAACCTAACCTCTATAGTCTGACCCCAAACTTCCAAATTTACTTTCAAGACATCATCAGTTGAGTTTAAAAAGCTTTCAGGTCAACTCTAAACAATATTTCAGACTCCATTTCTACACAAGTTACTCTATTTTCACATGATCTAATGCCTTCTAACTTTACACTCTGATGGATCATGAGTGAATTTAAGCCTCTAAGGTGACAAACCGTACAGTTCTTACATTCACATCCTGATCCGGCTATGATAAGTTTCTCTTTGGGTGCCAGTTTCCGAACCCGTTTCACCATTTCCACCCTCTCCTCTGTTGACAGATATACATATTCCCCATTCGAACCCTGCACAACGTAGCCTACAAAATATGCCAAAGCACAAACTAAAAGATCATGATTAAAAAACAACAGAAACAGATTTTGTTCAAAATTGTAAAAAAATAAAAATAAACAAAATAATTTTAACCAATAAAGTTTATTAACATCAAAATCAAACAACTGCTTGACACACGAGCAATAAAAATATGAGAAACCACACAGCGCATATTAATTAAAAGAAATAACAGATATTAGGTAATTGCATATGATATTTGTATATCCAGTGATCATGTCTTACTGCATAAAGTAACCTTGACAATAGTTTGGCAACCAAGCAGCATAACTCATTTAAAACATCAACAACAACTAAATTAAACAGCAATTTCTGTTCTTTGTCATGTTTGTGCTTTGGCAGAAAGATCAATCAATCTAAGGACTTTTGAGGACTGCTGCTGCTGTTAATGATGGAATCCTGTAATAACTGAACTTGTCATCTACCATACTTTTAAGATCACATACCAGACAGCCATACATTGGGCTCATTGAGGGCCCGCATTGAGCCACTGGGGCAACTGGTGGATAGCTGTAGGTTGGCCAACGGAAGTGTCTACATGGCAGTAAGGATTGGAATGTATAAACCAACTCATATCTTGATACACGCAGGTTGCAATGAGAGCAAAATCAAACATAAAACTCAAAAGTTTAGTCAGGTCATTAATAGTTTTACATTTAAGACTGAATGCTAAGGGTTTGTTTAAGACAGCAAACATCCATCAAATAATTAAGGATCCTCCCACGTCAAATAGCAGGGTAAAACAACATTTTGTACCCAACTAACCTAAAGGTTGGCAAGCCACTTATGTTCAATTTTTTTTCCTGGCACAGATTTAACCATTAAGTCCTAGATGCTGGGCTTAAAGATCACAGAACATGCCATACACTATCCAGCTTTCATCTGTATTAAACTGTACTCTGTGGTAAAAAGTCAATGACAGTAGCTCGCAAATTTCTTGTGTTAAAATCACAGCAAGGAAATTCATGCATGTCTTTTCAGATTGGTTCTCAGCAGCCAGGTCCCCATCTTAGAGAAGTTTCAGGTTTTTAAACACTCGAATTCCGTCGGATCAAATAGTTACTCTGGACTGGCAACCAAAGGTCATTCATATGCATAATACTCGGCGCTACAGAAGTCATGTGCTTGATTGGATTAGAAAGCTTCACCAGCAATAAAAACATCAGCACCTCTAAACGGTGCTTCGTTCCATACGCGTAGGTTTGACTCCAATTTGTCGTATGCGATGTTTTCGTGGCTGTCAAACGGGGTTGGAATCGGAGGGTAAACTCCACTTATGTCGAGCGACTTTGCAGTTGCCACGTACCTGGCATAGGGCACCAACGAAGCAAGTTTCTTAAATAAAGTAAAACTTCTCGAAATCATTTCTGACAACTTCTACAAACCAAAAGACGCAAATGCTTCACAGACTACAGCATCAAACGCCCTCATATTGGGGATATAAATAATTATTTGGTCCTTGGTCCCTAGATTGCGTTGCTAAAGACATTAAGAAAGGAACCCTTGATACCATAGATATAAGAAACAATTGGTCATTTCCAGGTCGTGAGCGCCGGAAGTGGCCTGTGCGTTTGATTGGTGACAACAGTAGGACATGAATATTCCGCCAGCTGCGAAGAGGCGAGTGTCGGCCAAGTGGCAGGGCATATTTTAACTGTATAACCAGTGGGACAAATGTCCCAGTAGTGTTAGGATTTGTCCCAGTAGTTAGGCTGATTTGTCCCAGGCAATGTATGGTTAAAGTATGAGTAGTGGGACAAAATGTTGGAAGAGTTTTAAGATTTACCCCAGTAGTAAATTCCCAAAAATGTCACGAACTTTTTCGGGAGATGAATTCCTAAGAAAAGGTCATGAACTGTTTTCGGGAGGTGACTTCCTAAAAAAAAAGGGCATCGACGTTTTCTGGAGGTGAATTCCTAAAGAAAAGTCATCAAGTGTTTTCGGGAGATGACTTTTTCAGGAGACGACTTCCTAAAAAAAGGTCATCAACTTTTTTTGGGAGAAGAATTCCGAAGAAAAGGTCATCAACGGTTTTCGGGAGGTAACTTTTTTGGGAGATGACTTCCTAAAAAAAGGTCATCAACTTTTTTGGGGAGATGAATTCCCAGAAAAAGGTCATGAAAGTTTTTCAGAGACGAGTTCCAAAATTTTGTCCCAGTAGTCTAAATTCCTTAAAATATGCACTGCCAAGTGGCAGTGCTGCTCTATGGAGGGGTGTCTTCTGGGAGGTAGCGTCCGCTGATGAGACGCCGTAAGACCCCACCCAGTGTAGTAAATCCCATTATGCAGGTGAGGCATAAAGTATAGTGGACAGAGTAGTGGCTCTCAACAGAGTAGTGGCTCTCTTCTGTTGTAGCGGCTATGGCCCAGACACAGTCTGATCTGGAGATGTGGATGGTGTCAAACCGCCTCCGCTTAAACCCTTCTAAAACAAAATTTATGTGGTTGGGTACCCGTCAGCAATTGGCTAAACTCAACCTTCCTTCTCTCTCCGCACAGTTTCCTGGCTTTACTTTCTCTGCCTCGGTCCGTGACCTTGGCATTCTATTGGACCAGGAATTAAGTTTTGCACCACACCTTCATCGCCTCAGCCGCGACTGCCTTTATCAGCTCCGTCAGCTTCGTACTGTCGCTCGCTCTCTCTCAGCAACAACAGCAACTACACTTGTTCACGCTTTCGTCACATCTCGTCTTGATTATTGCCTATCTCTTTACTCTGGCCTCCCTTCTGCACGCCTAGACTGCCTTGACCGCATCCTGCGCTCTGCTGCACGCCTTATTGGCCAAATACCATATTTTGGCCATGTATCAAATTATATGCTGGAGGTCCTGCGTTGGCTCCCTGTACGGCAGCGCATTGAATACAGGATCGCCTCCTTTGGTTGGCGATGTCAACTGGGTCTCGCACCAAAATACCTGATGGATCTCTTCCGGCCTGTGTCTGCTTCTCGGACTGCTCGAGTCCTCCGCTCGGTGGGGAGGGGGATGCTATCCGTCCCGTTTGCCCGTACTGCTATCATGCAGACCCGCGCTTTCTCGGTGGTTGGCCCGACCATATGGAATGGCCTTCCCTCTGAGCTGCGCCTACATCCTAGGTCTTCCTCTGGTACCTTCTATGACCACCTGAAAACTGCTCTTTTTCGCCGTGCTGGAGTTGGGAGCGCCTCTGAGTAGTTCCCTTGAAGTGGCGCTATATAAATTTACGAATGAATGAATGAATGAATAAAGGAACGGTCCTCGCAAACCATACGCCACTGCAGGGTTCATAGCGCATAAAGCGATCGACGGGCGTGATTGCAAATGCGGTTAACATGAGTCGCTATATACTGAGATTATCAGAAATTGTTTTGCCTAGGATAACCATACATATATTATATAATTATATCAAATACGCTGCGTTGTCAAAGACAGTCATATCAAAGATATAGAGGCATATACTAGGCCTCTAAGCTCTAATTGGTCATTTTATATCTATCTATACATATAATATCCATATAGCGTGTGTCTGTCGGAGGACACTACGTCACTTGTAAACGGTTTCTGGAATCTATTGTGAAACAGAAACCGTTTGTGACGTCAGTAGGCCTAGGCCTACTGCCGTCTTGACCACGGCGATCAGAGCATTTTAACCAACGATATAATTATATAGGCCTACTGTCGGCCTACAATGCCGTCATAATATGACGGGCAAATACTCTAGTGAAGAAATATTGACGAATATGTTTCTGTCCAAGGACCAATAACACAGAGTGTATAGAAGCAAGGGCGTAACTTTGGTTTAAAAAGTGGGGGTACCAATTTTTTACACGAAGCATGGCGGAGACTGCGATCTCTGGGAAGGCTCAATAATAAAATATTGATTGGCATTGTTTTAAAAGTAGGGGCTACAGTACCCCCAGTCCTAAAAGTGGGGTACGGGTACCCCTCGTAACCCCACAAATTACGCCTATGTATATGACTAACTGGGATACAAACAGGCATACTGTAGCACACCCCCTTATCACCCTAAATGACCAGGCCGATTGGTGGAGAAAGAAAGCTGCTACAGTTCTATATAACTTGTAAGGCGCGTGGTGTACGTCGGCCTCCGGAGTAGAGCCCTGCGCCGGCCGCCCCGCGCCACCGCCGCCGCCAACATTTCGGCGATTTTTGTTGGTCGGCGCGCCGCCGCCGCGCCGCCGGTCCAAAATGACCGGCGCGCCGCCACCGACACTATCAAGTCGGCGCAGGGCTCTACTCCGGAGTATAATAGCAGAGGTCTTGTTTCGTGAATCGACAAAATGAAGAACGGAAAGTTTATTTCAGAAGAGGTTGTCAAAAACAGCATTCAAAGACCAGAAACTGTTACTGCACGATGTGTACGAATTGCACACAAAACGATCAAATTCATATATCAGTCAACGTGGCCTTTCACCGTGACAATTATAATCTTACAATGAATCGTATTAGTTACGTTTCTCAGACTAATCTGCAAGTGCAACAGTCAACAATTATATAGCGCCACATCAACTCACCGTCGATAATAATCGTCTTAATACGTAGGCCTAAACTCAGAATCTCTTCACGCTAATTCTCAAAAACTAGAGTATTTACCCGTCATATTATGACGGCAGTGTATATAGGCCTATATGTATCGTTGGTTAAAATGCTCTGATCGCCGTCGTCAAGACCGCAGCGTACTGACGTCACAAACGGTTTCTGTTTCACAATAGATTCCAGAGCGTTTATCGACAGGCACACGCTCTATGGACTTTGCTTTGATAACTCGACTGATTTCTGCTATCTCAACAAATCACTGTGTATCAATCGTTCTCGACAGTAACTCTCAATAAGAAATCAACTGTCTTATCGATCTGTTCGTCCGACGTCCGCCCGTATGTAGGCTATACCGTACCTGGCCTAGTTTTCCCAACAGTATATATTTATAGGGGTACCGAAGGAGGAACAGAGGACGTAAAGGCGCCGCCGCCTACACAGCAGTGAGCAGGAGAATGGGACGTAAGGGATGCCGCTTAACTTGGCGAAGAAGGAAAAGAAGGAAGGATGGGGGACGTAAAGAAACGCCGCCAACACAGCAGTGAGGGGGAGAAGGAGACGTAAAGGGATGCCGCCAACACATCAGTGTGGAGAGGAAGGGGACGTAAAGGGATGCCTCTTGACTTTGCAAAGAAGGAAATGAAGGAGGGATGGTGGACGAAAAGGAACGCCGCCAACGCAGCAGTGAGGGGGAGAAGGGGACGTAAAGGGATGCCGCCAACACATCAGTGTTGAGAGGAAGGGGACGTAAAGGCCGGGGTGCCGCTTGACTTAGCAAAGAATGAAAATAAGGAGGGATGGGGGACGTAAAGGCGCCGCCTGTCAGTCAAGAGCAGAGCAGACTAAACTGCGTTAACACATGAAATGCCGATCTGTCTGCATGCAATAGAAAAGGGAAGGGTAGGAGAGAGGATATGCGCAGTGCAGGCATCGAACGAAAGACTAGCGCTCGTCGACCGTCGACTTGAACGGTCGTCATGGCAACCTTCTGTTCCCGAGTGCAGCTTGGACACATCAAAGGCTGATCGCTTGTTGGTGTTTCTGTCTCTTTGGCATAAAGGTGTTCATAGTAGCCTATTATAGAAATTGTATCTTTATGACGTCATTTACCATTGTAATAAATTAGTATGACGTACTTGAATCTTTTTTAAAACGTTTGTTTTCGTTGATTCCCGAAAGTAATTTCTAACAAAAACAGTGACTAAGAAGACTTGTATTACCAAAATGTCCGGATAGGTCTAATCTCTTTCAACCAGCTACCGTGGTCAACCAAGAAATAAGTGTTTTTGCAATACTGAAAAATTTTCGTAAAAGGCTGAAACAACGTAGGTTGCATAATTGCATTGATATATTGCCAGACAAATAGTTTTTGCAGCATTGCTGCGTTTCGTCATGTCGTACACTCAGTTTAGCAGCAGCTGTCCAATCAGAAGACGGAATGTGGCAGTAGGTCTATGTATGCAGCATTTCAGAGCCTGCAGGCTATCGTTGAAATTTAGGTAGGTTTCAAATTCACAGAAATCAGCTTCACATTCTTGTCAACTTCCAAATGAAATGCACGAAACCGAGGTCACAATCCACAAGTTTTTAGAGGTGTTCAAATCCGACGCAACAATCAGTCAATCAATGAATTTTCGTTTATCCAAGAGAATCATGCTGAGAAAAGCGCAACTGATAATGCACAATGATCGATGTATGATTGATGATTGATTGCTTGTAAGAGTCCATCCAGTCACAGGAGGTCTACGCCGTAGGGTGTAACATGGAAAACGCCTGCTTGTGTGATAAATGGCGTACAATAATTCATAAGGTCGAAATTTTTTTATGTAATGCAATCCTTTCTGTAGTGTATAAATCTATAGCTTTGTTTTCCTTTCTTACATTCCTGTCTACCTGTTCAATTCTTACATTCAACTATAGGCCTACAGATTGAACTATAGATAGGCCTATACCCCGTAGTGAATGATTTCCACCGATGGAGCGTTGGATATGCTTCCTGCTAGAGCTTCCTATTTGGAAATAGTAGGCGGTATGAAAATCGATCGCGTTCGATTGAGTATAGGCGAGCGATGCGTGATCGACCTCGGGAGCTTTTGTGTACGGCCTATTCATATAGCGCCTACGCTATCTCAATTCAGCTCCGCTATCCGTCCCGCATAATAGGCCTAGACCTAGTTGTAATAAGTTTTAGCGTCCTATACTTGGCTATAATTAATGAATACAGTAGGCCTAACAGTATTACTGTATTCCCAGACAGAAGTTGGACCCAGTAGAATTAATATTAATTAACTCATCGAGCGACGGCCGATGGTGCGGACCTTTTGCTAGGCGAGCGACCAAAGGGAGCGATCGCCTCAAATGGCAGGCTCCATGAATATGGCTTTGGAAGGTGCAGTGAAAATAAGCGCAGCGGAACCAATTAAGTTATATACATGTATAGTAGGTGCCTAATTGGCTGGATGACCACTAACTAGTCTTGGTGCCGACTCATACGCCCATCCTTTAAGTAGAGGCGTAACTTTGGTTTAAAAAGTGGGGGTACCAATTTCTTACATACACGAAGCAAAGCAGAGACTGCGATCTCTGGGAAGGCTCGATAATAAAATATTGATTGGCATTGTTTAAAAAGTGGGGGTACGGTACCCCCCAGTCAAAAAAGTGGGGGTACGGGTACCCCTCGTACCCCCACAAATTACGCCTATGTATAGAAGTTTTCAGCAATTCGTGACAGTTTGTCAGTATCAGAATCAGTCACAGTGCAAAACAAAGATTAATAGTGAATGAAAGTTAGCCCTTATAGCCGTCATTTATAATTTCAATGATTCATAGGGCCTACAATAAATTTAACTTTAACAGACTGCAAAGACAGTGACGTCCTACAGCTAAGTGATCGAACAAACGTCAATAGGGGGCCCTACCGTAGATATTGTTCAGTTTAACGGTTTCAAATCTTATGATCTACATACTTCAGTTAACATTTCTCTACTCTTGGCAGTGGCAAGCTAGTCAAGAATGTCATCGGAAGGACGAGTATAAGAGATCACTCTCAACACTGAGAAGTTCCAGTGTGGTTAGGCGTTTGCTGTCATCGTACTCCGTACATCTGCCACCGACGGGCCCAAAACAGAAATGTGTGTTGCTACTGCTAAAGCAGTGCAAGATGCAGTATAGTAGTATACCAGACTCACTCATATCAGACACTTCTGATGTAGGCCTACTTTCAGTGCAAGACGTATATATATACACGTAACAATAGGCCTTTGGTTTTGAAACTGAAATTTATACAATCAACGTGTAGGACGGTGTTTCATTATTAAATTTGACGTAAAAAGGGCCTTTATTCTTAAAATTTAAAGTTAAGCTACTAACAAAAAACGTGTATCATAATTGAAATGATGTACCAATTGTTATCAGCCTTTATTCCAGGGGCGTAACTTTGGTCTAGAAAGTGGGGGAACCAAATTTCGCATTGTTTTAGCTTCGCGACTGTTAAATAATTATAACGGCATCGTTTATATTACAAGCATAGTAATAATAATAGGCTTGATGATGATGATGATGATGATGATGATGATGATGATGATGATGATGATGATGATGATGATGATGATGATGATGATGATGATGATGATGATGATGATGATGATGATGATGATGATGATGATGATGATGATGATGATGATGATGATGATGATGATGAAATTGATGATGATGATAACAACAATAAAAGGGACAATAATAATAATAATCACAACAACAATGAGAGTGATGATGATGGTGAACACACATGATGATAATGATACGATTACGATTACGAATGCTCGGTAATTGTTTAATCTTGAGGGCTTCCTCAGATAAAATAATAGTGGACAAAAAGGATGGGTATGAAAAGTAGGGGTACGGTACCATCCAGTCCAAAAAGTGGGAGGTACGGTACGGATACTCCTCGCACTCTCCATAAATTAGGCCTACGCCTAGGCTATGGGTTAGAGAAGGAGAGGTGTGGATCAAAAGTAATACCAAGATTGCGGAGGTGAAGCTAAGAGACCACGAGTTAGTCGATAGGTGCATGGAAGGGGAAGGGATTTTGTTGATTTGATCAGGAAGGTTTAGGACGATGAATTCTGTTTTGGAATGGTTAAGGCAGAGGAGATTGGATGACATCCACTATGAGATCAGGTTAACCACGTTGAGTAATTGTGTGATGGAGGTGGAGAAAGAGCTTGCGGAGTGGGATATGTAGAGTCGGGTGTCGTCTGCGACGCTCTGCGTAGAGATGGTGGTCAACAGAGGAGGATTTTATGAGATGGTTTAAATGTTTGGCAATAGGCTACAGTAACAGGATGAAGAAGAGTGGACCCAGGACGCAGCCTTGAGGGACACCACAGGAGAGAGGGAGGGGTGGCGAGCATGTGACTGGAGGCTTTAACAGAGAAGGATCGGGAAGACAAATAAAACTAGAACCAGAGTAGAGCAGTGCCAGAGACGCCAAACCAAGAAGATAATAGTTGAAGGATGAGGCTTGAATGATGGTGTCAAATGCGGCGGAAATATCGAGAAGACAGAGGCAGCTAGGAGACTTGCTGATGGCTGACGGCAGAGACCAGTTTATTGCACAGAGATGCAACCAATATTTCTGTGGAGTGGTGCACAGTGAAACCATATTGATCATTGAATCAGAAGAGAGGTAGTCGTTTAGCCGAGCAAGGACAATAATTCGTTCAGTTAAATTAGATAGACAGAAAAGATTGGAGATGGGACGGCATAGTTAGATCGGTTTTCCTTGTCAAGAGTTGCTTGTTTGAGGAGGGGATTGGCTAGAGAGTGCTTAAGTGCAATTGGGAAGTTGCCGGTATAGAGTTAGAGATTGATAATTTTCATGATTAAAGGAGCGACGACAGAGGCACAGTTTTTTTATTAGAAGAGATCGAGGTGGAAGATATCAAGTTCGCGCTGTTTTTTGGGAAGAATTTAGGAGGAGTGACACTTCTGCTTCGGAGGCGGGAGAGAGAACTGAGAGCGATATAACTGATAGGCAGTAGGGGTAGGGTTGAGAATGGGGCGAATCGGTGCTGGAGGAGCCAAGGGGAGTGTCTAGAAGAGATTGAAACACTCTATTACTCCACTATGACTCGTACTCTTGCCTCGTCTTGAGAATTACGACGAGGCACTCGCCTCGTCTTGCCTCGTACTGGCTACGGGCCTGGTCGTATACTTTCTCTGAGTTTTGAAGTCGCATGGGCATTCGGGGGACTTATTTTATGTGGTATGAGCCACTGCTTTATTGCTCGCCACAGTGTGGTGGGGTTTTGCGAGCGGGGAGTAGCGGGAGGCCCTGGAGGGTATAATCCGCGGAGGCTGGTAGGTCAGAGGTACTCACCTTCATCATCCCCTCATTTGAGACACATTGCTATAATGCTCACGCTAGTCTCTTTGCTAGTATTTTGCACAATCTTTGCCATGTATTCATACAATGCTGCCGCCGATTAAGCACAGTTATACAGTTGCCACGGCCCCATAACCGTGAGCTTCCAAGGTATGATCACTTGTATCAGAAATGTTTCTTTGTTAGGATGCTATACAGATAACTATATATGCTCTGTCAGGCTACCTTATTCCTCCGTTCTCCCATCCTCATGTCTCACTTGATTCGTAGTAACTTCTCTCTTTATATAAATGGTTATATTGTTTGATCATAATATATACCATGTACAGCACTGTGCGTTTGATAAAGAATATACTTACTTTTAATAAAGAATATACTTACTTACTTACTTATAACGATAATTCAATGCTGAACCATGCAACCAATTAGGAAAGGTTTTCCATTTGAAGTGAAAATCAACTCGAGCTCATTTTGCTTCCTCCTGTAAAGGACCAACTGGTTAGAACAATCTTGTTCTACATCAGGTTCAGATATATAGGGCCTACCAAAGCTGGTGGATTCAACTCACTCAGGCCAGAAGTCAACCATCCCAGTCATGATAAAAAATTGACCTGTATAAGTCGGTTTTAACTGTTTTGTCAACCATATGGGCGAAGTTCACTCCAAGTAATTGTTATTCTCATGTCCACAGTGTCCAGTGTCCACACTCTACAGTGAACCACTGCATAGCTAGAACGGCAAGTACAAGCGGTTGATGTGTTCTCAGTTTTGTTGGCTGAGCTCAATAATTATCTAGCAGCAGCTGCTGCAATCGACATCTATTATAGTCCTGTAGTTTACATGTCTCTACAGAACGTTTCACTGCGCTGCCTACAGATGATAATTGGCTGTGAAGTGTGTTCAAGTTTACTGCTTACTATGGTCCTCATAAGAGTGTATTGGCTTTTAAAATTTGCTCTAGGGAGTGTAGGCCTATTAGCTTATTAACCCTTTCCAGTCTAATAAAATTTTTGTGCCTTCCTACAGTAGTCCAATTTATTTTTACGAAAACAGGCATATCATAGTATAAAAAGTAGTATAGTATATACTATAGTATAGTATATAGTATATAGTATAGTATAGTATAGTATAGTATAGTATAGTATAGTATAGTATAGTATAGTATAGTATAGTATATAGTATAGTAGTATAGCATAGTATAGTATAGTATATATAGTATAGTAGTATAGTATAGTATAGTAGTATAGTATAGTATATATAGTATAGTAGTATAGTATAGTATAGTATAGTATATATAGTATAGTAGTATAGTATAGTATAGTAGTATAGTATAGTATATATAGTATAGTAGTATAGTATAGTATAGTATAGTATATATAGTATAGTAGTATAGTATAGTATAGTAGTATAGTATAGTATATATAGTATAGTAGTATAGTATAGTATAGTATATATAGTATAGTAGTGTAGTATAGTATAGTAGTATAGTATAGTATATATAGTAGTATAGTAGTATAGTATAGTATAGTATAGTATATATAGTATAGTAGTATAGTATAGTATAGTAGTATAGTATAGTATATATAGTATAGTAGTATAGTATAGTAGTATAGTATAGTATATATAGTATAGTATAGTATAGTATATAGTATAGTATAGTATAGTATAGTATATCATAGTATGTTTTCTACTAGCAGCCATTTTTTCACGAAGATGTTTACTTTCGGTTTCATGCTATAAAAAGACCATTGAATTCTCAATAGAAATAGATTTTTAGACTATTTACCTCAGAACAGTCCAATGGCCAACTGTGTAGGACATTATGTCCCATACGGTGTGACTTTGGACCAGGATATGACAGCTACAGTCGATGTCCCCTGGTGTGGGCCAGTGGACCGGAATGGGAAAATTGAAATGTCCCATGGGGTGGGACTGTGGACCGGAAAGGGTTAATGTGTTTCAGCACATTGCCTAGGTGTTGCAGACCTATTCAAGTTATAGCTTGACAGTTTCTTTCTTTCCCATACTAATATAAATAATTAATAAATAAAATAACGATATGCAAAGTTTCATCTAAAAGCTTGTCTACTTTGTTCAGAAAATTAGTTTCTTTACATACTTCCAGTCTTGGTCCATGTGGGAGCCATCCAAACCGGACTTGTTACACAATACATGTACACAAGGACGTGAAAATCGTTATGGCTTTTAAAATCGTGCTGCCCTTCCTGACCCCTTAGTCAGCAAACTTTGCCACTTCACACATTTGAATCTTTTCACAAATCCAACACTCCCAAGCATACGAGTAGCTCAACATAAATTTTCAACCTACTGACTGAATTTGTCGATATTGTTATATTGCAATGAGAGCTTCTTAAAAGGTGCTACACGTACCCAAGATATTACATATGTCGGTTAGATTAACCATCAACAAGCAGAAGTTCTGTGGATCCTGTTTGATCAAAGCCAATGATCACGTTGTCTATCGGACAAAAACCCTGGACTGATAGCATGATTTTCTTTCAGAGGTAAGGTAATTGAATGCTTATTCTGTGCCTTTTGGAGCCTCTTAGTGAATGAGATTTAGGCCTAGCAGCAAATGGAATTCTGTTCTCCAAGGTTTGAAGATCAATGACACACATGCACACATACGCACACACATACAGTATATAAAATACAAAGAATTGGCATGAATTAGGTCTGCACTGTTAATGGGTAGCCTGAATCTTTGACCTGCACTTTAGTTTTGCATCTCTGCTTAAATGTGTCAAGCAGGGCAAACCATATGGTTTGTAATCAGAAAAAGAAACCGTTGAAACGAGGACTATGAACAACAAAGGTCATTGCAAGGCAACCAACGAAAAGTTCTAAACTACCTATTACACATATATTGATTTATATGCACACAAACATCACATACAAATTATACATACATACATACATACATACATACATACATACATACACACAAATACATATATACATAAATACATACATATCACTTACATGTACAACTGTACATGTCATGTATGTATGCATAGATTTGGCCTTGAACAAGCACAAGGTTCATTATTAAGACACTGCAATTGATTTTATTGCAAAGCCATCTGCTATACATCAGTTTGTTTATAAGCTGCCGATGTGCCTCTACACGAACATCAGGATTCTGCCCTAGTTTGATGCATGTAAGTAAGTATGTTGGTGTTTCTAACAGGAATTCAGCTCCATCATACAGTTCAACAACTGCACTATTTAGCATAATACAACTGATATAGGGTAGTAATCAACAAAACAACAATCTTGCTGAAACATATATTTTAATCAGAAGGAGAAAAATCGTTCAAGTATAAATAACTGGATAAGATAAATTTACATGCATCGTAGAATATAAACAGCAATAATGCCATTCAAACATATTATTTGGCTTCAAATTGCCACAAACACTCGCAATAAAATCCAGAAAATGGCACAACTCTCGAGGTTGCTTGGACACTGGAAACTTTTGTGTTGCCGTAACCTATTGAGAACCGAATGACATTATCTACACATGACTATCAGTTTTAGTTGAATACATGCTGTAAACGCCTGTGCCATCTTAAGTGATGCCAGAAATAGGGGCAAAAGGTACAGCAACAAACTGCAACATCAGTCAGAAGCAGACTTTTCAAGCTCATTGTCACACATGAAAGGCAAATTAGAGTAATCATACAAATAAGTTATTCCTCAGAAGCACAGTCAAGAGCACGAGAATCAACAGGCTAAAGTGTCAACTTGAAAAAAGCAAAAAACCACTGTGCAAGTTTTCATGGCTTAGCAGTGAAATGTTAGTTTCACAGTATGAACAATAATACTGTTAATTGCCAGTCACAAAAACTGAGGTGACCAATGTTGCCTTTGTAAGTCTGTTTCTGTGTGCAAGTGTTGATGTGTCTTAGCATGTGTGTAGAGAATTGGAATGCACTTAAACATATGATTTGGCAGAAGGAGATGAGTCAAAAGTCTAAATCCTCTGCTGATCTGATAACATTTCAGAAGCTGGACACAGGGCGTTACAACACGACACTAACCAGAATAAAAAACAACTTTTGCTACAAATTATTCTAACAAACTATAAAAATTAGATGATTTCTTAAAACTAGATGAACCCTGACCATGGCAGTCTTAACAGCTAATACAATTACACTCAACCATGTCAAAAAGACTGAAATTATGCAATCCTTAATTATAAAATTTATAATAGTGAGAAATTCGTATGAATGTTTCTTCATTGCTGGCACTCTCACAAAACAATGTTTAAAACATAAGAAGCCAAAAATTCACAAAATTGGTAAGACATTTGTAGTAAAATGATTAAGTTAGATACTGCGGTCAAATCTTTATCATGCTTATGTCAGTTGTAGTTCTTGCATCTTGGATGCATAGTTACAGAGATGTAGGAGCTTTCAGCTGAAGTGTAAATATGACTACAAAAATCCCACCACCAGACGACCATTCTTCATTGATCACAGCCTGCACGGGTTGACAATGTAACTGCCAAGTTTAACACACAAGGAACAGACCTCAGACGTGAAAGGCAAGCATGTGAATAACTGGCCCATACCAATGCCACACCACACTCAGTTGGTCAACAAGCACCAAGTGCAGCACAGCACAGTGTTGCCTTTAGAACGCTTATAAATAGCAGTTAACTAAACACTATAAATATTCAGCTTTCATCAGAGATCTAAACAATCTAAAAGAGAAAAAGTAAAAACATCAAATACTTTTTGAATTCTACATCCAAAAAACGTCTACATATAAAGTTTGAACAGAAAAACTAAGAAAACATTCCAATGTTGCAATATATAAAAATGAATCATTAAAACTGTTTAAATAATCAAACCATCTCCCATAAGCAATAGATCATCCATACTTATTACAATTCACAGCATGACTTACAGGGAGATCGTGTGAACAATTGCCTTGTCACAATACTGCTAACCCACAAGAAACTGGCATGAAACGTCAGCATGCATCATAGCATCAGGACTGAACACCTTATTCTAAATCTGATCCAATATAACAACTTAAGTGTGCCAGTGTTTAATACACAAGGCATCAGTTCAAAGTGCCGTGCACCTGGGTAATGTACTTGACAACTCTAAGAATGTTACAGACTATCTGCAAAGGAATTATCAAACACGAAAACAAGATGCATAAAGCCTGCTTTTACGAAAAGCTTAGTCCGAGTTAAGATACCAACAGCTTTCATGACTTTAAATCCTGGTTGAAATGTCTTTGAATCTTTCTGGTAGATTCTTTTCGCCCAAACACAACTGATGTGCGGGCTTTTTTCTCTTTCCCATACACTTGATAATTTTCTAAAACTTGGCAGTAAATCACTGTGCAATAATTAATCAGACAACTGCAAGGACACCAACAGCTTGTATGTGGAACTTTCTCACAGAAAAGTCAGCACAGAAAACTAAAAACATGCCAAACTAAACCATCAACACCATCGAGGATCTAATGAAATTAAATTCTGGCAAATCACTTATGAGTATAGTTTCAGCCACAGTTTAATTCAACAAAAGTAAGTAAGGCAGCATTAACCACAGCTCTGTTGTACATTTCTTAGAATACTCCTCAAAACATTGTCCAGGGCTGCATCATTTTGAGCTGCAGCTATTACAAAACAAATTTCACACATCAAACCAGGATTAAAGCCCTCTGAGGATTCAAACCCCAGATGCCAACAGAGAACTGATGTAGCATTACCACAGGAAAATCCTGCTACATTAATGCAAAATACATGAAAGTAATTACTGTAAATAACACCAGACCTTTTACTTTAGTGCTGTGAACTTTTGATCTGCAGTATGTGAACGGAGTGTTGGATTAAATAAATCTTAACCAACAAGTGATACTGATATGTGTTGGAAAACGTAACAATAAGAAAGTAGTGACACACTACAGAAGAACTCAGTGAACAAGTACCCAATATGTTCTTGCATTAAAAAATGAAAGCTATGTCATTATACATATACAAGAGCACATTCCGTTGTTGTATGCTGTATAACAATAGGATTCTGTATAATTATCAGACATACATGGTAAAATACCAAACTAAATATGTGTATAAATGCAGTTACTATAAACTTGTGGATATAATCTGTGCACGTAATAGACAATATAGTCTAGCATAACTCACAATATAAAATGCATAATTAAACAAATGAACCAAACACATGAGTGGGAGCTAAATAATTAAAAGAAATACTTAAAACACAAAACCTTAACCAAGCTTCAGCTTTTTATGAAAAACTGAAAGAAAACACTGGCATTATTGGCAAAAATATGGCAAATCTGTTTGAAAGAGTCGACTGGTAACAACACCATGACCTACACTAATCTAAAAATGCTTCAATTTTACAAAATCAACAAATACATACAGAATAATTGGCAGAATAAAATAACCACAGGTTAGCCATGTGAGGTGTGAAAACCATAACAAATATTTGCTTTGGATGAGGCTCTGGTGAAGTGCTAAGAAAATTTAGGTCAAGACTGCAAATAAGAGCACTGGACATATGCAGAAGAGAAAAAACAAGACAGAAAGTGAAAATCAACAGTACAGAGAAACTGGAGCTAAATGAAGACAATACTGCTACAGAAAATGACTGGGAGTGAGTAACGTACCCTATGAACAGTGGAAGCAATTGTGCTTGGAAATTTGGGGCCAAGCAGGGATAACACATTTCCAAAGGCATAGCAGGATGACCAGAGATTGTTGGCTGCATATACTTAAATGGCTAGCTCAATAAAAAGTCACCTAACAATGAAATGTATAGCTATTTTAGTAAATGTTATGTGGATAGGATCTGTTACATTCTACTTCTGATTCACTAAAATCATACAAAATCTTTAATAATATTTGTAAAAATTTATCATGTCCATTGCCAAAGAAAGTCAGCTATATCAGCTAGCACAATAAAAACCAGCAGTTTTTATGATTACCTTGATAAAATGGTCGAAATGTAACAAAACAGTCATAAAATAGCTTAACAGTTGATCAACAGTAGCTCAACAACTAAGAACAGCCATGGTTCACAAAATATTTCTGTGACTAACTTCTGTAAACTCTGTGGTTAAAGAGTTTCTTTGAAGAAAGGCTTTGCTATCCACTCTGTAAAGCTGTCAATGTTGATAAATTTCTATACATAGATACCACTACACCTGAATTTATTCGATTGGATTAGATTATCAGCAAAGACAGGAGCTCTGGCTCAGCAGAATTTTACATGGCTTTTTACAATCACATGGCTATGAAACCAACAGTCATGTACAGTGATAAAAACATGCAGAGATTGTAACAATCATGTTCAGCACATAAGGGTGAAATTACTCAGTGCAAAATTTAAAAACAAAATAAACTTTTTCAGATGATTGCACCAGACAAACAAGCACAAAAATACAAAAATTTAGCACTTTATGAAAGCAATTCAAACAAGGATTTCACAGTTTTATTTATGCCTAATATTAACTTGGATTATATGCAAATCATAAAAAATCACTCTTTGTCATTACTGTTACAAAGATTTGTTACAGAACTTACTGCCTATCTGACTTAGATCCAGCAACCACAGAAAGTAGCTCTTAGCACTAAATCAAATGAAAGGCAGACTTTAGCAGACTAAATCTATAGATTATAGTAAAAAAATTAAAACTAAAAACACAAGATATACAAAATTATCCATAAAACTACAAAATACTGCTCCAGTATCACCAAAATCACCAAGTAATTTCAAGAAGATGTGAAGCCTCTAGCACCAGCGAAATGGCAATGTGCGAGGTCGGTCAGCGCCCTCTTTCACCAGCGGCTTGTGAAACTCACGACCTGGACGAGAGTGAATCTGACTCCAGCAGTGCTCACAGTAATACTGAAGGCAGGCAACATTTGCACAGAAGTACGGAGCAAACTTACCACCACAACGAACTCCCTGGCATTCATCACACAGCTGATCATCCAAGACATATGGTTTAACTTCAACCTGAAGGAAAATAAATAGTGTTATGATCAATGACTAATAAGCTGGTCAAGACATATGCATTAATTATAGAATTAGCCTTAATATAGCATACAGCACAATACAGTTTGTAGCAAAATGAGCCAGAGATACAGATGCATTAATTAGACAAAAAAAGGAACATTCATAGTTTTAGGAAAAAAGCCACTTTCTGGCTGATCCAGTTAGCAATAAGTGATCCCTTTCCTGCACCAACACACATGTGCAAACACACATGTGCAAACACGCACGCACGCACGCACACACACACGCACACACAGACACACACACACCACACACAGCTTAATGTCTCATAATTAGGGCAGTTACAATTACTACCACATAATATATGTTGATAAACTTTCTGACCATACTTTCACTATTTGCCCAGTAGGCGTTGAGCAATGACAATACCATTACTAAGGCCAAGGACATAAACCACAAGGCCAAAAAGATCACTGGGCTAGCAAAAAAAGTCAGAGTAACCTCAAATTCTCATCACTAAGATTAATAACAATTATGGTACAGACAATTCAGGCATTCTAGACAAACTTGAGCAGTGGAAGTGAACACCTGGTCACTCTGTGGTGCATGTAGGAAACTGGACATGCAGATATTTGCAAAAGTGCTGTAATACTTGCGGGACAGAGGTACAATAGAGAAGCATAATCTAATAATGGCACTATATAGGTAACTGATCTGTACAGATCAGTAGCACATTGAAGAGTAAGTTACGAAACAAGAAATGTTGAAATTCAGAGCACTTACTCTTTTATCAATGTCTGCATGTTGTAATTGAACAAAGCGGGCACTTATGGCAGCTATGTAACTCTGCTGATTCGAGAATGCCACTCGACCTGCCCCCTTTGGATACTTCAGTTCAGGGTCAGTGTCAATGCCGGCATAACAGACACCACCATACAGTCGATTCATCACCACTGCTAACTCAACTGCAGTAAAACAACAATCTATGTTAAAGATATTTAATGAATTAGTATTTTGTAAAGCAAGTGTACACCTTAATATCATATTTGAAAGGGGTGGGACAGGGGCCAGAAAGGTTAAATTATTAGCATCATCCATCTGGATTGGTTTCCCTCTTGTCTTCTGCCTAATGATACAAGCAGATGACAGTGGCATCTTCTGCCAGACATTAAACACTTTTCTGTTTCACTGAAGCTTGGTTGGAAGCTCCATGATTTTGGGCCTGACATCAATCATGCATCACATTCAGTGGCAGGGTGACTTGGCCATTGAAACACACAACAATGCTATTCTTCGGACAGCACAAACCTGGGAGAATGAAGACCTTTGGATGCAATGCATTCAAATGCTGTGGAATAATTGGTCAGTCAGAGTTGCCATGTGCTGCAAATGCCTGTTCAATATCACTCCATCTTTGGCACAATCCAGACCACAAAAGACTCTGGATACATGTACACTATCAACCACGGATGGGAATTTGTTGGTCAATCTCTACTTGTTTACATACTTTCTCCAATTGAGTCTTATTCCAGTTACATGAGGATCATTTTTGTATAACGATGAATTGTTGTTCTTATAGAACCATCTAGGATCATAGTTCGAGAATTCGTGACTTTCGGTTTTAAAATTCGTAAAAATTCGCGAATTTTTGGTATATTTTAAAATTCGTAAAAATTCGTAAAAATTCGTTGGACCATTGTTGGGCCTTTTTACATTGACAGTAGGTTCTACAAAAACAGCGTGAGCAGCAACAACAAATGTGCTGACGTCATGATTTGTTGTGTTAAGCTTCTGCTTAGAATTTAATGTAAAATTCAATATAAAGTTTAGGCCCCCTATTACGTAACGAGTGAATTTAGTTAAAATCTAATTTTTTAAGGATGAAAAAACATGGGCCGGAGTAGAAGTATGTAGTAATTTTGGAGAAGAAGGAAAGGGTAATCCAAAAATACAGTGTTGTTTTGTGACAAGGAATTTGTTGATTGTTCTGCCGGAATTTGGGAGCATTTGCATGGCGAAAATAAAGAGTCCAGTGGGAGCAGTGGGCTGCTCCTGACTCAGAATCAGAGGACGATGAAGTAGAAGACACAGCTCGGTGAACGTTGCCAACCCATTTTAACCATGTTTGGTTGCAAGCTGTGTTAGTGGCTGACTGGACTAGGTGACAATGGAGCTGCATGGGGCACTGGTGGTTTATCGTTCTGCTGACTGACACTCACAGTCACACACCCCAACTATGATAGAAATCAAAGTTCAAGACTCCAAGTAGAATAGTAACTGAATATCAGTACTATTGTGTTGGTAGTCAACTATCTTTTACGGCTGATTGATTGCCTATGACACTGACATTTACTTGCCTAAAAAGTTAAAAAGTAAACAAATAATAAAATTCGTTGCCATGACAAAGGATTCTGTTATTTTATTATTTTTTACGAATTTTTACGAATTTTAAAACTGCCGTTTTAAAATTCGTAAAAATTCGTGAATTTTTAAAATTCTTAAAATTCGTAAAATGCGAATTCTCGAACTATGTCTAGGATAGCAGGGAGCACTTTGGGTCATTCACTAAAGACATCAGCTAAGAGGAGATGGAGGTATGTGGATAAGGGAAAGTGTTTATGCCCAATGCAGAAGTCTTCATCTAGTTGTCCTCATAATTCAGTTATGTCAGTACAGCTTATGCCTTAAGACCAACATCAGTGAGATAGCAAACAGTATGTATCTGTAATGTGTTGGATCTAATTACAGTCTCTTTGCAGGAAGCAGCAGTATCAAGGAACCCCACCCTACAGTACAGTTAGCCTTGCAAAATCAACAATCTATACTAAGTCTAGACCTCAGTACTCTGCTGGGGTGCAGACATTCAAACATAGGGATGATGGAGGATAATGCCAAATGGAGAAATACAGACAAATACAGACAAGGAGAGGGAGGGTTCCAAAGTAGATAATTTTTACAGAGGTTCTTTATGGACAACCCCTTTTGTGAGTTACTTAATGAGATGCTCAGACCAGATACAAAAATAAGATGTTGGAATTAGCCGGATTACCAGTTGAATGAGATTAAATAATACAAAACATTATTTGAACACATGCCTGCCCGAAGTGGTCGTGGTACACCACCAACAAAGATGGTCTTCCTTGGATCCAGTGGTTGGGATCCATCCATCACAAAATCAGAGTCTGCCAGGTTCCATGGTCGAATCTGAACCTGAAATCAGACAAAATACATCGTTAAAGTAAACTTTCACAACTTGACCTTCACTACTTCTGAGTTTCAGATCTCAAGAAATAAAATCACAAGAATTAGTATCTTCTCTGCCAGTTTGCTCATCCTCCCAGCTCCTCTGTTAATCTCACCTCTCCTCTGCTTGCGCTTTCCTCTGCAGCTTTCCACTCACAACTGAAACTGAACTCTTCAAGCTATTCTAAACTGATTCTACTCCTGCGCCACCACATGTCCACGATCACCAACGATTTCCGCTGTTGCACCATGCTGTCTCCTCACCTTGACCTCCTCAGATTCTAACCTGGCACCGAAACAGAGCAAACACCCTGACAATAGCATTGTGGATTTGATTTGATATAACACCAGTGAATGAGGTAGTTTCCCTGACCTGGCCTTTATGTGGCACTAAGAAATTTTGGAGATTTACATTACATTACATTCTCACTTCATACCATTACCAGTTCCTTCTCTCAATGGAAGGATGGAAAAACACTGGAGTTCTGTATAAATTATAAGTTACATTACAATAAATCTTTCCATTCTAAAATGACATAAAATCAAACTAAGCATAATGAATAATAAAGATAATAAATAAAATTTAGCAAATGACAAGCCTGAATATTCGTTGTAATAAAGAAAGCTAATCAATTCAAAAATTGCCACTTGATTTCTCAAACTCACTGGTTTGTCTTTAATTGTAGGGCTGGATACACTCCAGTACAGTTTACCATCATCTTTAACACAGGAATTAATGAGAGCCTGAACAGACATTTCATCTTGAAACAAAAGAAAGCAATAGCCTACAACAACAAAACAAATCACAATATACTCACAAGCTTCAAGAAACCTTAACAACGTAGGGTAGGCTAATAGAAAGTAAGCCATAGAAACTAAATGTTTATGTTGGAATAATACTAAGGTTGACTTTTATCTGTCATTCCTTATCAGTTTCTTTCCTGTAAATCTCAACATGCTGCACCTTTTAATAAAATTCTTAATTTATACCCTGTACTTGGTCTTCTGCAACTATGGCAAGTCCTCATGTTTTGAACAATTCATGGCTACCAGACACTGACAGATTAATATTACTCAAGTACTAATTGTGTTATGTAGCTCTACCTTAAAGGTCTACAGCCTGCAGAGGTAGCCAAAATGCGCATGCTTACAAGAAGACAAAACAAAACAGACAATGACTGCCAAAGTGTAATGTATTGTAGTGCAACAGAACATTTACACATCATCTCTAAAACCTCTTAGAAATTTGGTTTCTGTATTCAGCTCCTGTGGGGGGGGGGGCAGTTTTAATCAAATAAAGCAGCAATATGAAATCAAATCTGATAAAAGGTTGTAACAAATGTAACAAAGAACAAATTAACAAATCTTTAATATTTGGAAATAATTGCGTCCTAACAGATATAATCTTTAGTAGTCACTAATTAGCCCGTCTGTCACAAATTCGTTTACAGGTGTTCCTGACATTATGGAAAATACAGTAAGCTCTTGGCAACCAAAATACAGTTATCTCTTGGCAACTATTTGTGTTTAAAATAAATAAAATAACCTGCACAACAAGGTAACCCACACGCAGGGTGTGGGTTTGTCAAATCTAATATAAGCCACAGGATATATGGTAATATGTTAAACACCAGTAAATACTTGCCTTTTGGAGGGAAGTATGACTTGCTTTCTGCTTTATGTGGCCAGTCAACTACAAGCGGTCCAAACTTTCTGAATGACTGGGTGATTTCCTCTATCAGACAAAAGCAAAACTGTATGTAAAATGTAAATGCGTATCAGCAAGGAAAAAGCTTTATCAACAGTTACTTAACTCAGGTTTCACCAACTTTACTTACAGTGCCTCACTCACAATCAATGATTACCTAATACCTATGTATGTTTTATATTAAGTTATCACATATTCATTTAAAATAATTTTTCATTGCACCAAAGCAAAGACACAATAAACGATTGTAACTTTTTTAATTGCAATTGCAGATTTATATAGCACCTCTTCAAGGTCACCATGTACAGCAGAGTGAAGAAACTTACAGCCAGGAGTGGTAGAAACCGAGAAACACAACTCCCAGAGATAAATGGTGCACAGCCCACAAGGTGGTTATGCACATCGTTGCATCAAGATCTTAAACTAAATGTGTTTGTTCATCAGCAACCAGTGAAAATCATGATGCTGGATATGTGCCCAAACCAGATATACCTCCAAACAGGCAGGATGCAGTATTAAACCAGACTGCAGTTATCTAACGCCATAATCAACCCTGGGGCATATGAAAGCAAGCAAAAAGGCGCCCTGAGTTGTAAGCGAAAAGCGTACTGTGTGAACATGGTACAGATGATAAAGCATGTTCCATATACTCTTCCAGCAAACTCTGAGAAGGTCGATTCCTGGACTAAGGTCATACCCAAACCATGCACAACAGTAGAAAAAGTAATATGCTGACATACCAGAGAAGTAATGTTGCAGAGTAGATCGATTTAACAGATCTGCTCATGACTATCAAGCCAGATGGACTGGGTTTCTGGGGTTCAGTCGAAGGTGGTTGGACAAAATACAAGCATAGAGCACCTCCAATGTCTGAAGCATCTTATCCACTAAGGAGATAGCCTCAACAACTGGACTATGGATACATGCCTAAGTATCATCTGTCTACTGATGAGCAGTTACGTCCAAAAGAGATAGGATCCAGCTTAAATCAGTAGTGTACCGAATATGCAGAAGGGGCCCTAAGACGAAACTCTGCGGTAGACGAAGTGAGACCACGGACCAGTCAGAACAATTTGAACCAAAATCCTCTGCTTGAGTATGCCCACATTGCATAAACACCACCACGAGAGAGCACGACCCAAGACAACAAACAACTTTTCATGGCTGTCCCAGAGAATGCCATGGTCAACATTGTCGAAGGCCATAATCATATTAACAATGGTGAGTACTGAGTAGCGTTACATGTCCCCAAGCAACAGCCCTGAAAAAGTCAGCCAGATTATGTGTTAAAACAGACTCAGTGGAATGAAGCCCTCTGAACCCTGATTGCTGTTTAGGCAGAAGGAAGTTTGTCTTATAACAGTATTTAACCTTTACAATTTTACTCACAAATACTTGCAGTGCTCCCAAGCAAAGTAGTTCTCCTACCTTCAGCTATGTCAGGCGGCAGACCACCAACGAAGACCTTGCGTGAGTAGTGATCGATCTGAAGGCCAAGTTGAACACTAGATGGTTGTATTGGAGAGATTATATTTGGAACTATCTGATCTAGTGCAATACTATTCAGAAGACTACCATCGTCTAAACAATCAAACTGCAACTGTCCTGAAACCAAACAATCAAATTAAACTTACAAAATGGCACACTGCAAACGGTCAAATATCTGGGGCGGGGAGATGGTTGAATAGTAACACTCTGGCATGAAGATCAGAAGGGTGCGGGTCTGATACCCGCTAGCCCCACAAGGTAGACTCAGCCTTCCATTCCCTAGATGGCGACGGTAAAATGAGAGTAGGACAGATGGGTGCATTGCAGGCTGCCATACAGTTAAATTCGAAAATTCGACTCCTGTTAAGCTTGTTATCATCTGTTACTACTGTAACATGTATCGGTAATCTTACTGCGTACTTGTCAGTTTGAATTAATACATGAATATAAAAAAGCACTCTAAAACTGCACCCTATCCACAAAGCTTGTTCCCAGAAGCACATCATCAAGAGTTCTCGTGAGTCAAAAGAAAATTCATCTTCAAACTTTGACGACACTAAATACTCACTGCAAGCACACCATAGAAGTGCACCTACCTTACCTTTCTTTGCAGACTCGACAATTAAGGTTCTTAATAAAGATACTGTTACGGTTATTGCTTATTTATTGTTATTGTTTATGTTACACATAGTTTTATTCTCCAAAGTCAGATAATAAAATATACAACATATGATGGCTACTTTCAGTTAACTCAGTTAACTCTCATCAAATAGGTGACACATTGTCACGGGCACAGCACAGAGTGACCAAGATGTTCCAGTGGCTGATGCTCAAGGGTGATTGTGATAGCCTGTGATAGTCTATTCCCAATAAATATTCAGTTAACTCTCATCAAGTTCAAATATACAGCTACCTCAATATACAATAGTAGCTCTTTAAAACAACTGAACTATGTAGCTATGACGACAGCTATAACCCTAAACTTTCATTTTATTTTTCTTACAAATAATTATCGTACACATTAACAAAAACTAAATTCTTACTTTTCAAGTGATCTGGTGATCGAAAAATATCTAGCAAATCTTGGTTCATCACAGGCATCTTTTGAGCATCAAATCGAGCACTTGGTTGACTCTGTACAAAAGAATCAAACAAAATTTCATAAAATGTATGGTAAGTTGCCAAGTACTTTTATTGAAATACTGCAATTGCACTCACACACAAATATAAATGCAACTACATAGTTTAACTAAATACAGAAGTCCCACGCATACCATGAGACACAAGTTGAAATGTTAAAACAAGTATACTAATAGTGTCAATCTTCACTGCATAATTTTTATCATATTATTATTTGTTACTGACATTATTTAACCATATGTGTTTTTTGTCAAATTATTGTTATTGTAATAACATACTAATATTATTATTGTAACTAGAGTATTTGCCCGTCATATTATGACGGCAGTGTATATAGGCCTACATAATTATGTCGTTGGTTAAATTGCTCTGATCGCCGTCGTCACGACGGCAGTACTGACATCACAAACGGTTTCTGTTTCACAATAGATTCCAGAGCGTCCTCCGACAGACACACGCTCTATGGATATTATATTATGATAATAATATCATTATTATTGTATAAATATTAAAAATAAAAAAAATTCTTGCTCCTAATGGACCCTTTCTACCTTGGATAAACAACAACAATGACGACAACAACAACAATGACAACAACAACAACAACAGCAACAACAACTAGATGAGTCAGCCAACCCAAGCATTAAGAATTCCCCAGAGCCATTCTAACTCCTGATGGCTCACTGAGACCTCAGGCATAAAATAATAATAATAATATGAGCACCTCAGATTGGAACAATCAGGAGACTGATGGCAACCCAACAAAAATGATGGTTTATAGAACCAGTTAACTAACAGAAATTAATTTAACAAGGCTGTTTATGAGTTCATTGGCTGTATGCAGAAATAAATAGTTTAAAAACATAAATAAAAAAATTAAAAATAAACATAAATAATAACAATAATAATAATATATGCTGACTTCACAGTGCTTACTAACACATCTAGTGAGGATGTCTTACACACAAATCGATAATTGCATATAGGTATTACTTTTTAAATGGAAAACTAAGCAGCAATCATTAATAAACATACTATCAACATGTTTGCCATACACTGTAGGTCTGATTGATTAGTATTTGAGCAAGTATGTACTGCATGGCCAGCTCAAATTCACAGTGACAAAAATAAATACTCATTTAATAATACAAATGAATTAAATAGCTATACAAATATTCCAAAGGTAAACAATTGAAATAATGAGATTTTGCAATTTTCATGAGTCATACAGGTCTATAATCTGATGACCCATGTCCAAGACCAACCACAAAATTACTCCATGCTAGCCAAATCCTTACCAGTAATCAAATCAAATAAGGGTTATGTGACACAAAGATCTTTACCTATAAACAGTGAATACAGAGACAACATAATGATACCACAGTAGGCACACTGATCCTGACTAATATGGCCAGAAAACAAGACAGCTTAGCACAGAAGGGCAGAAACAAGTCAGAAGGGCAGAAACAATTCACTTAATTATTGACATATGTACCTCTACTTGGTATGTATCTATCTGAACATTTATATGGCACCTTTCACAAACTCTTCAGAGAGCTGTGACATGGCTATCTGACAACTCTAAACAAGCGCAACTTAGTCAACTGACAAGGTTGCTTGCATTGTTTCTGAAGGAATTGTAATCTTCTGGCATATTTGGAATTCTAAGGGATCACTTTTACTTTAGTTAATAACAATGAAAATATTGATAATATAAATGGATGATGATGATAATGATAATAGTTTTCAAAAATAAGGATCATCACTCCAGTCATAAAACAGTGACTGTATTCTGTCTTGCAGTAATAAAGATTATTTATTTACTTACTTTCTGAAAAGGAGCCTTGTTGTGAACCACAATGTCATTTTTTATTTATTTTTTATTCCGGATATTTCTATAGCACCTCTCGAAGTCAACTACTACTCAGAGGCGCTCCCGACTACAGCATTTGATACTGTATCGGAGTTTTCACGCCGAAGCGCCACGAGCAATTGCGAGTGAAGGACTTGCCCAAGGTCCGTACGCAGCGGCTAGAGTGGGATTCGAACCTGCAACCCTCCGGTCACAAGGCGCCGAACTTACCACTGAGCCACCACGCCCCACAAATGTAATATCACACCAAGGCTATGTTTTAAAGCCTTACGAAATTCAAGATTCATGTCACTAACCATGTTATATTGGTAGATGTTACAAAACTTTAGTAAAATATTGCTTAGGTACCAAAGCCCATTGTAGCAGCTACTCCACAATATGGTTACAAATGGTTACTCTCTCACTGAATCAAAATTAATACTTACATGCTGCCCCTCAGACAAGTTTCCATACCATAATATCATCCATACCAGGATTTTAATTGGTTCAGAAAACATGTAACCTGTGTTAGAACCACTGCAAAAATACCTGTAATGCTTAATAGCTCACCCTTCCTAGCTTCTTCTGAAAAGATCTGATAGTGTCAACTGAGACAGTACTATTGGTACGAACATTAATAATGTATTTAATAATAAAGGGAGTAGACTACATAATCTGTATTTACAATTCTCTCTGGTGAAATTTGGTTCAAACAGAAAAATTATGGCTTTCCAAATTACAGATTTGTAACATCTGATTAATGCTTCACTATTGAAAGTAGATCATCATCATCATATGATAATTTGATGGCACCAGAGACCAGGTCTATGTTCACTAGTATCACTAACTAATATAAATTATGCTATTGCATCCCACCGCCTGCTGAAGTTGCAACTCTCCCAGCCAAGTAATGGCGAGTCTGTGAGAACTCCAGCCTGGTTTCAGATAATGAATGAGCAGAGGTAACTAACAATGCCATTGACTGCTGGCTTGTCACACTTAAAATTAATGTTTAGAATCTGCCGGGTATCATGCTTTGCATTTACAGCCCGTGGTAGCCCTTTGTGTGTATACTCAGGCTTCCAGAGATACCCGTTGACAGCCATAAATAATATCAGATTTTGTATTATGCTGGCAAGCTATGTCTTATTTTATAACACATATCTTGTGTACAAATACCATGAAGGCAGTTATTCATAAAATAAGAGGGGACTCTGAATGCAACAGTAACTCCACACAGTGTGTGAAGACTTTGTTCACTTGAACTGTGAACTTCAACTGCAGAAAAATTCAACACTCTTCCAGAACTCAAACACCACGTATGTGGTATAATAAACCTCAGAAGTGCTCAAAGTAGCAGCTCAGCCAAACGGTCTGTATTCCTGATAGACAATGCACTAAGCTGCCAGGCGCCGATGGAATAAGTTTATAAGTAGCCTGTACTCCTGTATGGGTGACAGACAGTTACCAGTTCTCAGTAAATCTGAAGAACAGTTCAACATCAAGCCACGAAATGGCATCAGATGCAAAGGTTGCCACTTATGTTCCATCTTGTTGCACTAAACCACATAGGATCTAGAATACAACACCAGTAGCACAATTGTTTTGTCATGAACATCTGTAAGTCATCATTTACGTCCAGCCTTGACCAAAGATCAACCTGTTCTTATGCAGTTTTATCCTTGCTATGTATGTACACAGAACTAAAGCCTGGCATTAAAACTAGTCATTAACCCTTGACTGCAGTTCCCTGACTCAGATTTCATTTCATGCCAAATTAATGATTACGTCTTTCATTAAAACTAACAATTAATTTCTTCTATACTTGCTACTGCGTCAATTAAAGTTAGAGGATCTCTGTTCTGCTGCTACTGTAACACAACACTTGCATAGCATCTGCAACATTTATAAACTTTAAATATCTGATTTGCAAGGTCAAACATGGTGAAGCTCCTGTGTAACAACACGTGTAGAAATCCTTAACAAAAGAACAAACAAATCACTTCACAAGTTCACATAGCAGAGTAAATAGATCTGTGACCAGGCACAGGTGATATCAAAATGCATCCCTAAGATAAGATAGAGCAAAACCAGCCAGGCAATTATGCATGACCATAATGATCTTAAACTCAATGTAGTTTTGCATGAGAAAACAATGCAGTTTGTCCTGTATAAGTCAGATATAATTATGCCCAAACTTTGGCAACCCACCAAGGAGCCAAGCCATAGCATCTGAAACAGAGTAAACTTAAAGCTAGCAACTGCAAAACAGAATTGGGCCTGCGTAGATGGCATTGTCATAGCCCAATGCACGTAAATACTTGAATCAGGGTTGTAGTAGCTTACAGTAAGTGGCACAAAGTACTGATCTGAGGCACTGGATAAAAACATGTTGGACATACTGTCTTCAGATGCTCAGAGAAGGCAAGTTCCTGGTCCATGGTCAGACCCGGAACATGCACAGAAGTGGAGATAGAAGTATTCCAAAAGCCCAGCTGCAGTTTAGACAATACGCATATGGTTATCAGGCAAGATTAACTGGGTTTAACCAGAATTTAAATGGAGGCAGTTAGGTGATATCCAAGAATGAAGCACCTTGCAGATGGTTGCTAAGCACGATTAACTTAGTTAATCAAGATTCAGCTAGAGCCTGTAGTTGGGCAATATCAAAGCATGAAACACCCGAGATGTTTCAACAATTTTCTAACCTACCAAGAATGCCTCTGCAGCTGGGCCATGAACAGATGCAAGGGTGTCGTCAATGTAGTAGTGAGCAGCAACACCCAATGAGGAAAGAAATTCAGCATTTGTAACCTTAGGGATATCATAAAGTGAATGACTTGATGATACAGTTCTGCATACAGAACATGCAAAGCTATGACACAGTGATGACAAGAACATTCATGTGGTGATTGATGAAGTCTTGAAAATGTCACGTGCCAGTATCCTTCAAGAGCAGTGTTTCTCATTCACAAATTTAAAACTAAACAGTATTTTCCAAAATCAAAGCAAATGTCTAAAACTGTTGAAAACAAAAAAGAAAAATGAGCGTTTAAAAATGTCAGTAAACTTAACATCTGGTGCAAACGCAGGGCATGCATCCATACTGTCATTTCGATTTTTTAAATTGTCAACTGATCAACAAACCCATTAGCTATAGGTCTGTTAGCTGGACAGTTTCACAAGTTTTAACTTGTTGCCATTTTATCTCTGTAGAGGCATACTCCTTTGAGCATAGCCATATCCACAAAAGACATGCCAAGCTGTTCTTTCCTGGGCCCTTCTAAGAGCTGTATGGAGACCACAGCTCCTGACATTCAATTCCTTCTTGGTGATCCTAGACCATAAGGTCTTCTGTAATAATTTTTTAAGATTTGTTTGATGTTGCCAAAAGGCTCTGTGATGGTACCCATACTTTGGAGCATAAGCATAGCTGACTATCACTACACCTTGCCAATGACAGTGACTTATTCACCTGGTTAGCTACATTGGTAGAAGTTGTCCCATGCACTTCTGATGGTGGCTTATTTCAGAGGTTTGAATGGTCCATACATGGGAACCTTAACTGGTGGGGCATCCATTTAAATGGGCAGCAGTGGTGAAGGATCTCACCCAATCAATTCACTGAAAAATGAGAATGGTCGAGGTCATATGGTTGCTATAGAAAAACATGTACATTTATGGTAAAATGACATTTACTTAATGGTAGCTGTCCTATTCCTGATCTCCACATTGCAGACATGGCCTGCATAGGTTAACTTCAGAATCCTGATACAGGACTGTCTTCAGGCCTGGATTAACTATGGTTCCACTGGGTCCCGGGACCCAGGCCTACCAAACATGTCATTAATGAGGGGCCTACCATTGGCAGTAGTCAGGGACGTCATTTCAGCTTTTTTCAGGGGGGAAGACATTCAAAAAGAGGTGTTTCTTCAACATTTTGGGGAGGACAACTGCATAGTGTCCCCCCCCCCCACTGTCAAAGAGGTGTGGTCTTGTGAAAAAACCTATGCAGACTCTAGTTTTGTTAATAGCATATAATAATTCCATGAATTTGAGTATAATTTTTTAATTTTTTTACCCCTTTCTTCTTTTTCTTTTTCTTATTCCAGCTTTTTAATTTTTTTTCAAAAATCAGGGGGGTAAATGCCCCCTTCCCCCCAAATGACGTCCCTGGCAGTAGTATGCTGCCTTAAAAATGTTAACTATTATTTCAGGGACAAGATAGACTGACAAATTTTACAGTTATGAACATTGAGTGTGATATTGTTGACAGTTTTTCTATTACGAAAACACGTCGTGAACAGTTTTAAATTCACAAATATCTGTGTTTTAAACTTATAATTTAAATTTGGTCACCACTTATTGATTGAACACATGGGCGATCCCAGGGAGTTGAGGGGGACAAGACCCCCACCTTTAAGGGTGAGGGACACACTAAAGAGTTGTACCCCCCAATGTTCAAGAAATACCAAAAAAGGTGAACAAATTTTTTCGCGCATGAGCGTGAAAAACTTTGTTCCCCTGTTTTGAAACCAAATCGGTTCAAAAGTGTCCTGTGTCCCCCCCCAACACCAGCCAAATAAGATCGCTGCCAGTGATTGAACATATATTATAGGGGCCTACTATACAATTTTGGAACCAGGCCTACAAAATGTTAATCCGGCCCTGACTGTCTTGTTTCTTGTTCAGCATATTTTTAGTCATCCATATCTGGCAATCAGAAAGAACCTGGCAATCACAAAGGTCTGGTGTTCAGAAGAATTTCTAAGCAACATATTTCTTTCACTCATTCATCATTACATGCTTGGACTATTGCAATTGTATCCATGCAGGTCTGCCTTAGTTTCAGATCCAGTGCATCTTTAAACATGCTGCTCAAGTCATAGCCAATAAACCAAAATATTCAAGTTATTATTCATATACAACTGAATATATGCGAAATATGCAACACTGGCTTCCTGTTGTGGGTTGTATAGCATTCAAGATCATCATGCTGATAAGGTCATGGCCTTAGTTGTTGGCACAGCCCTCTCATACATCAGACAGCCCTGTATTCCAGTCTTGAGTCAGCTGGGTTGGTGATCGTTGCATTTGGCATCCCGAATGCAGATATACAGGTGCTACGCTGCCACACAAAATTCAAGCCCAATGTGCCTTCTCATGTATCGGATCATCCTCCTGTAACAGTCTCCTATTATATTTATGGACTGTTTATGTACAGTGCTCTTGTACAGCATAAATTTATGTGCAGCACTTTTGTACAGCGTACATTTGCAAACTACCTTAAAATATTTAGATATGTGATATAGTTGTATGTGCAGTGCTTTTGTGACATACTCAAAATGTGCTTTAAGTGTCTTGATACATACATACATACATCTTATCCAATTATTCTGGTCATCTTATTCATAATTATGGTCATCTTATCCATTTATTCAGATAACATCCATTAATTACAGCATTGCCCATATGCACTTGAAGATAATATATGCTAGATTTGCACTGAGATATAGAAGATTAACATATAAAAATCATGAATTTGCATATGACGTTGCTAATAAACTTCTGTAACTCTGTCATTGATTTTTGCTGCATACAGACTGATAGTGATGCTTTTCTTAAGACATACTGAAACATAATGAGAATCTTAAACAAGCATTCTCCTAAAGACACACACCATCAAAAATACATTAACAAAAACAACCACCCCAGTACACTACCTACAAACTGGTACAGTACTGAAAATCAGTTAACTATGCTCTAAAATGTTAAGTTATTCAAACCATCTGCTAGAGTATGACCTCAATTCCTTTAACTGTAAGCACAGGAGTGTGTTTAAGATTATGCACTCATCTGACACAAAACCTTTAGACTTAAATTCAAGAAATCAATCAGCCAAAGCAAGAGGCACACAATAAAATAACCATAGCAGTGGGCGGTTTTAAAACACTATCTGGGTGCTATCATTTGCCCTACAGGGTGCCAAGAAATCCCAAAGTCCTTCTTGTACAGCACATCAAAGGAGGTCAGAGTGCAGGCCAATTTGTAAACAATGCACAAGCACTTTACAATGAGGATTCAAAGTTTACCAGTCACAATGCTACTACACGCTCTGCATAATATCAGACCACACGCTGTGTGATCAGAAAGAAAATTAACTTCCAAATTAGGTAATCAGTAACCTACTTAAAAAGGACTTGAACAAATTACTAGGTCAATAGCTGACAATCCAAAATGGCTCTAACTCTCAAGGAGGCAGAAATTACATGATCTCTGCATAACTAAAAATGCAACAAAGCCATTGGCAAATTCATACATTATTCACTCAATCAAAGCCCATCAACTGAAATGGTGAAATCCCAAAATTTCTTTAACATAAAATTGCAGAAAGATCTATCCAGTGGCATAACCAGGAATTTTGGGGCCATGATTAAGCTGTATGTCCTTCATTCTAATATCCACGTTATTTCAATGCCGTAAAATGCTTAAAAAAGTAATTATCTGCAACTGGCTGGGACCATAAATGGTCAATGAATGAATTGAACAGGTAGTTGCACTATGCCTTGGAGCTGTGCAGAGTACTGACCACTTAGCTTTTTATTCATTTTATTTTATAGTTTCCTAAAATACCACAACATACATACTCTTGACAAGTATTTCATGAACAAACAAAACAAGCCACTTCATTAGCATCATCAAACGAGTGATCAGTCATTTAATAATTTCAGCAATTAATCAATTAATCAACCAGTTAGACATTCATCAGAAATGCACCAATCAATATTCAGATAGCCAACTGTCAGTTACGCAAACAACCAACTGCTGAGAGGATCAACAAAAACAGTATAAATTCAAATAACAGGTGCACTTTTGAGTCAACAAAAGAATCAAAGCGGAATAGATTTTTATGCTTAGAATTTTGCATATTTCACAATTATCTATTTTGCAAAGGTCAAAAACTTAACAAGGATAAAGAAAAATGTTAATTAAAATAAAAATGATGCTGATGCTAATTATTAATAATATCAATATGCAAGGCTGGTGGCCATGATGTGAGAATGCCTTCACTGCTCATCATTTTGTCTTAAGTTCGTCTCAAAGTGAAATTTGTTTGATATATTGTTTTGCATTCTGATTGTCATAGTAATTGATCTGGCATTTTGGAGTTATTTGCACGCACGACTTTCTGTGTTTTTTTTAGTTTTTCAGGGTTTTATGCTCACAATTAATGAATGGTCCAATCTCTATTCACAGGAATGATAGGGTCCAGATGGACAGCCATGGTGTGCATCTATACACATAGCTACGTTGTTGAAAGGTGGCTTTGGAATAGCTTTGACCAGCAAGGTGGTTCAACATCGACCGAATGACTGTCTGACACGTATTGACTTAAGTAATGTCCAGACAACATGGTCTACATGGGACGTGGACAGTGGTGCCATCACACACTGCAGACTCTATTGCCTGATTTTATTCTCATCTTCAATGATGCTCATTCTAGGGACTCTGAATATGGTATCAAATCCGTTTATTAGAACACACAGCCATGGCATCACTATATAACATTACAAACATTTAGTAGAAATACAAGGCAAGTGTTTTTAATAGGATGCCTCTAAGGGACAGGTCCCGCTATTTGGGGCACCCAAAGTGTTCACAGGCAGAAAGGACATTTGTGTACAATTATACAGGTTAAAGGTTTGTAAAATCTTAACTATTTCAAAAGCCAAAATTCCGAAAAACAAAAGAGATACAAGCAGCAACTAAGTAGCTAAACAGGTACCAATACCTACATGTAGACATTTGATAAAGACATCTATACATATAGTTTCCTTATATGCAAATTTGTCCGTCGTAGGACGCTACGTCACAAACGGCTTCTGTCTATTGTGAAACCGTTTGTGACGTCAGTATTGCCGTCTTGACGACGGCCTTGACGACGGCGATCAACGACCAACGATATACACTGCCGTCATAATTACGAGGGGGATATACACTAGTTTGATTTATAATACATTGTATAAGACTTTATTAGAGCTTTAAACCCACTAATAGATAATACCGAGGTTAACTCATTGGGTAGAGCATTGCACAACCTAGGACCCTGACATTTAATAGAAAACCATTTTACATTAATTAATACGGGCAAATTCTGGACGATATTTAAGGACATTACGCGTCAGGGGCCTGTTAAATCCGAGGAGATGGTATCATACTCTAGATGGGAATTTGATGTGATTGTCATATTTCTAGTTGGCTGAACAATGCTGGCTAACTGATGAACATTTTGCTCTCAGTGACAGTAAACATTATTTCAGCTAGTACAAAGAGCTCCTCTGGTTTTGAAAAGCACTATATAAATGCTCAATTGCAAAATCATTATCCAATTAAAAGTACATGTTAATGACGATTTGTACAGCATTTTATACAGTCCAACTTCAAACAGTGACACATCTAGCCACACAGTTGCACAGGATTTGTTGAGTTCATCTATGTAAAGAATGCCAGTGCAACGTATCACATATACCGGTAACCAGAAGCATTATCAAACATGGGAATGGAACCAATCAAATTAGCAGAATGGTGTTCAGAGTATACTGAAGCTAATCAATTGAAAAATAAGTAAAGCCTGTATTGCAAGTAAATACAGCATTACAACAGTCGACCCAGTTGCAGACAAATGTAGAAACCAGGTTTGAAGAAGCAGCTTACAGACTAAGCAGGCACTTCATTGCCCTATAGTAAGTGATAACAATAGAACCACCAGACCGACTGTTTTTCAAAATCAGGCCCTGTCTTGAGGACTGTATCATATTATTATAGTTTTCAACAAAGGCTGAAATCATCCCTTAAAAATGACAAAATTAGGTCAGCAGTAGAAAGCTATCTCTGAAAATTGTGGCTCATCACAGTTTTTAGGGTCTTCATCTGGTGCTAGGCACATCTAATTTTAGCAGTTTGCAAGGAATTACAAAATTACATTAGAGGTGAAACCTTGTCTATAGAAATCAGATTTCATCCCCAAGTTCACTCCGAAAGGCGCCTCTATAGCCAGTGGTTTTCCAGCATTGGGCAATGAATAGAAAGACGTTAGAAAACCAAGTTCACCTCAAATCTGATCACTAATGGACAAGCTCTGAGAAAAATTCTGCTTCTTCATCATTAATAGGGTCATGACTTTAAACAGCAATGGGTATGCAGAGCAGCCAAGCAGACCAGCACAAACCTGCATTTTGCAGATTTATGTATTGAAGCCTGCCCAGTAAAACACAACGCTCAGAAAAATTAAATAGTGCAATGTACACCTGTGCACGTCACCTGCCGCATCGGTCGTTGTCATTTCAATGGATTATTTTTATCTAAATGCAAAATTTGCTCAGTAATTTCGGATAAGTTGGAGTTTACTGGTGCTAGATTTGCATATCAAACTCTGCCAAGGATTTTGTGCACTTAGAAGGTATTTTGTTCGCAAGTCGCCTTGGCCAACGTGATTGTAGGGCTGTAGGCCCATCCTTCTGATGTTCAACCAAATCAACCATACGGACCTTTAGCCGGGCGTTTTTGTCTTGGCTGAGGATGACCGACGTGATTCATTGGAGTGACCTCGACGATTATTAACTGATGGTGCTTCGATCTACCAATTGACATGCAACGAATGTCTGGGAATATCTGACGAACGTCTCCTTGCGCTTCAACGAATAACCGTACATGAGTTATCTTTTACCAGTGAGGGCTGCTCAGCAGCAGCATCACCATGTGCTGTGAGCACTGTCACCTGTTGTCTCTCCACTCTATCGATGCAACTTGGCTCAGGAATTCTGAACATCCTTGCCATTTGTCGGCTATCAACAAGAATCCGTTGGTTGGTTTCATGTCTGTGCACTGGCCCCCCACTGGTGACTCTTCCAGCTAACTGATGTAATATTTTCGTTCATAATGACATTTAACGTCCTATAGGCTAGTATAGAGAGCACCTCTGATTTGGTTTGCCCTTTGAGGGGCTATATAAATGTCCACTTACATTACATTACATATATATATATGAGCAAAAGAATTGGATCACAGTCATAAATGAAATATTATAATATTAGCATATCTTGAAGGAAAGCTCTTCAGAGGCACTCAGGCAAGCACTGCATAAATGCATTGTGGATAAGCCATTTCCTCACATATGTCTGTCTTTACGTTGAAGGAACAAGCTCCAGAGTATCAGCAGGATACCATGCTGAAACTAGAATATTTTACTTGCACAGTATTAGATATTTCACATTTGCTGTAACTCACAGCAACCGTGAATAACCAAACATAAGATATTTAAATTCGATTTTGTACATCTTGAATAGTGATGATCACCCCACGGATCATCCAAATAAGCAACAGAATTTATAATCAAGAAATAAGTGAAACATTGAATTTTAGAAACCAGTTGGTGAACATACCTGCTGCAGATTAAGGCCATTTACAAGTTCATCCGTCATCCACACATCAGATGCCATCTTTGGAGCAACACCTACAGGTTGAACCATCCGTGACGAGGAAAGATGCAGTCTGGAGATTGCAGCAGCCAAATTGTTGGCGTTAATTGATGGTTGCAGAACATGCTGATTCAGTCCATACTGGTGTTGCTGGTTCCATGGCTGTTGTGATACATTGTCCCATGTTGAATACATCTGTGAATTCTGCAGATAATTTGACCTCAAAAATTTGTCATCAGGTAGCTGTCTAGTGACTGGCATTCGCTGGGCAAGGCTATCTGCCACAAAGTTCAGCCTAGATGCTGAGGATTCTGGATTACCACTGTTTAAACCTTGCTGCGTAAGGCTTAATTGACTTAGTGATGAATTTATCACAGAAATGAACTCTCGATCCTGGTTAAGCTGTACCCTTTGGCTGTCAGTCTCATCCAGCTTTGAAGACTCATTCTTCTGTGGATCAGATGTTTCGATGCTTGCCAAAGGCTCAGCAGAGCACATGGATTTGTCCCTCTGGTCCCTGGAGAAAATCTTCTGCATGTCCTCTTCCATCAGAAAGTCAGAGGCTGAATAGCGAGACGCCGAGGAGGTGGAGCACAGAGGTTTCTGGTCCTTGAAACAAATCTTTTCAATGGATTTCTCTCGCTGATCCCTGTGGGAAATCTTTTCGACGTCCTCCAATGGAAGGTCACAGGAGGAAAAGCGGTACGAAGGGAACAGCTGTTTCGTGGGCAGTATGCAGTCGTCTACAGGCTGCGACGCATAACGCAGCTGAAGCGCAGAATCAGGCGAGTAGAAAGACAGGCTCTTGTCCGGACTGTCGAGGCCACACATTGGTAGCTCTCCAGTCTCCATTTCTAGCATTATTTCAGTCAAAAAGACCTTTTAATCGCCAGAAATGTCGACTTTGATGCGCTCCGCCCACGACCTCCACGTCTAATCTACATGGCACGTGACGCAAATTAACCTCGGTCATTGGCTAGCGGCCTTCCATATGTTAGCAGCCGACTGTTTTTACAAATGTCGCGATTGGTAAGTCACAAGATTATCTTATTCAAATTGATTCTACAAGAAACGACTCAAGTCACGTATTCGATTTATTTCTAATCCAATTTTTAGATTCTATAATGTGTTTCATAAATAAAACTATTGTAAATACATTTTGCAGCGTAGGCCTAGTTATGAATATTCATTAGTATTTAATCTAATGGCAATGTTCCTGAGGCGTATATTTCGACGTCAGATTATATAGCGCTGTACTTCAACCTGGCATGCCACTATAGTCTTATGCTGAAAAATGGCCACGGGGTTTGGTACATAATTCAGATTTTATATCTGAATGTGTTGTGCTGAATTAGTCATTTTAATCTGTATCAGAATATATTAAATGGGTCAAGGAATTGAATGGCTATATAATTTATGTAAACATATAGTTTAATATTGGTGTGCATGTTGCAATAATTGTTACTTTACTTTCAGTTAATTCCATATTTTGTCATTCTAAATATGTTTTAAAACATGTGGGCTTACAACCGAGATTGCTAAAATCTGGTATCTTAATTGCCTTTGTCAACGTATTCCTTATATCCAGTGCTTTTTTTCTAGGAAAAAAGGTTCCGGAACTGAACAAAAGGTTCCGGAACTGAACAATTATGGAAGGGCTAAAATCCCGAGTAAAATGGGATTGGGGGCTGGGAGGTGTCTCAATAAACACTTAAAACAGTCCACAACACAGAAATTAAATTAAAATAACTAAATTATTGCTTTTGTAATTAAAATAGATAAATTACTTTTAATAGCTGAAAAAAGTGCCGGAACGCCGTTCCGGTTGAAAAAGCCCTGCTTATAGCAGAGGCACAGCCTTCAAGGCTCTGAGCAGAGGTGAGTCAGGTAATGAACCCATGGCATGCGTGCCCACTGCCCACATTGGCACGCATAAAAATTTGTTAGGCACATGAAAATCAGAGCGTCCCCAAAAATTTCAAACTTCGAAATGCATAATCACTCTATGAATCCACATTTTCTTTCATGAAGGATTTTATTTTTACACCTTTCTAAACGCATCTTTGAAATAATGTCATTAATATTTTATTTCATTTTTACGCTTTGTCAATAAAAACCTATATGAGAAAAATAATGATGTATGCTGTGTAAAATTCAGAGGGGCAGGCGAGCGAACTTTTAAAATGATTATGCGGCTCTTTTAGCAAGAACCATTTAAAAAGTTCGCCACGGTCGCCACCTCTGCCCTGTATAAAGGCTAGACCTATAAACTTTTACCAGCAGCTCAGATATTTAACACAGTACCTATATAATTGGAATTTTTTCATACATTTACCACTCTGGCCTCATTGATTTCGTTCACATAGCCCACTGCCTCTCCGTATATTAAACTATTGTCGATGGTTGTTTAGAATAATATAACAGCCATGCAAGCCCACTGTATAGGCCTAGTCTTGTTGCCCATTACCTAGATAGGATCCATATTCCCACATCACGCACATCACATAAACACACATCACGTATAGGCCCTAGACCTAGAGCCTATATAGGTCTATGGGTCCCATCGAACGCAGAAGGTCCTTTGAAAAGCAAAATGACACAGAGTGCACAAAACTTTCAATTCCTTGCGCAACCCCTAAATATTCTCAAAATTAGATTAAATTGCACCGTATTTTTTTGTCTCATCATCATCTGAGACATGTTCCCTTCTGGAGCGTTGCAGTTTCCACAATGGTCAGCCAGGATGATGCCAGTAAAGACCTTGCGGAGCACTGATGTGGTGATGCTGTGCAGAGGTGCGTTTACACGTAGGTGCATTAGGCGCGCGCCTAGGGCTCCCAAATCTCGGAGGGCCCCCAACATTGGAAAATATTTTTTGCCAATTGTAGAATTATCCAATACAATTTGTGATGAATTTATCACAATAATGGAGACAATTTAAGAGCTCAATTTATTCAAGAAATAAAAATGGCCACGTATTTTGCGTTGATTGTTGATTCAACACCCGATGTCAGTTTTTTCTCTTACTAAAATCATTAAATCAAATAACTTCACATTCCTTGATAATAGCTTCTATAAGCTTAACTAGTCATAATTATACAGTGACAATGACACTCACAAAAACGGCTTAAGTTCAACTTTGTGGATTTTTGCACAGCAGCACATGATAGGCTCAACACCACCAGTCTACAAGTTCAGAAGGGCCCCCAAAAATGTTTGCACCTAGGGCCCCGTTTTCTGTAAACAGTTCTTGCTGTCCCAGCGGCTCCCTTTGCCTTTGTAGAAAGTGGATTGATTTGGCACCTTTCAGTATTCAGAAACTGAAACTTTTTTGCCAAGTAGTCATGGACCACTAGGCCTTCCAAAAAGGTTTGCACCCACAGTGTTTTAAAAGGCTAGCAAAAGACTTGAAGTGTCACTTTCACATTCTCATATCCCATCATCCAAAATACTTTAAAATTCTTGTCCCCACCTCTTTCTCTCTCATTGTAAATGATTTTTATTCTGTTCCCAATAACCTACCCTGCAAGCACCCATGTTTGTCGTCATGACCAAGGACATTCCAGCGCAGACATCAAATTCATTTATTTTACTAAATTTCTAAGAAGATACTATACTTCCATTCTTAACTTTAAAGAATGAAATCCCAACAGGTTATAAGATATTTTTGCTCCAATAAATATTAATCTGATTACAGTAGTACTTTTAAGCCCTTCCTGTGTTCATCTGCACATTGGGCGATGCAACTTCTCCACTCCTGAACATCACCAGTTTTCCTGCCTCCATGAACCTCATCCGTTCAACAGCTCAGATCATCTCTCATCGTCTTGGTCCTCCCTTCCTTGTTTCCCTTCAACAATCATTGCTTGATTGGCTCTTTCATTGGTCCATAACATAACATATCCATTTCAAGTCCTCACTTTCTCATGATATTCTACATACCTTTGTCCTATCCCATCTCTTACACTTTGACCATATATTTATAACCTCATCACGAAATGTGTAGCATTATTTGCACAGACATCCGTGATCTGCTTTCTCCAACCTTAATTCTTGTTGGCCAATATCACTGGCCAGGTGTCAAATCTAAACGGCAGTGTGCTTAATATTATGGTTTCACAATCATACACAAATCTTTGTCCTCACACTGCATCCATTACTCTTCCACATTTTCATCTGTTCCAAAAGCACAAACAGACATGCATGCAAAAGACAGACAAGACTGTTCAGAACAGGCAAAGGAAATGCTGCATTTGGCATAAATAAACGTAAAGAGAATCAGAACACTAACAATAATGTACTTGTAATTAATTGAACATTTTGTATCACCACTGAAGAACCTCTCAATTTCAATCCATACACATATAGAGCCAACAGTCAGATGGCTAAAGGTGCACCTTTCACAACTCTGGAAAATGTAATGCCATCAGCATTGATCAGAAACAACCCAATATATGCGGGAAGACTAGCACTTTTAACACGGTTAGTATTATCATTGTTATCCGTCAGAAGTTTGTGGTATGACTGCATTACTTTTAATACTATTATTATTATCATTGTTATTAGGCAGTTAAACAATTCGAAAGGTTTTTCGGGCATGTCACGCGTTGTACCAGTCGAGGAAAAGAAGTGAAAAAGAACAGACGATGAGGAAAAACAAAATCCACACTCGAAATCCCGCATTATTCTTCATGGCCTGTTACACAAATAGCAAAATGTGTTACCAAAATATACACACATAAACAACAATTATTAGGCAACGATACTGAAGAGGTAATATAATAATCATCAGTCTATTTACCTTGTGCAAGACTAATTGCTTGCTTGGCTGAGGGTCATAATTTTGGCTTAAATTTTTTCCTCAATTTTACGACATTATTATAATCTGAGGTGTAGTCAGAATCGGAAACATTACCAGTTTGCTAGATCAGAAGAACTAAAGAAATTCTACTGAAGCATTAATGCAGTGCTTGTTCATAATCCTCTCCAAGAGTGCTGCAGGATGTTTTTCGTTAAAGAAAAGAGATAAATAATATTCTACGACTTACAGAAATAATAGATATTATGATGATGATGATGATAACCAACCTCTCTGATCTCTTCATTGGCATCTTTTATGTTTTCGGTTGTTCCAACGACCGTATCCGAAATTTTATCAATTTCCTTCTCCTAAAGCAAAAATTGAAAAAATACATCATGTATGTAACTCATTAAAAAACTCAAAACCATTACTGCTGTTAGGTAAGCCATTGAAGCAAATTGACCATTATTACAAAATGCTACTGTAGTTCGTTGTTCAACTAGATATAGCAGAATAGTCATTATAATTTATAACACATATATATGTGTGTATATATATATATATCTATATAGGGCACTGTAGCCAACTGGATTGAGTGCTTGGCCTGTAACATGGAGAGTATGAGTTCTACCTTCCACTCAAGCAGTCACTGTGTAAGGACCTTGACCAAGTCCTTCACGCACAGTTGCTCAGCACCATTGTCATAATGGCACTAGTTAGAGACTTTGAAAGATGACATCAGATTCTAGCAACAAATTACTTTTTAATGTCAGTAGAAACTACACAGAGCCTCATACACTAGCTCAGTGTCTCGCAAACTTTTTAAACTCCCGGCACACTCAGCAGAGCAAATTTTTTATCGCAGCACACCAGTTAAAATTTATCAAAATTACAAAGCCAACATCAATAATTTGTAAATGTTAATGTAAATGTAAATCTCCGAAATTTCTCAGTGCCACACAAAAGCCACGTCAGGGAGACCAGCTTATTCACCGGCGCTAATTTTCACAATTTTTCAGTTTGTCATGTTTTAGCTTGTAATTTTAGTCCAGTAATAGCGAAACTAAAGCAGATTTTAAATTGACTAATCATCACTAGGCTAGTCTAATGCGATGAATGAGCTTGTTTATGAGAGCATATCAACTCAAGGCGAGGTTCGATAGCCGAAAAGCAGACACACATTTCATCATCCACCATCTCTAGTCGCTCTCGTTTTTTCGATTTCATTTCTGTTAAAACAGAAAATCTAACTTCGCAGAGATACGAAGATCCAAAAGGCAGCAAACACTTGATTGCTTTCGTCATCAAATCTGGATATTGGCTTAGAATTGAGATCCAAAATGCTGACAACTCTTGATCAACAAAAGATCGAGCCTCTGTGAACCAGATCGTTCTTAAGATCGACGTGACTCTCTTCTTCACCCATCGTCAGACCAGTACATTCGTGATTTACGAATGGATTGATGACCCATTCATACTCTTGTTTCCAGTGAAGGAAAGTATCTGGCAATGCTGAAGTAAGATTTTCCAGCGTCTCCCTAATTTTCCCCATTATTATGCTCTTGTGTGGAGATCAATGCCTGGAAAACAATCAAGCTGTGAATTGCTTGTATTCTTAATCCACAATTGCAACTTTTCGTTGAATGCCTTCAGTTCCCTTATGTTTTTTTTTGCACCTTGAAGACTCAAATTTAAGGTGTTAAACCTTTCGAAAAGGTCGTTGAGGAATGAAAAAGTAGAACAAATGCTGTTCAGTTATAGTTATGCTGGTATCTCCGAATAATGACGTCGAGAGGAGGGTGAACACATAAATAACACAGAATAGATTAATGTCACTAAAGTTTTTACTTTTGATCACATGACATCGAATAACTGTTAATGAGAAACTATTCTTAAAAATGAAAACATTAAAAAGCCGAAATTGTATTTATGAAATAATTTCTTATAAAGTCGATTAAAGAGACTAGCGAATTTTAGGTTTCTCTCGCGGCACACCTGAAATCTCGCACGGCACACTAGTGTGCCGCGGCACACAGTTTGCGATACACTGCACTAGCTAAAAAAACTTGTTCATTACGGTCACCTCTTTTACCAATTATAAGAAAAAAACATGTTTAATATTTTCACATATACCATACTTAAAACTGCTAGGTCCTTAGCAGGTAACAACAACTCGAAACTGACAATTTTTAAGAGTTACCTGTTCTAATACTTTGTCTGCAAAAATTTCCTGCAGTCTAGAAATTTCAACAATTTTTCCTTCTATCTGCCTAAAATCCAAAACAGCAGAAAACTGTTTACAAAATGTTGTATGAAACTAAAGGCAATAATTCACGTACAAATTCTTAGAAGTAATTTCTTCCTCTGGATCATCGGCAATGGTCGGCCATTCATCTCAATTCACAAACGCTATTTGCACTCTGAGGTGAATGAAGAAGCAGAAGAGGAGTAGTCCATTAACACTTTAATGATGAGCTGCATTGGTTTCCCAGTCACTTTTAGTACATGCTCATCACTGAAGTGCTAAACTAGCTCTGAGAGACAGTCACGATCATGAAATGTTAGCGACTTCATTTTCTTAGCCTCTCCCACTGTCTTCTTTCTGCCAACAGGGAAATATCAGTGTACTAATTACAGCCAAATTGGCTAGGGGGCGCAAATTCAGCCAAAACCCTTAAACATATTTCTCCCATGGCAAAGATTTGAACCCCCACACCTTTTGGTTAACCGTCCAGCATACTAACCACTAGGCGAATGAATACACAGACAAATATATATTTTTGCCAGCATACAAAATATTGTTCATTTTTATTATACTTCCAATCATGAACAATTAATTACATATTAGGAACTGTCAAACTAGAAGTTGCTAGATTAGGAATCAGTGAAGAGATGATACATCACAAATGAACTCAAGAACAGAGACAAGGACAATAACCAGAAGTCAGACTAGTAGTAGTTGCTAGATTAGGAATCAATGAAAGGATGATATTTGAGAAATGAACCCAAGAACATAGATTTCTGCATCTACTTACTTGACCTCATCAACCATGCTACTCATCTCCTCATACAGCTGTTCGTTTTCCAGTTGAAGCTGTAAGTAAAATAAAACAAGACTCAGATTCAAAGTTTCATTGTGATCAATTCACTACTTAGACCTTACATCACCAGCACCAATGACTTAACATTCTTTTGGGTTCATCAGACCACAATTCTGAGGTTCATGGATAAATTATTATTATTACGAACATTTATAACGAGTGCAGAGTCACACAGAAATGCGAATCTGAGGCACAACTAGTCAGTCATCAGGTGAACAGCAGTTGGATATCCAGGTGTTTTAAAGCCAGTGAAATATAATGAGTTTTGAGGCGTTTCTAGAAAGAGATAGGCCAATTTAAATCTTATTCTGAAATGCACCAGGAAACCAATCCAGCTGACTGAGCAGAGTTAATGCGAACCAGAGAATTTTGGATGTGGTGAAGCCTGTTGACTTGGAGATCTGATATGCCTGCAAACACAGAGTTAGCATAATCGAGGCGAGACAGACAAGACAGCAGGTTATGGTCTGTGACAAGTGTGACATGTCTTTGGTAAGAGCAGACCTTATGTGACGGTAGAAACAAGATTTGCAAAAGTTTATTATGTGGGGTTGGAATGTGCGATTACTGTCCAAAGTCACCCCAAGTAAGTGCCAACAATGGTCAATGCTGGAACGAGAAGGGAAAGAGTGCAGGCATTGACGTGAGCCAAACATGATTGCCTCAGACTTATCTGGGTTTATAGCAAGACTGTTGAGGTAGAACCATGCATGTACTGAAGAGAGGCACACTTCAAGTATTACTTTGCCGAACTGATCAATTGGTGACAGAGCAAAGCAAAGCTGAGTGTCATCAGCATCATGCTTGTGTAACTAGACTCCAAAGTGATTGGCTATGCGGTTAATTGGTGAAGTGAAGATCGCAAATAATAAGGGGCCAAGAACAGATCCCTGAAGGACACCAGCACTGCAGAGAGAAGGATTCAATCGAAAAGTACCAATACCCATTTGCTGAGACCGATTTCAGAGGTAAGAAAAAGAAAGTTTAAGGCATTCTTGGCAAACTCTAAAACTTCAGTTAAATCAATGAAGAATAAAGGAACCATACATAATTAAACTGTGATACACACATTCAAAGCCAGCTGCACAATGAAACTTCTATTGTGCCGGTGTCCAAAACACAAGGATGCACAAAAAACCAATTGTAATCAAGATAATTTAAATAGCATCATCAGTAGCAACCTACTTCAAGGGTGCCTTACAATGTAAACCGTCAGTACAAATTCTAAGTTAAGAACCAATCTGTAGTCAGGTCAATATCCAAGAAAATTAGTCAAATAAGACAGAGAAGTAGACTATGCTGGCCAAGCAACATGAAATTGAAACATATTGCCATTGAACTAGCTACTCAGTAAGCATTCTGAAATCTGAAACTATGTATGAATATATGTATATTCTGTTTACGAAGAAATTAATTGCAAGGAAGACAACAGATGCTGGTTACAGCAGCATTTCCAAAGAAAGATGCAGTGTGACACAAGACAATGGACTTAACAGAAATGACCAACCATTTGCGCATCTTCTGCAGAAATTTCCTCTTCCCCTTCGACCTCCGTGTATTCCAGACTTGGTGTCGTTATTGACGTTCCTTGAATTTTTTCTAAAAATCAAGAAAGAAGGTTCATATACAACCAAGTATTTTCTAAGATACAGCAAACTAGTATTGATAAATAACTGGATTGAAAACAATCGAGTACAATGACTTCTAAAGCACAATTATTATAATGCTAAAGCATCAATTAATTGGCTCTGCAAGTGAAATTGTAATTGAAATTCATAATCTGTTGGAGAAGCCAGGTTCGATTCTGAGAACCCTGAAGTCAGTCTATAGTGGGTAAGTAACTCTGGTGTATACCTGAATGACACAAAGGATCTGATAGAACAAACAGAAATGGTCAGCAAATTCCAAAGCCTTTGACCAACAACCGGAAACACTTAAGAAACTAACAGAGTCCTGGTACACAGCACAAAAGTCAGTTTTAATTGATTGAGTGCAATATTTGTATGATGGGTGGGAATAGAACAGAGTCAATTTAAATGTTGGCTAATTTAAAATTATTGTAGTACTTTGAGAACTGTACCACAGATTTTATACTGGATTCTTTGCTCAATGGATCGGCAGTACAAAGAATTCAATAGGAGTGTGATATGCTGTTATTTGAAGGTTTTTTGCTGTGGCAATGGCCTGAGGATTTTGAACCAATGAGAAGTGACTGGCAGCAGTCAAGGCAGATGGAAACCAGAGTATTGCCGAGTGGTTTTAAGGCATAAGCAATCAGCTGGAAGGTAGTGAAACTAAAACAATCTGAGGAATACGAGATCTGATTTTGCGAATATCCTGTACTTGAAAGTGAACTGATTTGCACATAGCCTACACAATCAAAACCAGCTAAGAAATTCAGGAATATTTGTGAAGTATGATCCAGAGTATCTGTGTTTATAGAAATCGTCCATTATTACAAGCTCAGATGTAGAAGAAAACAAGAATTCACACAATGACTGGAATTCTGAGAAAAAGTCAAAAAGTGATATGGAGGAAGGATAGTTAGAAACGCGAGGGGTCAATTTCCAGAGTTCAGGGTAGTGCAAGGCTTTCAACTGACTTCGGAGTTGGAATAGGTGAAAACAAGTGAGCAATTCTCGCTGTGATTAGTGAAAGAAGCCAATTCTCCATCAAGTCTATTCAGCCGAGGCACAGTTACGAGGAAAAGGAATAATGGCCAACATGAAGGGTCTATTACACCAGCGCCACTGCAATCAAATAAACGATTTATGTTTGTGTTGCAAAAAAATTAAAGAATGAGAAACATAAAAAATTGAGAATGTGGACCATGCAATAGCATCAAAAGTATAGTTGCAATACACAGTGAAAATATTTATAAACTCTGAATTTTAATAGGCCTATAACATCTTATATAGGCCTATGCAAACTGATGTTGAGAAGTACTGGTCTGTGGAAGGACTGGTAAAACAATTACCAGTCCATAGCATCAGAAAGTCTGAGAAGCACTGTAATTACACAATCAAAGCCAAGTTTTGCTGAGAGCAAGAATATCTACTGGATTATTCAAAATAATATTCTGATGAGAACTGGGCTTAATCCGGATAGAATGTTTATCGAGGCGGCAGCAGTTAATAGCTTAAAAACAATAATATAGCTACTTTTTAGTATTCAGCTCAACTGTATAGCACCACATGTTTTATTGAGAGACCATGCAGTATCAGGCAATAGCAATTCAGTGCTTGATCTCCTTTTCACTGGAACCACTGAGTACCGTCTGGCTGCCAAGGTAAGCAAAGGCTTCAAGAACTTATCACCTGCAGCTGTTGACAGCAACTGGCCAGGTATTTAACTTTATCTGACCCGGTCTTATTCCGGCACCATGTACCATATATACTGTCGTCTTTGACTTTGTTCAACTATTACAATAAAATTACTCTATTGATAAATAGGACAAATAACAAGGTACTGAGAATTGAACCATGGATGAAGAGGTGAAATTAAAAATTCATTGCCAAGAATGCAAAGGCCAAGACTCTGGATGGATGACAATCAGAAGATTGCAATGTATGCACACCATCACTTAGCCTTCTTGAGTTGTCTGATAGAGGCTCAGTTGGAGATTGTCGCTCTTTCTTAGCAGTCAGTTGTGTCTTTTGTCTCGCTTGTGATTCAAGTCTTGACCTGAAACATAATATTACAGCAAACTTAACCATTTAAGAGATTTACAAGTCTTCCATAATACATAATAAATGTAGCTTCAACAACTTCACAGAAATTCTAGTTATGCAGAATGCTCAAGTAACACTGCTTCCTTAAACTGAAAGACTACCAACATAAATTACAATGTTAGTCTTTTTGGTCCCATTTGGCCTTTATCCCTCCTATGGCATACCCAGTGGTTAAATTGGTCATTTAGAGGTGGCAGATGTTCAAATTTTGTTAAAGCACAAACAGGAGTCTTTCTGGCTAATCTATAACTGATATTCACTTTTCGCTATTCTGATAAAACTAAAAATGCATGAAATATTATGCGTATTATCGATTACTGCAACCAAAGATATAATTATGTGACGGTCTCCACTTTTAGGTGGCAGATCTCATGGTTCAGGTTGCAGATCACAAACCAAAGGTACCGGATCTTAGATCCGGCTGAATTTAAGCACTGGGTGTGCCCCAGGTTTAGTTCTTATCCTCCTCCTATTTTCCCCTTACATTCTGGACATCTCATACTGTGGCACCTCCAGCCATCTACACTGCAATGATATCAAGGTCCACTTGCAGTATCCAGTAACAGCTGTAACTGTTGCAGGTGACAATCGCAGCCTGCTATAACTGTATTTGGCGCTTGGATTTTATAAAACTACCTATGTCTCAATGGAGCTAAACAAAATTCATCAGGTATGTTGGTCATCAGAAATTGGTACAGCTTGATTTTTTCCTCCATGCCACCTTACCTAATCCCTCAGGCAGCATCTTCTGTATAAAGATTACAAGTCAATGAGGAAATAAATCAATTGACTCATTTTACGTCTGAGCAGAATACTTACAGACACTTTCGGTCGACAACCCTCTTGACACGAACCGCTCTTTGCTCACTGTACAGCTGACAAACACCTGTCAAAACAGCGAACAATTACTATGATGCCAGAAAGTTAAATGAAAATACCCACCAAGAGTTGGCCACAGGATTAGGTAACATCAGATTATGCTTATAGTGAGTAACGAAACAGTACAGCATTACATAGGTATTGGTGTCAGCTTGCTAATCTGTAGTAATCTTAACCTTTCTTGCAACTGTGTAGTAATTACACTGTTACTGCTATATACTGTTGGATTCAAAAAGAAGACTGCTGAGACTATGCTTTTTTATTACTTCATAAAGCTATGGTAGCAGAAAATTTTTTTTTAAAGTTCTCAGGATTACTATTCCCCACTTGATACAAACAAGGATGTCACTTGTAAGCAAATATTATGGTGCTTTTGAAAGCAGCTGTGCTGCTGCACTGAGCAAGGTTATGACTTTCTATCTAGTCTATGCCAATTTCAAGGCTGAGGTTCCTCTCTTCGTCTGCCTGTCTGGCTGTCCCTTTCTGTGATCAACTCACAACAGATGATGCTACTATCATGACAAAACATATGTAAACATCACCTATGAGCACCTTTGGGAAAGCTCCCTTAAGAGACACGTGTATAGTAAATCTATAGTTATGATTACAGTTATAACCTAGACTCAACTCTTCGGATCTAAGTGTAACTATTAGTGATATTATCCCCTCGTGAAGGTCACTTCAGTATGTAACCAAAATGTAACTAATTTTTACAGGCGTATACCAAAAGGAAATGTCTTTAACCTGTTAGATATTTTTCTATGAGCTGCAGTATGGCATCCTTATGCTCCTTCACCTGTCGCAAAACTTTATGAGCATGAACTGCAACAAAATCAGAAAAACTTCATTCAGCAAAATCAATTTTTATCACCAACAATTTAGGATTAAAAAGCACTAAAATACCATAGCAATCAATAACCAAAACCTTGAACAGGGACAATTGTCACTATTCTGTGTCTTTATTATTCTGAACCAGCACTGCCGACAGAACTATTTAAAACCATGAAGTTGAATGTCACAATATACCGTATTTTGTGGACTATAAGTCATGGTTTTAACAAGTACTTTTGTGGATGCTTTACCAGAAGAGATGACTCATGCATGAACTTCAAAATAATGCTGTTTAACCCTGGTGTATATTATCTGCAATGCTGAAAATATGAATAAAAACAAAAGATACTGAAATGTATTTTCCCCTCTGAGGATGGCGGATTGGTGTTGTCTGGTCAAATATTAGATTCTAAATGCTGTTAAAAGTAGTGTAAAACTATATAATAATAATAATAATAATAATGATAATGATAATAATAATAATAATAATAATAATAATAATAATAATAATAATACAATTTGTATAACGCAGTAGCACAGCCGAGGCTGGAGGAAAGGGCGCTATAAACGAGTTCAAACGTAAATGGCAGTCCATGATTGTTTAAAAAGATAGGTCTTGAGCTGTGATTTAAATGTCTCCAGAGATGATGCAATCCTCACACGTTCGGGAAGACTGTTCCATGCAGTGGGTCATGACAGAGAAGGAACAGTCACCAAACCACGTAGATGACCTCAGGACTTGTAACAGATTTTTTTTATGAGGATCATAGTCGACATCTGTTCCAATTGTCTGGTACCCGAATTCAGATGTCTCAGATGTATTCTTGCATAGGATTATGTCAATGCCATGGGCAATACACAGTGGCATAGTTGAAGTTAGCAGATTAGACCACTAACACAGTAAGAATAATTACACCAATACGACAGTAAGTCAAATGGGATGGCAAGCACTGACTGTGCCATGGATTGATGCCTAGCGCATTATTATAATGTATATTCGTTTAATATAATCAAATCTGGATGACACACAGCACCCAGAGACAACAGTTACTAAGCATTAAGCAAAATATTTGGAATTTCTATATAATGGCAGTACACAAGATACGACCATAACAATACCTTGACTTTTCAGTTGTTTGATGGCATCAAAGCAGGTTTTAATGAAGGCCTCAGTGTCTGTGTCAATTCGATCCCTTTCAGCGTCCGTCATTTTGGAATTTTCAGAACCAAGATACCTACAACCAATAACGCTTTTACACACTCAATACACAGTATGTCATCATGTATGAACATGTTTAATTAGGTAATTACGGCAATTTCTATAACATCATCAGTAGCAAGCTACTTCAAGGATGCTTTACACTGTCAACTGTCAGTGTACATGCTAAGAGTTACATAGCAAGTAGTTTTAACTATTTTTTAAAAACATCAAGACTTTTGGTTTCGTGAATAGGTGCAGTAAAACTCTTCCAGGCACGTCAGCCAGCGACCTGAAAGGCCCGATCGCATGTTTTAGGTGCTGGCACAAAATACATCAGGTGACTTTGATGATGACAGCCACGACCTATTAGGGTCGTCCAATAGCGGCCTGATGCGAGGTAGCATGGTGCGCAGTTGTTGAGACATTTATACACCAGAAGGCAAAGTTTGAATGTTACATCTTTGCCTAATCTGAGCCACTGAAGTTGATCTTGCACTGTGGTTATAATGTAGTCGAACTTTCAATTGCATGACTAGACAAGCAGCTCAGTATGGATGACCGCCTGAAGACGAATGATACTACGCTGTGGCAAGCCAGCAAAGGCGAGTAATCGACATTGCAGCATATTTGCACAAGATGGCAAGTCACTTCCAGTGTGATAGACCAAGAACAGACCTTAGCTGTCTCAGGATAGAAAAGCTGGTCCTCACAACTCCAGTGATGTGTGATGTCCAAGTCCAGTGATGTGTGATTATCATTATGTTTCCTCTGTCGAGGAAAAGACTGAGATTCCGACCCTCATTATTTTACTTGACAGCATCCACACCAATGACAAAAGGTGCACTATCTAATTTTTCCACCCTGCTTGAGGAATTCTGACCAATGAACTGAGCTGTAGTCCACAGCAGGCCCTTAGCCAGAAATCCAAAGTAGATCGTCCAAAAGCACTCGAAGTTGTGACCGCCCGATGCTGAGAGCATATGAAGCCACGACCGCCCGAAGTCCCGCCGCTGTACGAGTCCAACTGCAGTGCCTCTATGCTGTTTACAGAGCCTAATATTATCAACCAGTGCTCCTTACAGAACTGTCATCTGAACGCTGGCAGTGGTTCTAGAGAAGAAGCTGGATGGTGCTGGAGGAGAATCATGCACAATTTATACCCGTGCAAAATAATTTTCACCCATCCTGGACGGATGGCTGGCTAAAGGCCTCGTCCACGGCAATTCAACCAGTCAGAGACGTCACTAATGCAGCTCATTAAGACAGACCACAGATGCTGAACATCAGTGAAATCAGGATGATACTAAAAGCTATTGTGTGGCAATACTGTTAAAATCCTTTATATCAAGCCATTCAGCACAATGCAAAGATCTGACCATCTCAGTCTTAGCACTGTGGACAAAAAGCCCTAGGCATCGCATTCGCTTCATCTGGTCTCCGCAGACATTATTGAACCAGACTAATGATTTCCGTATTGTCATGACTGGAGATTAAGAATAAAGAAAGTAAGAAAACATGAATGTAATTAGTGATTACCCATTGGCATTAATGTAGTCTTTCCTGTGTTCAATTAAAAAGTCCCGAAGTTTGCTAACTGTAGCAACCTATAACAAATTTAACAGAAACATGCCTGACATGTTAAGCAAACACAAGACCCCATAAGCTTATCAATTTTCTTAAAAGAAAATATCCTGTTATTCAGCAGTTGTACCCCGAGCTTGAAATCCAAGTGTATTGTAAAATTTACAAATTCCCATATAGGTCTTACATTTTTACTTTCTAGCTGATGTATAACACCCACTTAAGGTAATAAATAGCACTAAGAGAATTCCTGCACATACTTGACAAAACTTCAATGAGCTGAATAACTTGCACAGTTGCACCACTGGCAGACAGGTACAACTGAAACTTTCCTTAATTTTTATCACGTTCACTGCATCATATAAGATTTATCCTAAAGTTATCTCCTACATGCTGACACACTGTTAATGCATCCAGGATTCCAACACTGGTTTCATGCACAATGTCAAACTGACAATTCATTGTGGAATCATGTGTCTAAACATTCTATTTCTGTTACAAGTCATATCTGCTCTTCATCCCATTTTGACAACTTTTCATTATATATCATATATGTTAATTAGTAACTTCTATTGCGCCGGTGTCTAATGCACAAGGCATCAACCGATGGCACACCAAAACCAAGCCGTAATCAGGTCAAAATCCAGTAGGTCAGTCCGTAAGACAGAGAGGCAGCCTATGGTGGATAAGCAATTTGAAAGAGATAAGTTTTAAGTTGAGAACGAAATGACAAAAGCGACTGAGCAGAGCGAACAGACACAGGAAGAGAGTTCCAAAAAAGTAGGTCCAGCTACCGAAAAAGCTCGTTCACCAAGAACAGTTCTAGACTTAGGTATAACCAGACAGGATCAATATCTAATGACATCAATCAGTGGGTCTAACAAATATGCATTAAGATCCAGCTTATGGGTTTTATTCTGTGACCATGTCAAATGAAGCCTAAACCCGCACATTATATCAGAACTGTAATCTTCAAATTTCTTTAGTGACCAAGCACCCCAAGTCATGGAAACAGCTTATATGCATAGGTGCACAGTCAAAAACCAAATTGGTAGGCAGATAGGGCCTAGTTCAGTTCCAGGTCGAAACCATGTTACATGGCAAGCGCTTAATTACTCACCTACAACGTCACAGCCTGTTAATACAGGTACCTGACCGATTTGGTATTACTTAAATGTTTCATTGGTGAAGTCACTTTACTGACACATTTTGAATGTCTGCCCTAGACCGTGTTAATGACGAGAATGGAACAGAAACCGACATAGCTGGACTAGGAAAAGATTTAACTTCTGTACACATTCTGATGCTTTGAATTATGACTTTTACTTCATCATTTATATGCTGCATCTTCCTCTGATCCACATTTATCCTTCTCTAATGACATCTCCAACCTCTCACGCACCTGCTTCATGCATATTCATGACCTCTGCTGCATTCGACCCATGCTTGACTTTAAAACTGCATCTACTATCTCTACCTCCATTTGTCCACTGTAAGCTTGATTACTGCAATTGCATTTTCCTTAACCTCGAATCCAACGAAATTAAGTGTCTAAAACTCATCCAAAATTCTCTCGCCCGAGCCGTCACCAGGACAACTAAGCATCACCATATCACTCCCGTTCTTAAATCGCTGAAAATCCCTGAGAGCATCCACTTCAAAGTCCTGTCGCTAACCTACAACACACTACAATACTCCCAGCCAAAGTACCTAAGTTGCAAACTCTTCACTGTCTACCCACCCCAGTCTACCCGTTCATCCTCATATCTCACTCTCCCATCCCTCAGTCACTACTCACCTCAAGTTCTCCAACCGATCCACATCCCCACTGCACCTCAACTCTGGAACGAACTTCCCCCCGAATTCAGAATTTTCTCAGTTCATCCACCAATACCGCCATTCACTCATCGTCATCTACCTCATGCTCCTCTACTCATCATCCCACAGGCTTTCGACTCCAAATTGAAAACACACGTCTTCAAGAATTCCTACCCTAATCCATCTGATCCTCTGCCTTCCAAGCTTTCTCGTCCTAAACGAAAACCTCCGTAACAGCTGCTCTGCCTCTCTCTAGAAACCGTTCTCGGACCACCAATGGACATCGATCTCTGGACAACCTCTGATACGATGCAGCGCTCATGAACAAGCTGGTGCTCTGCGCTTAGCATTACAGCGGCGCTTTAGAAAATTGGAGATAATGATTACGATTCCTTGAACACGTACCACGTCTTTTGCGTAAGTCGAGAACTCGCTTTTCGGTTTATGTGTGGGCAAAATCGATTTATCAGGACCGACGGCTGCTCCTTGAGCCTTTTCTCTTAGTTTCACTGTTTTAACAGTGGCTTTGAATAAATTTGTTATATCTGTCATGTTTGCTTGCAGCGCGCATTCAAAATTTCTAATCAAGCAAAACACGTATTTTAGCCAGTGTTTATTCACGTTTAATCAAAGAACAAGGCATAGGCATTATTATTCTGGTGCTGGTTCCCGAGGAGAAAGCTTACGACGACTAAAACAGTAAGTAAGTAAAGTCGTTTCAAATGGATGTAAGTAAGTAAGTATATCCTTTATTAATCCAACTGCTAACCGCACTTTGGTTTACACATGTTAATCATGTCCAGTGTTAAAGTTATAATTATGGCCTGAAGAAAAGGCGTCACTTCGCATCAACGGATGGCGTATCAGAACAAATTATCCAAGAGTTCGATCAATTACCAGGTCAGTCCTTATTTTTCTGGTTGATTAGCTCCAATCCGGCTTCGTCTCAAAACATCCGAGACTTTTTCACTCCATTAAACTCCCTTTTCATGTTCTATATATTACCATTCCATCCAACTACTGTATTAACCCTATGATCTTCGGCCTAGACCTCATAACTTTCCCTTCCTGCTAAAGATAATAGAAATTTTATTTCTCGTATCTTGTTTAATTGTTAACATCATATATTGTTCTTTGATATTGGTATATATTGTTTTTACTTGACTTTACCATGTACCCTAATGCGGCTTGTCATTTGGTTTTTGGATAAACGAATAATAGGCCTATATATATATATATATATATATATATATATATATATATATATATTTATATATATATACACACACACACACACACACACACACACACATATATATCGTGTGTGTATATAAATAGGCCTATATAAACACACACGATATCATTTCTCAGAATAGACAGAAAGGATATCCGATCCGTACGCGGGGACCTCAAATTTTCAGCGATTGTGAAAGATCTCAACCGATCAATTCCTTGAAATACGAGCAGAGTCAATTATAAGGCCCTCTGTCAGCATAACATAGCCTACATTCTATAGTTCAAATAGGACTCATTCCCACATTGGACTCGTACAGAACCCACATGGGTCCCCTCTAATGCCCATAGACAGGCCTACGCTGTAGCAGAGATGGTCGCAATGGAAAACCGTGTACATTTACATTTAACAAGTGTCCAGAGGCGTAACTTTGGTCTAAAAAGTGGGGGTACCAATTTTTTCCACTTTCGCTTTTCGCATGGAGACCATTTTGGACAAATTACCCTGCCAGTAACTGATTATGAAACGCTGATGAGCTTACCTCCATAACCCAAATCAAGAGTCTGGAACTAATCCTAACCTCACTAGCCAGAGCGGTCAATAGAACGCCCATATCATCATGTCACTCCCATCCTCAAATCACTCAACTGGTTAAAAATCCCAGAGCGAATCCACTTCAAAGTCCTATCGTTAACCTACAACTCCCTACAATATTCCCAGCCCAAGTAGCTCATCGATCTCTTCACCATCCAGGAAACCCGCTCCACCTCCTCCTCCTATTTCAGTCTTTCTAGACCCCCGGTCACTAGCCTACTCACCTCAAGTTCTCCAACCGAGCCATATTGCAACCAGTGATGGGCACTAAACTATTTAAAAAAATTAAACTAAAACTATTTTCCAACTTAAAAAAAAGTTTAACTAAAGTTGGCAACTAATTTTGGAAATTAGTTAACTAAACTAAAAAAGTAGTTAAACTTTTTTAAACTTTTTTCTAACTTTTTACGACAAACATTTTTACAATAACAGAGGCTAAGTGAACTGTAATAATGCAGAGCGTCAATACCAATTTCACCTTCAAACTATGCAAAGTGTACTGTTCTCGCATGCAGTTACAGGCATACTGTAAGTACTATAGTGTATGAATTTGAAAACAGAGGCTGTTAATGCTAAAACCATGCAGTGTTAATAAATATAGGCATTAGGCCTACGTTTCACGTTGAGTTGTTGACAATGTTCAATGTTCATTGCGGAAAATAGTTGCGTATTGCTGATTTTTAAGTTAAACTTTTTAGTTAGCAACTAAATTTTTTTAGTTAAACTATGGTTTTAACTAAACTAATTTTTTTAGTTAAACTTCATCCTTAGCTAAAAAAATTTTAGTTAAACTAAAAGTTAGCAACTTTTTAGTTAACTATTGCCCAGCATGCACTGTATCCAACACAACACCATGCCTCTGTAACGATGTCCCTTCTGAGTTCCGCAGATTCTCGTTTCTTCCGTCATCATTGCAACCCGTCCTCCATCATCCTTTTCATGCTCCTCCATCACCTCCGGGCTTTCCACTCAAAACTGATATCTCGCTTTTTCAAGAACTCCTACCCAGTCTCATCCGATTTTCCGACTTCCAATTCTTCTCGCCTACACGACACCCGCCTTAACAGCTGCTCTGCCTCTCTTGACCTGCCTCCATGGAACCGGACTTGCCAAGGACTTCCTCTGGACTACTCTTTGGAAAAACCCTTCTGATTTGACGCAGCGTTCGTAAATAGGCTGGTGCCCTGCGCTTGGCCTTCGAGTGGCGCTTTAGAAGTTTGGAGATTACAGTAACGGCAATTTTATCGTCCATAATGTCATCTACTCGTTTTTTCATAGAACAAATCTACCTATTTACCCTATCAGCGAAATCGGAACCCGACTGTCACACGTGTAAGTCAAAATCAACGGGAAGTTTCTTCAGCTAGCCGGCTCGGATATGTTATGCTCGGGGTATGCTACCCTCGTACCAACACAAATTTCGCCTATGAAAACAATCGTTTGGATTGGACAAAGTAAAAAACGACTAACACAGCCACATTGGTAAAAAATGTGTGCGCAATATGAAAGAAACATTACTGCGCTTTTGCTGTTGTGGGTCCCACGATCTGGAACCACCCCCTTGTGCTCAGGGCCAGTGGCGGCGATCTTGTCTGAGAGGTGGGGGGGGACAAAGTCGGCCATAGTGATAGTCTGATCGATGACCTTTTTTAGGAATTCATGTCCCCCAAAAAAATATTTTCACAAAATTTTAAAACTTTTTAGGGAATTCATCTCCACAAAATCTTTATGACTTTTCAACAAATTTATCTCTGAAAAAAGTTGATGACCTTTTTCCGTACATTTTTTCTCGGATCTCATCTTCCAAAAAATATACAAACTCATCTTCGAAAAAAGTTGATGACCTTTTTTTAGTCATTCGCCTCTTTTACACCTTTTCCTTAGAGTCTCGCAACAATATCATTACCTTTTTCTTACGAATTCGTATAGAACATTTCTAGCCTTTTTTCTCAATTGTTCCCCCAAAATTTCCTCACAAAAAACTTTCTTCTTATTTTCACTGAATTTTCGGGGGACACTTCTGCAAAAAACTTGAGTTTTTACCTCTTCTGCTCAAAAAGTCACTGAAAACCCTCACGCACAGTTACATTTCTTGGCCTTTTTTGGTGTTTCTTCAAAATTGGGGGGATGTATGGCGTGTCCCCCACTCTTAAAGGTGGGGGTCATGTCCCCCTCGATCCCCCTAGATCGCCGCCCATGTATACAAGGTCATGACTGTGTCAAGCGGCAGCCGAGCCTCGGAGCTTATACGCAGCAATCGCTGTAAGCCTATAAACCCTAGATGATGGATGAGGGCTATGCGCTGGAACGCCATTGAGAGGTGTTGAACCCCTCAACAATTCTCACCCTGTCTGAAAGCCTTCCAAAACCTCCCCCAAAGGCCCCTCAACAATTCTCACCTTGTCGGAAAGCCTTCCAAAACCTCCCCAAAGGCTCTGCAACGTCATTGAGGGGTCTCTCGTAATGTTTCTAGTATCAAGCATCCAGGGGCGTCTACACCATAGAAACCTTGGAGCAAATGCTCCATCCTAGAAATAAGGGATGGGAAGATCTGTCTGTGTGCCACCATTTTAGGGGGGAACGAAGGGGAGGCGGAAGAAGAGGGGAAAAGGAAGTTGCTCCAATGACTTAGGGGGATAGACGCCCTTGCAAGCATCTCATGTAAGGTAGGTAAAAGCTGTACACCGGACGTTACAATGCGGACCTAACCAAACAAGTTGGTATTAACCGATTCCAAACGTGGTTGAACAAGCTTTTTCAGCTGATACACGTATTCCTAATTTTGAAAAACTATTCCGCAATTGCTCGTTTTGCTATAGTCTCTAATTCATTTCAGTCTCAACCTATAACTTACTTTTTTCAAATGGCTTATCAGTGTTATCACCATACAGAGGCGTCTAACCCCTCTCCCCCAGGGCTGTAGTCGAGGGTATACGCGGGTATACAGCGTATACTCACCTCTACAGACCGTATACTCACCTCACAAATATTTATATTTATTTATATTAAAATACTGTTGCGTATACTCACAAAATACTGTAGCGTTTGACAAGGGAAACTGGATGATAACTCGAAGTAAGCCAACAAACGAGTGGAAGGAGTTGTTGGCATGATCAGTCTCACAGTGAACTCTTCCATGCTACAACGCTGGATCGTGACTGACCTGGAAATCTGCCGTATCGTTGGACAGTTTAGTGGTGAACACAACATTGATGATGAAGAACTCCCTCATCATGAGGAGGTATACATGCATCTCAGCAACAATTTCAGGGCAATGTCAAAGACCTGATGGAGGTGTTGATGAGCAAGGGGAATCCTTTTGAGGAGGACAGTGAAGACCTGGTAACGTTAGAAAACCAGGTATGTGAGTCTGCGGCTGCTGCCCAATCTGTCCACGAAGTCGAGTCATTGGGACAAAACCAGTACAACAACTTCAGGAAGAGTGTGCCTGACTCAAGTGAAACACTTCTGACAGCACCCATCAAGAGAAACAACTTACTGTTGTTCCATAAGAAAACGCAGAGGAAGACAGCAATGAAGCTGAAAATGCAACATTACAAAGATCACTCAGGGCTTTATGGGCAAGCTTTTGTTGTACTAGACAGCCGAGGGGGGAATTTGGAGGAATTTGTTCGTCACGAATCTTCTCCATACCCACCTGCGTTGTCATCCGCAGGGTCCCTCAACTTCTGTACAGTCTGATTTGTTGGTATATATATCATGTAAGCCAGTACGAGTAGCGCCATTTCTGTCGATGAGCAGCTAGTTGCGCCAGATTTTATCGACTTCATAGTTATTGACGGTGGAGTACTGACACATTCAGTTCCTGGTACAAATATCCAAGGCACGACCTTTGATTCATATTTTTACAAGTTTTTCTGCCCATGAGTTTGCCACGAATTGAAACAATCGTCAAGAGTAGACATTGTCTGGGACCAGAATCGTGCACTGACAATAAAAGGAGAGACAAGGGGAAAACTAGGAACAGGAACCCGACAACGCGTATCTGCTACTGTCGAAGTCCCAGGAAATTGGCAGAAGTTCCTGGCTAACGTTGATAACAAGAAGGAACTGTTCTCATTCCTTGTCGGAAAAGATATCCAACGATAAGTTCCCTGATGAAAAGGATGTGCCCCTCGCCAGGGATGTATTCCACCTAGATGTGAAGTGCACTTGCGCAAGTACCTGCTCTCTGTGCAAGTGCATGAAGGCAAAATTGAAGTGCAAACGTCTGTGCAAGCGCACATGAGCGAAGTAGCTGGATAAGAACAATATGCAATGCTTACCATATGTACGTTCGATTTGTTATAGCCGGTTTATTAGCAACTTTCTTATGAACCTTTCTCTATTTTTGTGGATATACACCAATACCGGCAACATCACTGCTTTTATGAGCAATATGCATGTTAATATAATTGACAGTTCCTGATACTGAATCCATACATACCAAATTTGTTCAGATCGGACCATCCGATCAAAAGTTATAACAGTTTACATATTTCGCATAGGCCTAGTTGGGGGGGGGGTTTCGAACCCCCACGCTTCCAGAAGTCTCATTTTTATCTGAGTGCTTTCCTCTCGGACCAGCTCCTGATACTGAATCCATACATACCAAATGTGTTCAGATCGGACCATCCGATCAAAAGTTATAAAAGTTTACATATTTCGCATAGGCCTAGTTGGGGGGGTTTCGAACCCCCACGCTTCCAGAAGTCTCATTTTTTTATCTGAGTGCTTTCCTCTCGGACCAGCTCCTGATACTGAATCCACACATACCAAATGTGTTCAGATCGGACCATCCGATCAAAAGTTATAACAGTTTACATATTTCGCATAGGCCTAGTTGGGGGTTTCGAATCCCCACGCTTCCAGAAGTCTCATTTTTTATCTGAGTGCTTTTCTCTCGGACCAGCTCCTGATACTGAATCCATACATACCAAATGTGTTCAGATCGGACCATCCGATCAAAAGTTATAACAGTTTACATATTTCGCATAGGCCTAGTTGGGGGTTTCGAACCCCCACGCTTCCAGAAGTCTCATTTTTTTTTTATCTGAGTGCTTTCCCCTCGGACCAAAATTTTTCTATAGACCCTTACCTTCAAATTGGTACTGAAAATGAAACTTTCACATCAACTTGAAATGACTAGAGCAAAATGCTCAAGCACGGCCCCCCACTAGTATACTCACCTGTAATGTGTTTCGGAAAACTAACCGGTAGCGTATACTCACCTCTAATTTTACCACTACAGCCCTGCTCTCCCCGAAGTCGTTGGAGCAACTTCCCCTTCCGTCCCTCCTCTTCCCCCTTACCCTTACTCCCCCCGCCAATAATGATGGCATATACACTGACAGATCTCCCCCTCAGCTATTTTTTGGATGGAGCATTTGATCCAAGGTTTCTATGGAGTAGACGCCTCTGTCACCATAGGCTGCCTCTCTTACAGCTGATTTTCTGGTATTGGAATGCGATTTTGATTAGAAGAGGCACAGCTTTCGTTATAATACCTCGTGAATTATGATAACAACCCCATAGAAATTTTAATATTAGGTTAGATTAGATGGGAGAAGAGATCTTGCAAAACAGTGTGGTGTCACATTGTGGACACGGCTACGCTTAGCCAAGCTTTTGGTAGGCCTAGGCCTACAAGAGAAACACAAGGTGAGGGAGAAAATCAACTTTAGATGTCAGGAAAGTAGACTTTGATTCTCAAGGAGATAGATCAAGGGAGATAAATCAAAATAGAAATTTTCAAACATAGAGTCTTATGGGATTGATGTTCGCCCGTTTAAGCTCACCCCAGAATTTTTGTAGCGCCACTATATTGAGTCGATATTATCTAAGAACATCGAGCCTGAGTTGATTCGGTCAAAGTACACCGCTTCCTAACAGGCGTGCAGCTCAGAACGGAACTCAGTTTTAACAAATGTAATGAATGGAGATAAGCAGCAGTTTACGATTCGTGTTTTTCAGTGTGACAAACTAATTTCACTACTGCGCACTCCATATATACAATGTAATTTGATGCAAGACCTACACTGTAACCTGGAATAGATATCAGTAGAGTAGCGATATTGAAGTTGTCACTTAAGTGTATAGGCCTACTTAATTCACCCGTTGCGTTTGTCTTTTTTTATAGAAGTCGTTTGTCCCCAAATATGACATCATCGCTAGAATGACGTAATTTTCCTCTATTGTCCCATGCATCAGATTCATTTCCGTCAAAAGCGATGTAGATGAAAGACGTCGAAGAACTTTTTACATTTAATCATTGAAAACGATGATAAAGACCACGAAATACGGCGAATATGATGAAGAAAATGATGACCAACAGTTCCTGAACTGAGCGGCAGTCGATCATCGAAGTGAAAAAGAAATTCTTCGTAATGTAAGACAGAAATCTTATCATCGTTATTTCAACGACCGAAAATAATCGGTCAGTAAGTAAGGAAGTATGACAAAACATGAAATTGTAGCTTAATTTGATGCACGTAAGAAGTGATTACTAAAATAAATAAGATAATGAAGTATTACGCAAAAGTAAGAAACTTTTATGGCATGCGCTCTCTTTTTTTACTGCATCTTTTCATAATTTTGCTTTGTTAAAAATTTATATAGCGCGCTTAAAAGTACCATTCAGGACCGTTCCACGTAAAGTGTCTATTTGTCTCTTAATCATAGTAAAATGTAGAAGGTCTTCTGTCAGTCGCATACAGTGGGATAGACGGTCAAAAGACAAACACACATACAGTCGAAAGCCATGGCAACCGGCATTATGACGTCATTTTCATAGACATAATAGTCCCATTAATGTCGACCAGGTAACGGAAGAATGTAGATTACTCTAAGGAAGGCTAATATGACGTCATATACTTTGGACCACAGACGTCAGTTTTATGTAGATAATTGAAGTGCATTATTACGTCATTGTGTATAATTCGTATAGATTCCACAGAGGCGTTGAAAGAAACCATTCTGCGCAGTTGAAAAACGTCTGAAGACGAAAGAAGGTTGGTTCTGGAGATTTTTGAATAAGAAGAATGAAGGCGAATTTGCCACAGAATGATGTCCTCAACATCTGGTCAACATGCATAACCTCAACGTTTGAAAAACTACATGAAGTCAGCTGAATCAACTACAATACGCCAGCTTATGGTCAACTACATCACGCCACCTTATGGCCAACTACACTGCGCCAGCTTATCATGGTCGACTATGATTGCGCCAGCGTATGGTCAACTACATTGCCCCAGCTTATCATGGTCAACTACATTGCGCCAGCGTATGGTCAACTTACATCGCGCCAGCGTATGGTCAATTACATCGTGCCAGCGTATGGTCAACTACGTCGCGCCAGCGTATGGTCAACTACATTGCGTGTGGTGAGTGAATTGTAATTGTAATCGATAATTTATATAGCGCCACTCATAATCAGAGGCGCTCCCGACCCAGGTCAGTGTCTTCACTGACAAATAGAAATTTTTCAGGCGCTTGCGGAACTGGACAGGAGACAGAGACAGAGACAGAGACAGAGACAGCCGGAGGCAGGCGGTTCAAGCTGGAAGGGCCCACAACCGCAAAGCTCCGAGACTGAGCCGTAGCAGTGCGCATCCGAGGAACAACCAATGTTTGGATGTTTGTGGGTTGGGTGGATGAGTTCAGGGGCGTCTATCCACCCCCTAAGTCATTGGAGCAACTTCCCATTTCCCCCTCTTCTTCCCCCTGCCCCTTCCTTCCCCCATAAAATGGTGGCACATACACTGACAGATCTCCCCCCTATTTCTTGGATGCAGCATTTGCTCCAAAGTTTATATGGTGTAGACGCCCTGGCCCCTGGGTGAGTTTGGTGGTGGGCCACTGGGTGGTAGGATACAATGGGAGCGCGGTACCTGTGTAACTGCATGAGAAGCTGAGCACAATGATCGCTGAGACTGGAACATGAAGCTTCCTGATGTATGTCAGTGCGGTGCCGACAAACATGGGCGGCGATCCCGGAGGTCAAGGGGGACAAGACCCCACCTTTAACAATGGGGGACACATCATACACCCCCACCCCTAATTTTGAGCGTGAAAAATTTTTTGACCTTTTTTCTACCAGATCAGTTCAAAAGTGTCCTCCCCACCTGTCTAACAAGATCGCCGCCAGTGCCGACAAACGAGGATAATCGTGTATTTTATTCTTTCCTATGATGATACCATATCTGTCATAACGTGTAATAATAACCTCAGTGGTTTTATTGTATTTCTATAGGTATGTGGCTGGCGGCGATGATTCTGCCCTTTGGCTCTGTGTCGTCGGTGTGTGTGTGTGTGTGTGTGTGTGTGTGTGTGTGTGTGTGTATGGGTGTGTGTGTGTGTTTGGGTGTGTGTATGGGTGTGTGTGTGTGTGTGTGGGTGTGTGGGTGTGTATGGGTGTGTGTGTGTGTGTGGGTGTGTGGGTGTGTGTGTGTGGGTGTGTGGGTGGGTGTGGGTGTGGTGTGTGTGTGTGTGTGTGTGTGTGTGGGTGTGTGTGTGGGTGTGTGTGTGGGTGTGTGTGTGTGTGTGACCTGCTGAGCCTCTGGCGCGGCTTGAAATCCCGTAAGCTTATGAAGGCAGGGGCCTCTGGCGCGGCGTAAGACCCCGTAAGCCCATAGGTTGTGTGTGTGTGTATGGGTGTGTGGGTGTGTGGGTGTGGGGGTGTGTGTGTCGGTGTGTGTGTGGGTGAGTGGGTGTGTGTGTGGGCGAGTGTGTGTGGTGTGTGTGTGTGAGTTAGTGTGTGTGTGGGTGTGTGTGTGGGTGAGTGTGTGGGTGTGTGTGAGTGTGTGTGTGTGTGTGTGTCTGTGTGTGTATGTGTGTGTCTGTGTGTGTCTGTGTGTTTGTGTGTGTATGTGTGTGTATGTGTGTGTTGTGTGTGTATGTGTGTGTGTCTGTGTGTGTATGTGTGTGTGTCTGTGTGTGTGTCTGTGTGTGTCTGTGTGTGTGTGTATGTGCGTGTGTGGTTGTGATTGGAAAGAAGGAGAGACGGAAGTGGAGTCAAGATGACCGAGGAATCAATGCCTAAAATACTCAGAAATGTCAACTGCACGCTCTTCCTCAACCACTCACCAAGAAGCCTAAAGAAGCGCTGTTAAGCTAACCCAGAGGGGTTCTCAGATGGAGCCCAAAGATCAGTGGGCAATTCCGCAAGGCCAAAGACCAACTCATGGTTCCAGACGCCTACCCACTCTGTGGGCGCCATGCGCACCAGCGGTTTTCGGTTATACATGAGCGAAGTTCATAGAACAGTTTTGTAGACTTTGTTGATATTAAGTCATTAAAAGTTGACAGCATGTCAGTATTGTGAACTTGAACTGTATTTCAGACTGTACTAGTAATTGCGCATTAGTTATTTGTTTCTCATGAAAAAACATTTATGTTATACGATGTTCCGGGTGTTTCTTCAAGATAGCCAGGCTCAAAACTTATTGAACGCCCCTTGTACTTCGGGTTGAGAAGCATCTATAAGGTAAGGTAAGGTAATCCTTAAGATGTTGTTAAACACCGGATAGTAGCCTACAGGCCTTATCAGAGCTGTAAAGACTTCTAATTAAAGAAGATTAAGTATACCTATTACAAGAGAGCGAAATCAAGGTGTGCCTCAGCTATGGAAGTTTTCGACATTAATGGCAGTAATGTGCGCATCTCTCAACGTTCATATTATGCAAGATAAGATTGACGTGTTGATGTTAAAAATTGGATATTTCCAATTACCACAACATGGAGCTTTAATGGTGTGGTATCCATTCCAACGGGCAGCGGTGGTGAAAGATCTCACCCGATCAATTCATTGAAAAATGAACAGGGCCGAGGGCATATGGTCACTATAGAAAATTGTCCACATTTATATTTGCACGACTCCTATTAAAGCAGCCATGATCATAACACAATTCTTTTTGTACAAGAACGTCTCTTCAATTGTCACAACGAACATTTGAGATTACAAGTACATTCTGTCGAAACCAATATTTTGAAGATGCAAGATTTTCACAACATAGGAATGTTTACATTGCAAACATTGATCAAAAACAGAGAGAAATCAAAGCCAAAATTAATACTTTATCTCACTTACAAGTCGACTTAATTCAATAATTATAATCTGTAAGTGATCAGCAACGACTGTTCAAGAGAATAAATCACCTCAATCATTAATTACTCCATGTACTAAGCAACATGAACAAGAGCTTAATGGCCATTGCCTACCTAAATCCTGTAGCAACACAGTTGCAATGCATTTAACTGCTGGTACTGGCACTTTTCTTTGCAGTTACATAGAATTAAATTACATCTACGCTCATGATTTGCCGGGTATGTAGCCAAAGAATGATAAAAAAAACATGCCTGTGCAACAAAGAGAAATTAGACTTAGATTATAATTATTACAAAAATTTTCAACCAGTGGCGGCGATCTTGTCTGAGAGGTGGGGGGGGGCAAAGTCGGCCATAGTCTGGTCGATGACCTTTTTTTAGGAATTCATGTCCTAAAAAACATTCTAAAACTTTCTTTGGAATTAATCTCCACAAAATCTTCATGACTTTTTACAAATTCATCTCTGAAAAAGTTGATGACTTTTTTTATAGTCCTCCGCCTACTTTCGTGACTTTTTCCATGCCTTCAAAATAACTCACGACCTTTTAGCAATTCGTCTCCACATTACTTTTTTGGCCTTTTTTCCTTCAGTTCCTTTTTTCCTTCTCTTACACAATATCATTACTTTTTTCTAGAAATTTTAGGAGGGACACTTCTGCTCAAAACAACTTATCTGGTCAAAAAGGCACTCAAAACTCATTTTCGCCCTCACACACAATTGCATTTCTTGACCTTTTTTGGCGTATCTTCAAAATCTGGGGGGTCCGATGTATGGCGTGACCCCCCACTCTTAAAGGTGGGGGTCTTGTCCCCCTCGATCCCCCCTAGATCGCCGCCCATGCTCAGGGCCAAACTATAATGACTGGCCTTTCCTCGTCGATCTGGCGTTCCCTAAAGACATTTCTGTTTCCCTGATGCTTCTGTGCTGAGAGAGCATCTGAATAGTTATTCTGCGACAGTCGCTTTATAAATATTTAGATAGACCCCCTACCTCGAGGGTCCTGCGGCAATCTGCTCTTCTTGGTCCCCCGCACGCGGACAGCCATTATGCAGCATTGCAGCGCCATTCTTTTTCGGTCGCTACCGAAATGGGCTCCCTGTTGCACTCCGCCTGGTCCCTATATGATTCACTCTAGGCCTACCTAGTTCCTCTTTAGCCGTGTTTGGACTGGGAGCGATCCTGGGCAGTTCACCTTGAAGGGGCGCTATATGAAAGCTGCTTAATAGTAATAATAATAATGGGAGGAGGATAGAGTAGTGGTAACACTCATGGCCAGGAGAGCATAAGGTAGGCCTACGCGGATCGACTCCCGTAACCCTCCTCCAGAGTGGCGCCTTGCATGGCTGCCAAACCGTGTGTTTAATTAAGATATTGATTGTACTTTCATGTTTCAATTTAATCTTACTGCGTCTGTCGGTTTGAAATAATAAAGAATATAATTATTATTATTATTATTATTATTATTATTATTATTATTATTATTATTATTATTATTATTATTATTATTATTATTATTATTATTATTATTATTATAACCAACAAACTCATATGCAGACGAATTGCTAACTGTATCTATGGATTCTAAGCTATAGACCGACATTCAGTCCTGGCTGCACGGTCTCCTTGTTGTTCAAATCCGAGGTGCCTAGAACAGAGAGAGAGTTTCCAGTTTGCAAGGCAACCGACAGACGCTGGAGCAGATGGCTGGTCTCGCGCTGATCACCTGTAGCCGCTTTTATCTTGGCACCAAGTTCTTGGACAAACTCCAGCGACTCGGCATGCCAGCTTCCTGTGGTTTCGACTGCAACAGGGACGAAATGATGCGATTGTGAGATGGCAGCATATTTGTTTTCCTTATTGTGGGCTGCTTTTTCCGCTGCGGCACCTGCATTTTGCGATGTTATATGCTGATATGATGCTGCGAATGTATCTGGCACCGTGACATCCCAGGCTAAGCATCGACCTCTGGCCCAAGGTATTATAGTGACTCCATCAGGCCTTTTTCCGTCAGCTCTGGAGAGGCCATTGGGCTCTTTGATGGCCGGTATTTTGGCTCTGATGAAGGCCCGCCAAATCACGTCATTGATCATGGCATGTCGTTGTTGCCTTCCAGTTCCCTTGATGCAAGAAAATCCGTGATGGCCATTGGATTCTACTATCGCCCCACATTTACATGTGTGTTTTTCACATAACGCAGTGCCCAGCCGGATGCCGGCTGCTATTCTCAGTACTTCTCCTGGCATCCGTAATCCTGCGATTGTTATGGGTAGTGCTTGAAGCCAGTCTCCTGAGTGTGGTGATTGTGCAGCTAACAGTCTGGCTTTGGCAGTAGAATCAGTAGCTCTTTCTGAAAGGCCTTCAAGTGCACGCGATATCAGTGCGCTGTCCCATTCTCTTTGTACATGAGCCTTCTGTTCGATGGGAGTAGGCGCGTTCGATCTCAAAGACCACGAACTAGAAGCCTCCTCTACCAATGGATCTGCGACCGTTACGGCGACATCGTGCAGCAGTTGGTCTTGAAGGCTTCGCGTGCCAGCGGCTGATGCCAAAAAGGCGGAAGTTGCCAGCATATCGGCACTACGAATCCCAAGACCACCGTTTCTCACAGGCAAAGATGCCTGGATCCATTGATCGTCGCTCACGTGAATGTTAAGAAGGCTACAGAGTCCTGTTCTCAAGACTTCGTCGAAGTCGCATAGAAGTCCTTCGTTTAGGAAGCAGGCTGATGTTCTTAATATGTATAGCAGCTTCGGTATGCTTAAGCTGCACCTTAACAGGGTGAAAGAGTCGTGTGGGTGTAACATCTCAAGTCTTGTGATGACTTTCTCCAGATCTTCAATCTTTTTCTGAATGGATGTATCGACAGCTCTGCCTGGTAGTAGCGGTGCTCCCAGCAATGTCAGATCTTCAACGGCCACATATTATTATTATTATTATTATTATTATTATTATTATTATTATTATTATTATTATTATTATTATTATTATTATTATGAAATTTTAACTCTTGGTGGATGAATACGTCAGCAGTGATCTCTATTAATAGTTACGTGTACGTCAGCTTTGCGAGTGTTGCAATGACGTAATATCTTGTTACAATGACGTCATCGTGGTTGCAATGACTTAATCCATTAACCGATTGTTGCGAATCATGGAGACAAGCCGATTTTCATTTGGACAGGCAACTGCGAAGCGATGGGAAGAAGGTCGTTCCGAAGAGAAACTCTTCGATGAAAAAATGCCAGAAATTGTATGTTCAACTGAAGAAGTATGCTACGTAGAGCAAAACAAGCATTGACTGACTGATTCGTGCTAATGTCCTCTTGAACAGAAAAATCATCGAGACGTAAAAAATTTCTTCTTGAAGACAATTGGATAAAATAACTTACTGATCAATCGACAGACTAATTAGGCCTACTTTCAAGGGTCATGCATGTTTTGATAATATTATGCAGTTTAGTCTCAAGTAATCAAGTAGCCTACGTACCGGTAATATGAATTTAAGACAATCTAATTCATATCCTAGCAACCAAAGATTTAGTAACAATAGGCCTACTGCAAGTCGGCCTGTAGCCTACATACTGGGATAATGTTGGTCAAGGGTTCGTTCTTCTATTCTCTCAGGTAACGTCGATCTCTTCCTCGTTTACCTTTCTTAAAACTTGCTTTTTCTCTCGGGGTCTCTCGCACTGGGAGCGCTTCTGAATGGCCCTACCGCTAGAAGCGCTTTATAAATATTCGAATACAATAAAATACACACCATACACACATACATACAAACATACACACACACACACGTTGTGCCAAATGTGGACAACGTTGGAACAATGCTGGACAAAACTTGTTCCAAAGAGCAGGGCCAATGGAAGCAAAAGACCAAGATTGAGCTAGTGAAGTCCTGACACGGGGAACGAGGAGGTGCAAACGGTCAGAGGAACGAAGAGGACGAAGAGAAGCAGCAGAGTGAGGGCGATGAATTAAGTCACATAAATATTTCGGAGCGAAACCAAGTTGAGCCCTAGAGATAAGGATAAAGACCTTGAATTGGATGCGGGCAGAAAGCGGGAGGCAGTGAAGTTCGTCTGCCATAAAGGTGGTGATATTCATGAGAGAATCGAGGAAGACGGGCAATTAGTCTATCAGCAGCATTGATAACGGACTGAAGAGGAGCAAGACGGACCTTAGGAAGACCAATGAGGATGGAATTGCAATAGTCAAGTCTAGAACAGACAAATGCATGGACAATCGAAGTGAAAATTGGAGATGAGATAGCCCTAAGGCACCTTAGGTGAAAGTTTGTGTGTGTGGAGGGGAGAGCTAGCTGGTTAGTTTGTGAGTAGGCATGTATAACTGTGTTTTAGTGTCTTAATCCAGGGTAGACCGTAGCTATAGTGAAGAGGTGGGAATCCGCCCGACCCTACCCCGATCCATGGAAGCTAGATCTGATTTGGTTAAAGTAATGTTGTGGTAGAGAACGTGTATGGTGGTGAGGGCGATTCATTATTTACCCCATTCACTCACTAATGTTTTCCAATCTGTTACGTTCGTTTATTCATTCAATCTTTCATTACAATCAAATAAAATATACTGTTCAATATATTATAGATTGCCTGCAAAAGACTTCAAGATCACTGGCCGACAGCATGCTGTCCAGTCTGTCCTCAACATCTGGTCAATATACATGACCTCAACGTTTGACGTCAGCTGGGTCAACTACATCACGCCAGCCTATGGTCAACTACATCACATCAGCTCATGGTCAACTACATTGCGCCAGCCTATGGTCAACTACATCGCGCTAGCGTATGATCAACTACATCGCGTGGGGTGAGTAGACGTTTGTGGGCTGGGTGGGTGAGTTTGGTGGTGAGTGGTGGTGGGTGGAGTGGTGGAATGGGGTGAGGGTTTTGGTGGTGGGGTTTTTTCAGGGTGGGTGTGCACTAGCCAGTCTTGTTTCCAAAACCTTAAACCTCAAGACCAAGACCAAGACTTTGAACCTCAAGACCAAGACCAAGACTTAATCCAGGGTAGACCGTAGCTATAGTGAAGAGGTGGGAATCCGCCCGACCCTACCCCGATCCATGGAAGCTAGATCTGATTTGGTTAAAGTAATGTTGTGACCAAGACCAAGACCCAAAAATTCACAATCAGGTCAAGACTTCTGTTCCTTACTAAGAAACTGTCAAGTCGGAATACTCGCTATTTTAATGAAAGCATGAGTCTTTTATTTTATTCAAGCAAATTAACTTTGAATGCAGACCGCAGAGAATTCCGAATTCATATTTACAAAAGTCCTTCATGTGAAATGTTATTCCAAATGCCTTTTGTATTTTATAAAAACCAATTCGCTCAGAATTTTCTGTCCAAGACGGGCCTTGTGGGACCTCGTAAAAATTCCACCATGTGAAAAAATACGTTCTACAGATGCTGAAGTCGCTGGCACACACAGTAGCTTTTCAAGCACTGGATGTAAACGTACAAATCATGAGTCTTTTTTAAATCCTCCCGTTGTCTGATACAGCATAACTTAGTTGCTGCTCCCGATGGATTTTCCTGACTAGCAAGACTTGTATCTGTCCATTGATTGGTTATGACGCAAGCAAGCTTGATAAATTTTTAAAATCTTGTTGAATGACTGTTCATACTGACAACCAAGTCTTGGTCCTGGTCTTGCGAGAACAGGACCAAGACTTTGAACCTCAAGACCAAGACCAAGACTTTTGGTCTCAAGACCAAGACCAAGACTTTTAAAAACGAACTCGAGTGCACTCGAGACCAAGACCTTGGTCTCGAGGACAACAAGACTGGCACTATAGCTGACGAACCACGTTACATCAACATATGGTCAACAACGTGAAATCAGTTCCATTTACGGCAAAAGCCACAAAGCAAACCGGGTTTGGTATCTTATATGAAGAGTTTAAGGTACCGTAATCCTTTCGAGGGCAATGTTTCTTCTTTGTGACCGATCTCCTTCCAAGTTAAATGGGGTTTGGCATCTTAGGTACATGGAGTTCAAGCTAATCCTTTAGAGGGCAATGTTTCTTCTTTGTGGGTATCCTCTTCTATGTTAAATGGGGTTCGGTATCTTGGGTAAATGGAGTTTAGGGTAATTCTCTTGAAAGTAATGTTTCTTGGTGGTTAACTCCTTCAAAGTTAAATGGGGTTCAGTGTCTATGGTAGATGGAGTTAAGGGAAATTCTATCGCGGACAATATTTCTTCTCTGTATGTATGTATGGATGTTTAGTGGTTGTTTTACTGTGTTTCTATAGGTACCTGTGGCAGGCGGCGAATGATTCTCCCTTTTGGCGAGATGGGATTGATAGGGATGCATGTTACGGTTGCACTATGGCTCTGTGTCGTCGTGATGGTGGGTGCGTGTTAGTAGGTGTTTGTGAGTAAGCGGCCCCATGGGCCTCTGGCGCGACCCCGTAATCTCATGGGGTTTGCACGTTCGTTCTTGTATTTGTGTAGAGTTGCGCAGTGCAATATCGGTCACTTCAATCATTCACAGATCTACACGGGCGTTTAATGCCTCGAATTCATACAGGTCATGATGGCTTAAAGTAAAATACTCTTCAAGTTTACCGTCTTCAACAAAAGTTTCTATAATTGGCATAATTGTTATCAGCTTCACCGAATAGGTCTACTTGCCTTGTTTAGATTCTTTGCGAGAGTCTGCAAATACTATGATAGTATGCTATGGCCTTAATGAGTTACGTAATAGACTAAACACATCTAGGCCTACATGGAAATATTATTTTAACGGGTACATACTTCGTACATCTACCGAGGAGCGCACATTCATCAGTTATACTAAACATGAAATTTCCTCCACTGAAAAGTTTGAAGTCTACAAAGCGGCTTGGTGACTCGAACATTTCTCTCAGTCCGGAATCCTGCTGCAGCGCCCTACCTCGCCCTACCTCGCCCTACCTCGGAGGTGGTGTTACACTGTTATTCAATATCAGACTCTAGTAATGCACTATGTACCCATAAACAATTACTAAGACTACCCATATAATCTGTTTACTTTGTTGACACTATGTATGCTGATTTCAATTATGTACTGTTATGTTCTTGTCGCTTGCTTGTTGATTTGTTGTTTGATTCAATAAACTGATTCAAATGTGAAAAAAGGTTACGGTTGTGGTCTCAGGTATTGAGGTTTCTCAAAATTTTTATCTAAGGTTACGGTTGTGGTCTCAGGTATTGAGGTTTCTCAAAATTTTTATCTAAGGTTACGGTTGTGGTCTCAGGTATTGAGGTTTCTCAAAATTTTTATCTAAGGTTACGGTGGTGGTCTCAGGTATTGAGGTTTCTCAAAATTTTTATCTAAGGTTACGGTTGTGGTCTCAGGTATTGAGGTTTCTCAAAATTTTTATCTAAGGTTACGGTGGTGGTCTCAGGTATTGAGGTTTCTCAAAATTTTTATCTAAGGTTACGGTGGTGGTCTCAGGTATTGAGGTTTCTCAAAATTTTTATCTAAGGTTACGGTGGTGGTCTCAGGTATTGAGGTTTCTCAAAACTTTTATCTAAGGTTACGGTGGTGGTCTCAGGTATTGAGGTTTCTCAAAAATTTTATCTAAGGTTACGGTGGTGGTCTCAGGTATTGAGGTTTCTCAAAATTTTTATCTAAGGTTACGGTGGTGGTCTCAGGTATTGAGGTTTCTCAAAATTCTCGTTCGTCGAACATCGCCATTATTTTTACTGTAAATCATTTCATGACAATTTCAGAGTAGGTCTAAGCCTACAATTTCTCAAACTCCGTCTACGTTGCATATAGGTACTATTATTTGTGCCAGGGAAAGGCTACAATCACGCGATTAATACAAACCAAGCCAACAGTTGTTCGGTTGCATCGCTTTTACTCTTTCCTGCAACAAATTTGTCCACTGATAAAGTTATACTGATTTTGAGAAATCAGCTATAGGCTAAGGGGCGTAACTTTGGCCTAAAACGTGGGGGATACCAATTTATTTCATACACGAAGCAAGGAGGAGACTGCCATCTCTGGAAAGGCACAATAATAAAATATTGATTGACCTTGGTCAAAAGTGGGGGGTACGGTACCCCATTAAGTGGGGGATACGGATACCCCTCGTACCCACCACAAATTAGGGCCATCGCTTTTCGTGGCACGTTTAATGACTTAGCAGAGGACGAGGCCTGATTTTCCAGAAATAACAATAAATAGTCTAATATCTAAGTCCCCGAGGGATCATATGTACCTTGGGGCATAAAATAATAATAATAATAATAATAATCAGTGCTTTTTTTCATACGGAAAGCGCCGGAACGGCGTTCCGGCACCTTTTTTCAGCTACTAAAAAATAATTTTAATAATAAAAACAATAATTTTGTTATTTTAAATTTATTTCAGTGTTTTGAACTGTTTTCAGTGTTTATTGAGGCCCCTCCCAACTCCTATCCCGTTTTTCTCGGGATTTTAGCCCTTCCATGATTGATCAGTTCCGGAACCTAGCCTATTGTTCAGCTGCAGAACCTTTTTTTCTTTAAAAAAATCACTGATAATAATAATAATAATAATAATAATAATAATAATAATAATAATAATAATAATAATAATAATAATAATAATAATAGCGACAATAATTAATTCATCATTAATTCAGCAACTACGCAACCTACAATCGTGTAAGGAAAAGCTACAGTCTTCCATGTTCGAGGGCACTAATTAACACCCCCACAGTTTAATCAACTGAAATACAATGAGCGTAGGCCTACGCAGTAAGCGGACTGTAAGCCTATAAGCGCAAGATCTTTAGTTAAGTATACTGTTACCATTACATAGCCTACCTAATGATGCTAGATCGACTGCTTTTCATCAAATTGTTGGCCCTATTACAACCCAGTTGGCCCTGGTAGCGGGTCTACGACCCCTTTTGGGTCTCCTGTGTAGCCAGATTATGTTAATTGATTATAAGCACTTTTGTTGTTTTGTTTATCCTTGCCATGTTTGGTTACCAAACTAAAAATACAATACAATACAATTGCTACCAGTAGGTATTATAAGTAATTGCATTGTGGTTTCACAGAGGATATTGCTACCGCTAGGAATGATTGTATTGTGACTTCACAGAGGATATTGCTTGCTACTGCTATAGGAATAATATTAGTCTATATTGCATTGTGAGTTCATAGAGGATATATTGCCTTAGCAACTTCTTCTAACTTCTCGGAATAATTGTATTGTGCTTTCATAGAGGAGGTGTTGCATTGTGATTTCATGCAGTATACTATGTTTCCGTAACAACCTCTTGTAATAATTGCATTGCGATTTCATAGAGAACATTTGCCATAGTAACGATTGTCTGACCTCTGGGAATAATTGCATTGCGATTTCATAGAGAACATTTGCCATAGTAACGATTGTCTGACCTCTGGGAATAATTGCATTGTGATTTCATAGAGGATATATTGCCTTCGCAACGTCTTGTAATAATTGCATTGTGATTTCATACAAGCTATATTTCCGTAGCAACGTCTTCTAATAGTTGCTTTGTAATTTCATATAGAGGACACTTTGCCGAAGCAATCTCTTTTAACTTCTGGGAATAATTGCATTGTGATTACATGTTCACAGAGGATGTATTGCAGTATCAGCCTCTTGTAATAATTGCAAAGTGATTTCATACAAGATATAATTATTGTCATAGCAATTTCTTGTAATAATCGCAATGTGATTTCATACAGGATACATTTCCGTAGCAACATCTTGTAACATCTTGTAATAATTGCATTGTGGTTTCACAAATACTATATTGCCACCTCGATCGTTTTAGTAAAAAAGTAGTAATAACAATAGGGCCTAAGAGCGATAATGATGGTGATCACACTGATGATAATGCTTGGTAATTGTTTTGACTCTTGAGGGCTTCTTCGGATAAAATAATAATGGGCAAAAACAATTAGTATGAAAAGTGGGGGTACGATTCCCTCCAATCCAAAAAGTGGGAGGTACGGGTACCCATCGCACCCCCGTAAATTACGCCTATGCCTACATGCAATCATTTGCCTTATTCAAAATCTGAGGCTAGATGTTGATGATATATATATGTACGACCAATTGTCGTTCAAGCTCCAACTTGCCCTTTTAAAACTTTTAATCACATTACCCCATTTCTCAATTGGTTCATAAGATCTCTCAACTCAACGACTACACAATAATTGTGTGTTTCATCTCCAAAGATCTTAACCTTCTTATAGTTGTAATTGTAACATTAATTTAACGTGTAACATTTTGTAACTTGTAATTGAACATTTATATAACAAGAACAAACTAATCAGGTTCGCTAACTGCGATAGCCTCGCTTTCAACGGCAAGCTGCTCATATATAGCTGCCCAGATCTATAGGCCCTACTCGTTCTTCCTCATACCGTTGCCACCTCAGTCTCCTGCAGTCGCACCTTCTCTCAACTTTTGTAATCGCTCCTTAACCTATGACGCTCAAAATTTTTGAAACTAACGCCCTTAATTCCATGGGCGTCCGGAGGGGGACAAGGACTTTGCAAATATTAAAAAATAAATTCTTTTTATTATTATGATTATTACAACAATCCCAACACGATTTTCAATGCAAAACACAATTATTTAGGTAAGTCCTTGACTATTATTTATTTTTAAAGTTGTCTTGTGTTCTTTGTTCATGAATATGCAAAAACGTAATTTTGCTCCCCCCACAACAAATGTGGCCCCGCACAAAAATTCCCCCTCCAAAATTCCTGCGGCGCCCATGCTTAATTTAGACCTCCTAATTCTGCGCATTGCCACATTCATTCATTCATTCTTTCTTTCTTTCATTTGTTCATTCATCCAGAGCATTTATATAACGCCTGATTTCTTCCAGATGACTACCCAGTGGTGCTCAATTTCACGGTCCAACTTCGACGGAAAAAAGAACAGTTTTCAATTGTTTGCGGAAAGTGCCTGCACACTCCTTAGCTAAGACAAGACGCAGATCCAAAGAGAGGCCAATCCAGGCTTTCCAGCAACAATGACCAAGATCAGTGGCGTACGGAGCTGAAATGCCGCCCGGGGCGAGGTCCCAAAATGCCGCCCTTGGCCACTTTTGAAATTTCTATATGCTATTTTCTCTAAGATATTGCATAACGATCATATTACATATTCAGTTTTATTTTATGCAGTTTATAGCCTTTCTGAATTTTTCACTTTTCACTGTATTTATTTTGTAATTATCCGTTTTAGATATTCATTTTCAACTTACTGAAATATATTTTATTAGATAATTCAAAACATTTTATTGCATGAGTTGCAACTGTCGCTGACTCATTGTGATGTGTACAGTACAGTACATACATAGGCCTATATAGGGGGCCTATACATATCATATTATGTTATAATTGCCATAATTTCATAATTTCGTGGAAGCAGCGTAATGATTGTGTCCGCTATGAAAAAGGCAATATGCATTATAAAAAGATAATTAATATCCTTAATTCTGCTATAGGCTATGTATACAGTAACGGTGTAAACACTAAACACGGCTTACTGTGCGCAGTAGAAGTTTGGGGCTTAAATTTTAATAACAATCAAATTAAACAATGTATTTTATTTACTGGATAATAATATAATATTCTCATACTTTAGTAAACATTGCCAAACAACTGCAGTCTGCAGCATCAATCCAAAATCATCAGAGGAAAAAAATAAAAGCGACTAACCAAGATTCGAAAATAACTGAAAACTATTACTAAACTCTGATGAAAGAATAAGTGGTCATTTCAAAGACAAAATAATGCAATCAATTTCTGTCAACACCAGAAAAATGTTAACATTAATTTTTAAAAAGGTCTAAATTAAGTGGTGAAATGCTGTGGTGGCAATACTGATAATTTGTGATTAAATTTTATTCAAAGTCATTAATTCGTCTAGATACCTATACATACGATAATAGAGACGTATATATATTACGATTATGAAGGGCGGCATAACAAGAATATGCTTTAAAGTATGCTGTATGTAGTCTGTTACTCTGTTTACAGGTTACTATAGATAATGTGATTCCGCTTTCTTTACTGCAATTCTGTTTAGTCTTTAATGTAGACATCCGAGAGTGATGCCGCCCCTAGGCCTAACGATCAACGGAAGCCAAGCTGACTTGACTAAAGTGACGCTTTCTTTCCTTCTTTTTCTTTCTTTCTTTCTCTTATACTTTTCCTTTTTTATAAAAAAATCACCTTTTTCTTTTTCTTTTACCCTATTTTGTCGCCCCTGGAAAAGTGCCGCCCGGGGCGACTCGCCCCCTCTGTCCCCCCCTTCGGTACGCCACTGACCAAGATGCACTGAAAAATGCGCGACGCTGGATCGTCGAGGTAGGGCCTACGTGCAAAGGGAACAACTAATTCACCCCGACCAGTGGAACGAATATTATTACAGCCAACCAAATCGGAAGTGGGGCAGCACATCTCGCGTAAAATAGCCCGGGCATTCTCCAAATGGCTTCGTTAAAACCCTAGTCAACATCTTAAATTCAATACGCTGGGATATAGGAAGCCAATGAGGTGGGCCCTGCCTATATTTCACGCCCTCTGCCAACATAAAATGATCCTCATTGTCCTAGGTCATTTGTCAATCCCATTTCTCTCCAATTAAGTGATGTTAGTTATTATTGTCTATCAAGCGCAGTCTTAAGGACTCCACAGTTAAGTCTTCATTGCACAGTTGCACACCCCAGGAGGTCGTTTCCAACCCCTCAGTTGTGCTAGTGTGATTATCTTGTGCATATATTTTAGCATTTTCTTTCACAATTCACGTTGTGGGTTACTAATAAAGTGATGTTCTTGTCTATTGTGACCATATGAATTGTATACTAAAAGATTTCGTGATAAGCACTTTAAGCATTTTAAGCTTTCTATTGCATTTTTGAATTTTCTTAGTTTGCGAAATACGGATAAAATATTCAACTCCACATGGATCAAACTCATCAAAGTATACCACCTCCAGTATTTTTTTTATACCATTCTCACACTGGCCAACGTGGTTCAATATATAATACAAAAAAAGAAATGAATGAGACGAGCCCCGTGGAGTTCATTCTCCTGTCTTTCCGGAATAACCTTCCCGATAATTTGACTCCATCACAAACAGCTTAAATAACATTCTCAACTTGTCCTGAGATGTACACTGTTATAACTACTGTAAGCTAGTTGAAGGGCCTTATGCGGCTCAAATTTGCGCTAAGACTTTAACGACGACCGTGTACAAAACGTGACTGGGAAACCAGTGCAGCTCGTCGTCAATGTTATCTTGTTAACCAGAGGTCTTATGATCAGAAAAGTAACTAATGATGAGCAGCTCATCCATGTACAGTATCGATCATTCTATCGAATAAAACACAGTAAGTTAATTTATGCGTTGCATACTTGATGAATCAACCATGCAGCTATCATTATAACTGAGGAGAACCATAGATATAAATTAAGCACTAACTAGGTTGTTAAAACGTCGCCATTTAAAAAAAGAAATCTAGTTGGATTTGGTTTATTGTGCTCGCGGTCACACGATTATTGAAAAGGAAGCCTTGGTAGTCGTCCCTCAATGGTGTGGCGTGGTTGAGTTCATGTCTAACATGTGCTGGCAATCGCGATGTTCAGAGTAGTGTGACAGCACACAAGGGCATGCATTATCTCCTAAAGAATACCGTGTGCAGTTCTTTTTCTTCGAAGCCGTTGTCAGTGTGCAAAGATTAGGACAGGCTCCAAGCAACCACGCCTGTGATTTCATGATCATTGGAGCAATTCTAAATAGACATAGACATATGAATGTACATATACATATGCATGTATATACATATACATATGCATAAATATATATGTAATATGTATGTATACATTATTTAAATATAGGACACGTTTGCTGACGTATATTGGGCAAACACTTAAACAGGATTCCAAGCGTCACGCCTGAACGTATGTAAGCTGCATCGTGCAGTTGTGTAAGTCTGTGTAAGACCAGAACTAGACAGATCAGCGGCGGTGATCAAGTTTCTTTGAACATCACTTGCATGTGAGAATTTCGAACAGCAAATCTATCTCTGAGAGCGTTCGTTTAATAGGTAAGATGATGCATTCGTCATCTACTTTTAATGTGCGTTATATAAATGTAGTGTAGTGTGATGTAATCATAGATTTATATAGCGCCTCTTCAAGAGAAACTCATCAGCGGCGCTCTCGACCTAACGACGGAAACCAGGCTAAAAGAGGTAGACCTAAAGAAAGACCAAGAGGCGGATGTCGTAAGATGCTACTTACATGTTTGTGGCTTCATATGAAGATGTCGCTCATCTAATGTGTTGCTTTAGTTCTGATCACAATCACTGCTGTCCTCTTTCTTATCCAGTGGCGAAATTAAAGGGATTTGGACTTTTGAAAGTCACTTCAATGTGATGAATGGAATTTGCAAATCTTGATGTACTACTATGTTAAATAACATAGACCACTTCCTTCTATTTCTTTTGTTGAGCTGAGTTTATCATCTAATGTGGATATTTTGCAACAAAGTTTGGGCTTACACGATTCCATTTCTACACTTTATTACTAATCATCCAAAAAAAATTATCGCAGAAGAGTGTATAAACTGCCGACGAGCCAAAACTGAACATTTGTGCTGAGCCACACAGGGTGGGAATTATCGGGGGTTGGAGGGGTTCAACCCCCGAGTCTTTCTTATAGGACCCACAGTTGTCTTCGTTGCATACCCCAGGGGGTCGTTTCCAACACCCTCAGTTGTGCTAGTGTGATTTAGCATTATTTGATTCTGAGTCTATGACTACGAGAGAAGACATTTTCATGGTGTATCATGTATGCATTTTTGAATTTTCTCAACAAACTTTAGGAATTGATTTTGATTAGAGTCTGGCTTGCAAAACTGCTAGCGTTGAAATCAGCTGCTTTCAAATTCCGTTGGACATCAGTTTGCAAAATAAGGAAAGAATGTTCAACCCCCAGTCTTTTTGCTACCATTCCCACACTGGAGCCACAACATCACAGCCCGCTTTCATAGACCGATTCTTTGCCATAATCTAGAGAGCAACATAGCCTATATATTTAAACAGACCATGAAATTGGTATGAACAGACAATGCAGAGAGACTGACACAGAAGACCATGTCGAGTAAAGTAGAATATCAGTCGATATGCTGGAGCTGTATGTACATGTTTAGGAAGACAACGAATAGCGCCTCTTAAGTAACTCGCAAGGGCCCTTAATCTGTACTCGTTTGTCTGCTTGTCTATCGATACGGTGAGAGGTCACGGTGAAAGGTCACGGCGTACATCGTTACTCGACACGGTCTTTTGGCAAAACTCAAGGCCATCTTCGCTTTGATTATTTCTGATTCTTCGTTCCTTCTTTCCTTCTCCTGCTCTTCTTAGACTTCTTTAGTCGTGTAACTCCTAATTCCTGTCTTCCATTTATCTCATCGTAGCTGTGACTGTAACCAAATACATACCCAAGGTTCAATTTCGAAAGCAAATCCTAAATTGTCGTTTTGTTGAGTATTTACATATTATGTGCATGGCCTTAGACTCGCTGTAATACAAATGCAAACACTGATCATTGCTGACCAATAGGCTTTCTTCGTCACCCTTGTTTCTGCTAGACGCTCGTTTTATCTATCTATATATCGTTCTTTGGCCGTGTTGGTGGAGCTCTGCGCATGCGGGAGCACGCAGGTCTTTACTCTCCTAGTCACATGAGCATTGCTTACTTACTAGTTTATGAACATTTCGTTTTTAATGAACTTCAACACCAGTTAGGCTAGTGTGGACAGCGCATTTGGTAAGAAATGAATACGTCATATTAAATGTCTAAATTACTAACTATAACTTTAGTGCTAGAATCACTGTGTGATCAGTAAAGCTATTTCTGCTGCCTACATGGTTCAGGTTGGTGACAGTAGTATCTTTCTGTAATAATTTCATCCAAGTTCCGCAATGTTAATGTGGGCTCGAAACGGCCAACGGTAGAGAGCACAGTATTGGCAGGTAATGTAGCTCAAAGTGTTCAGGGAATATGATAATAGCAGCCATCACTGTAAATATCCAGCTAGACACTATTCTTCTGATCCTGCCTCAGCAAGGTTAGTACAGCGCCTGAGAGCCCACCCTCCCAGAATGATTGAAGCAATGGGTAACCACTGCTGAAGAAGAAAGATCT
>OY744604.1:45615554-45620554 GCA_963556255.1 Allolobophora icterica
ATTCTTGAGGCAATGTTTTTTTTAACACGGTGGCCGAGTTAGCCTACCAGCGCAGGTCAGCTAGGCCTATTGCCACTCACTAAAGCAGTCAGAAATTTTCTGATTCTGACGTGAAACATAATAACTTAAACCTTAAATTTAAGAGGTAAAAAATGGTGCCATATTCCTTTACGGACTCTCGTTACATGCTCGTGAGTCGCCAATCTTCATGTAACAGTACCATTTTTCAGTATTGTCTGATTTAAAGTGTGAAAGAAAATAGTTTAAACAAGGATTTATAAAGAAACTCACTTACTTTTTAAGGTATTCTTATTACTCGATCTCAATTATTTGTGACTAATTAATCCCTTGAAGACATTTCCTGTCTCAAAATAACACAGACCCGTCCAGTGCTATCTGGCCTTCGCTCAGATCCGACAATTTTCATACATGTTTCGAACATTGTCGACGTGGAAATAAGCTAATTTTTGTAAATCAGTTCATTTCCAGATAGATATCCATTATATCTTTAAAGTAAACTCATAGGCCTATTTATGCCACAAAAATGCATGTTTATATGGTTCCGTATTCAATTTAATTTAGTTTTATTCTGTAATATTGATGGAATATGTTGTTTAAGGCTGTAGGGCCTACTTAATAATTATAAAAGCAGTTATTGTGCATTACGTGGATTCATTTAACATCATGTAAGCGCTAGAAATTTCAGCTGTTTTCAAGCATCATGTTTCCATGTTTCCATGTTTTCCATGATGCGCCAGAATTTCAAGTTATCCATTCTTAAATGTTGAATCCACCAACATAATTTCCGAGGACGCGTCGCGTAACTTTGGGCTATACACTAAAGCGGACAAAGCCCGCCCCCGCCAGCTCCTAGGCGTAGCCCAGCTGCCTGCCTGGAGAATGCAGGGACGTACATGGGTCCAGGTAAGGCGGGCTAAAGCAGAGCCCGGCTGGCTGCGTGCAGAATGCACTACACGGCACGTACAGGAGTCCAGATAAGGCGGTCAAAGCCTGCATGCACTTTGTATACCGGTCCAGCTGATCTCTCTCTCTCTCTCTCTCTCTCTCTCTCTCTCTCTCTCTCTCTCTCTCTCTCTCTCTCTCTCTCTCGCTCTCTCTCTCTCTCTCCCTCCCTCCAAAGGAAGTTGTTGCTGTTTTCTTTGAAACGACAATTACTTAGTATTTAGGAATGGATGCAAACGAAAAAAGCAAAGCGCGCTGAATATTTGCGCAACTATCGCAGGCAACAGTGTCAGAAAAAAGACCAGAGACTGAATAGGAAGCAATTTACGTACCGTGATTTTTCACGGGTTACAGCGAATAAATGTATAGTTGTGTAAAGTCTGCTTGATTATGTTGCCTATTATAGGTTGCCAAGGTAACTGCACTCCAGTGGCCATCGGCGCCGGATACAACTGCACCTGTGATGCCAATCAGACTGATCCTTTCATCGCCCCTCCTTATGACCAGTGCCCCCCTGGATGCCATCTGTCTGAAACACCCTCCACTTCCGCAACGTTTTGCGCTTGCAGTGCTTCTCTCACCATCACCACTAACCGTCCACCACCCACTGTTCCATCCTGCCGCGATGGTTGTTACCCATATACAGATGGATATGGCTACCCTGTCTGCTACTGCAACGTCTCCTCTACAACTCCCACCACAACGACGCCCTTCGAGTGTCCATACGGGTGTTACGTAGGCCAAGACAGCTACGGTTATCCCATTTGCCATTGCGAGGGTACTACAAAATCCACTCCATGCCCTTTCGGATGTTACAATGTCACCTACTATTATGGCTACTCTTACTGCGAATGTTCCTCCCCACAATCCACCACGCCTCTTTCTATCACTTGCCCCTCTGGATGTTCTCCGGACACAGATTACTGGGGCACTCCCTACTGCAGATGTAACTCAACGTATCCAAAAACTACCTCTTATCCTCTTTATACAACCACACCTCCTGCCTGTTACTATCCGTGCTATTACCAGTACGACTACTATGGCAATCCATACTGCGTATGCACTACTACCAACAGGACCTCAAACACCACGGATATTCCATGCAACTACCCATGCTACAATAGCTACGACAATTACGGCAGACGTTACTGCTCCTGCGGCATGTCGACTACAGTTACACCCTGTTACTATCCGTGTCGTTACGAATACGACTACTACGGGCGTCAGTATTGTTCCTGCAACTCAACGTACAACACGACCGAATACACTACGAATACCCCATGCAATTACCCATGCTACTATAGCTACGATTATTACGGCAGACCATACTGCTACTGCTCAGTGACTACAGTCGTACCTTGCTACTATCCGTGTCGTTACGAATACGATTACTACGGGCGTCAGTATTGTTCTTGCAACTCTACGACCACATCGAGTTGTAACTACCCGTGTTACTATGGTTACGACAACAACGGATACTACGTGTGCATCTGCAATCCGTCGACCACTACCTACCGACCCTACACTCTCCCACCTGGTAATTAAAAGCAACAAACAGCAAAGTTATATGGCACGAATTTACGTTATTGCTTGTTGGCGATAAGGCACGGTAAGTAAATAAGTAAGATTGCATCACATTTTCTGGCCCCATGTATACAGGTAGGCATGCACGAGTGTATGCGTGTATATGGTCGGATATTCATATAGCGTCTTTTCATGAACTTAAGGACTTTATTATTCTCTGGTCTCCCGGGCAACCAAATCCTATATTGTAACGCATTTTCACGCAAGTCCTTCACAACCCCTATGACTTGACGCAGCGCTAGTAAATAAATTCTTCCATGCGCTTTTAGCTTTTAAGTTGGCTGTCTAATGAATAAAATTAGACACGACGTAGATAGGAAAGTCAAAATGAGGAATAACATTAGATTCAGTGAGTAGGCCTATATGATTAGATCCGTAGGCCTATACAGTGGGCTACACGAATGACTATAATCAGTAGTAAAGGTAGGAGCCATGCACTTATATGCTGCATGGAAAAGCCAGGACAGTTTTTGTGGCGACCATTATGCTGTTACGAATGGCACTATCGGTTCATCCTTTCTCAGATTTGTGTCAACTTCTACAACGCCTGCTCTGATATCACAAAGCACCAACTGATGGCTCACCAAAATCAGGCTGCGATCAGGGCAACACTAAGCAATTAGTTCAATTCTCGACGATTGCAATAACAACTTATGCTAATATAATCATTCTTCTGGTAGCCTATTGTTTTTTTTGCTCTTCTCCAATGCTTAGATGTTTCTTTAGGTTGCAACGGAACACAAAACAGTGCAAGCGGCACACTGATGTCACCGAACTATCCTAATTCGTACCCCGCCAGCGTTAACTGTTTGCAGACCATAACGGTTCCAATGGCAAACTCCATTCAACTGACGTTTCTTGATCTCAACCTATACTTCAGCTCAAGTGAAAGTTGCCTCTATGATTGGGTTGAGGTCTGTCAATAAGATGTTCATGAACCACAATTTTACTTTAGCCTATACAAATTCATTGTAAATTTTGTAAATGTATTGCAGTAAAATATTGATATTTCGCCAATTAAAGAGCAAACTGAAGCATTTGTCATTTACACCTATCTCAAATCACTTTATCTACACCAATATTTGTCATTTTATCAAAAACATTTGTCCAAAATTTGGACAAAAAATATGTATTGAATACATATTTTTTGCGATTATTGTTTTCTGACGGTCAAAAGGTTTTGTTTCAGGTAACTGGTTGCGATGGATCAGTCAAACAACACTGCTCCTATAACAGCGTTAACGTTCCCATTGATTTCGTTTGCACGGAGAGCTACAACGTCACTGTTCTTTTCCACTCCTACTACTACAACTATTATAGCTACAGAGGCTTCAAACTCAACTACCGAGCTGCATTTGGGTCAAGCTGCAACAGCACTGGAGGCCTTGTGTCTCTAGGAAGCCGTGGCAACATCGTTTCTCCCAACTATCCGGCCAGCTATCCACTTTCTAACGACTGCTATTACCTGCTGCAAGCAGAAGAAAGACAGACGATTCGAATTCGGGTAGCCTTTGAGACGCTGATGATGCAGAATTCTCCAGGATGCAGTCTGGAATTTATCAAGGTATGCCAGTCCCCTTATTATCCCGTTTCCTTCAATTGGACATTTATATCCTGGCATTCGATAGCTTATAAAAATATATAAAATCCAATTTATTATGCATCACATAGTGAAAAATTATGTTTACATACACAACTTTCCCACATAATAAAAATTGAACGGCGGCAAAGTGCTAAACGCCAAATAACAATTATAACATAAAAGCTATTGAATCTATAACTCTACATAACCCATTTTGAGAGGAGCAATTCAGGAGTAATTAGAACAGACCTGCATTTATATCTCATACATAAGAATATAGACATGAACCTGCATATAGATATATATTCTCATAAAGTGTGTGCTCCATTCTTACGTTATGTGCTCGTTATATTGGCCTACAAAAAGCAGAATTTAGGTTAGTGGGTTCATATTTAACCTGCCTATGTAATTCTTACAATTTCCAGCTGAACTGTCTGGACGGAAGTGGATCGCCTTGGTTCGTCTGTGGAGCTCGTATTCCAAGTCCCGTTACGTTCAACTGTTCCAGCGTCGAAATCCAGTTCCATTCAGAGAAACCTCCAAGCGCTGGTCGGTCGCCGAGGCTCTTCAAGATCGTCTACTATGGTGTCGAAGGTGCAGCACCAAGTAAGCGTTTTTTCCATCTCAAGTAAATAGCTAATGTTTTGACCGCGTATTTTGTTCACTGGAAATTTGAAACATCAACACATCAGAAATGATACGTTTAAATCCCAAAAATTAGACCAACACTTGTAGTAGTTTTCAGTGTTCAATGTTTTGTGACTGTATTAAGCGCCGTTAACGTAGAGTTGATCTTGCATTGTAGTCCTTCAGGTTTATACTTTAATGTTTGGGCTTAGGACCAATTACAAATTTTGAAAAGTGCTGGTGC
>OY744604.1:45625554-45645554 GCA_963556255.1 Allolobophora icterica
TTTTATCTCTATTCAGCCTTAGAGTCAATACAAATAATTTTATTATCGTTATAGGGGTTGCATTTAGCTTTGAAAATCAACATCTTAAGATGGTTGACTCCTAGTTCAACATTAGCTATGGCGTGATAGCATGTACCTCCTATAGAAACCACGGAAATGACGGATTTTGCGTCAGAGTTGGATCGAAATTAGCTGTGCATAGTGCATTGACATGAACATTTAGGATCCTATGCCTTCTCTATCATGTACTGGCCTTGGAAAGGCTGTTTTATGTGTCAACGATGTATCAGTATGACATGGGCCAGCCCCTGCTCTTGACAACTTATCTGCAGCTTGCCGGCATTGTGTGTACCAGCTGGACGAGGTGGTCGGGGTGACTACACGGTTCCAGGCGGCGATGAGCGAATCGCTCAGCTCGCGCTTGGTGGTCAGATGTTTCTTGGATATATCCATGGCTACTTTATGTCAAAGATTCTCAATCGGATTCAGATCCGGGGATTGGGCGGGCCAGCCCAGCGTCCTGATGTTGTTCTTGCACTTCCAGTTGATAACCAGTTTGGCGCGATGGCATTGAGCATTGTCTATCCTGAAACAAGAATTGATACTTGAAGAGCAGCTTTGCTGATAGCACCATACACTTCTGCAATATGCCAATGTACTTGGTCGCGTTAGCATCGACGATGTGCAGACATCCGAATCCACTGACGCCCAGAGGCGCAAGTGAATCTAGTGGACGTGCGGTACGCAAGCTGGAGTTGTGAGATGTGGGAGAAGTTGCTGTTCGGCGATGAAAGTACTTTCTGCGTGTTTGGCAACCAGACCAAAATGTATGTGAAGAGGTTTCCTGGAGAAGAATTAAATCTGCAGTGCCTGAACCTGACGGTGAAGCATCCTCTGAAGATCATGATCTGGGGCTGGATGGCTGCCAGTGGAGTCGGACGTCTGCACATCGTCGATGGAATCGGCAACGCGACCAAGTACATAGACATACTGCAGAAGCGCATGGTGCCATCAGCGCAGCAACTGTTTCCACATAAGTTCTTGTTCCAGGGTGACAATGCACCACACTATCGTGTAAGAATGGTTACCAGCTGGAAGTGCTAGAACAACATCATGACGCTGGGCTGGCCCGCCCAATCCCCGGATCTGAATCCGATTGAGAATCGTTGGCATAAAGTAGCGATGAAGATATCCTAGAAACAGCTGACCACCAAGCGCGAGCTGAGCCATGCAGTCGCTCATCGCCGCCTGGAACCATGTAGTCACCCCGACCACCTCGTCCAGCTGGTACACTGAATGCCGACAAGCTGCAGATAAGTGGTCAAGAGCAGGGGCTGGCCCATAAAATACTGATACATCATTGACACATAAAACAGCCTTTCCAAGCCAGTACATGATAGAGAAGGCATAGAATCATAAATGTTCGTTATTTCATATCAACACATTGCACTATGCACAGCTAATCTCGATCGAATTCTGACGCAAAATCCGTCATTTCCATGGTTTCTATAGGAGGTTCATGTTATCACGCCATAACTTATGTGAAACTAGGAGTCACCCATCTTAAGATATTTATTTTCAAAACTAAATACAATAAATAAAATCATTTGTATTACCTCTAAGGCTGAATAGAGATGAAAGCACCGGAAGTTGAAAATCTACAAAAATGTTTGGTGATACAACACTTATGCACACCACTGTAATGAACGCATGAACAAGAGTAGCAGCAGATTGGAGGAAAAAGAGCGGTAAACAACGTGAAGCTGTCGCAGTTGAAAGTAGCAAGCGCGGCTCAGCTGCGAGATATGCGGAGAGAGGGCGAGTTCTGAATCGAAGATGAAGCCAAGATCTCTGACGGAGGTAGAAAAGACAATATGGGGAACTCAGAGGTAAGACTAGCGTGATCAATCTGCAAAACCTTTTGGTGATGCAAAACTTATGCACACCACTCTACCTGTCGGCTTGGCTACTGCTGCTCCCTCTATATTGAGCTTCCGCTCACTCGACTGAACTGCCTCGAACGCGTACTGCGTTCCGCTGCGCGCTTGATTGGGCTCAGTTACAGCTCTTTACGATACTAATACTTTGAAGATATTTCTTAAAATCGCGTGCATAGATTTAAGAGGTCAGCACCGTGCTCGATAAATGCGGATCAAATTTGCATCATTTGAAACAATTTCGAGAAAAGTAGTTATTAGAATCTTTAAACAGCATTCTAGTAGGCCTATTACGTAGTTACTCGTTAAAGACTGAATAGAAACTGTCAGAAAAATAGTTGATCGTTTGAGGGTGTTTGCGTGATTTTCGGTGAAATGACCCAGTTTTTATTGACTACCTTTTATGATTAAAGTTCGATATAAGAGTCAACAGAAATTTGTGGAAAAAAACCAACACTGAAGTGTTGTTATTTGCCTATCGAAGATTGTACGGTTGCGTATTTTTGCGTAAACGCTTGGGCTGCGTCGTGGCTCTTCCTGCGCCAGAGGTCGATAAGAACCGTGCTGCTGCCCACGGGTCTAGGTTTAAGGAAAACCCGTAACCGGATGCAGTTTAACGTCTTGCCCAGGACAATGGGCTGTATACGTATTGCATGAACCCCATTTGCGAGGAGGAGTGAAGGGCGACCTGAAACTCAGAAAATCTAAAACCTGCTTCATGGATCGTGCGTTCTCCGTTGCAGGACCTAGATGTTGGAACAAAATTCCAACTTCGATACGTACTGCAACTTTATTGGAGTCAGTTAAGACCAGGCTCAAAACAAACTGTAGACATCAAGCTGGCTTATACTGAGCCGTGTTGAACCTGTCAAAGCGCCCGTATAACGGCACGTGTCGTGTTACGGCGCTGTAGAAATCGTCGTATTCGTCACCACCACCACCACCACCACCACCACCACCACCACCACCACCACCACCACCACCACCACCACCACCGCCGCCGCCGCCGCCGCCGCCGCCGCCACCACCATCATCATCATCATCATCATCATCATTTAGTCATTCTGGCAGGGTGACTTCATCTAGATTCAAATACTTAGCATCGTCCAAAAAATTCATTAAAAGAAACTTAAAAGAAACTTATCTTTTTTCATGAGAGTCGGTCACTTGGCTGGCCTTATGCGCTCCTGTCTGGAATTGCGATTCTTCGAGTGAAGATCTTTATTCTGCCATTGGTTGACGGCATCAGAGGTCTCGGTAGAAACATTGCTGCCAGGACGGACGGTGCCAAAACTGCCGGAGTTCTCTGGGCCTGCGTAATTTAACGACATGCTGATGCTTAATGCGTCTGTAGGCCTTACAGCGCCTTAACCCTCGAGTGCCCAAGGGAGTTTTTGGTACACGAATGCCCAAGATAGGGTCCGGGCGGACCCCAGTGTTTTCATTGTAATATCTGGTGAAGGGATTGACATATTGTAACGGGTTTTGGCGTAGGCCTTTATTGCTACAATGTCAGTTATTCTAACTGTTCTACAATTTTATATAGTATAGTCGTTTCTTGGTTATGAGATAAAGTGTAGATGTAAATAGCACGGTGTTTGAGAACTTGATCGAACTTATGAGTAGTAGCCTGTGCTATCAGTCAGTAAATGTGCAGATATAAATGACCAGAATCTGTGAAAATTGAACCATCTAATGAATAGATTTGTGTATTGGTTGAGAGAGGATGAGTGGGTATTAGACTCATGAGTAGAATCTGTGAGATAGTAATCGATTTCATGAGTAGATTCATATATTGTTAGAGGGAGAGTATTGATGCACATGGCTAGAATCTGTGAGAACTTAATCGATAATTTAAGTAGATTCTTGTATTAGTTCAGAGACATAGCAGCTGTATACGACTAGATTATGTGAGAAATTATCTGATTTTATTATCTGATTGGCGTATTGGTAGATTGTTGATGTAGATGTAGCCTACGTGACTAGTGTCTGTTATTGCCGACACCCATGACCAGAAGCTTAACAAAGGAGACAAGAAATTAAAAGGTACAATTGAAAGAGTGAAAGAGTGGACCGAAGAAAGGCGACATCATGACATAAAGAACTAGGAACGGCAAGAGATGAAAAATGTAGAAGAGAAAGAGGAAAAGAAAAACTCATGGCCGGAAGTGATTAATAGCATAAGTGAGGAAAAATTTCGATGCTGCGCATTGAGACATATTTAACTGAAAATGCCTTTTGATTTAGCTGAAATTCCGTGTACTTTGAAACGATATGAAATGTGTTCGATGCGTTTTGTGTGTGAGTAGACTATTATGCTTATCAATGATTCTGTAACGAATTGTTACAAGCCTTAAGTATATTACTTTCACTAAGATTGCGAAGTCAATGTTTGTGAACTGAGTTTTGTGTACAGTCTTGCAGTGCGAGATATTAGCGTATATATATAGTGCGCTTACTTTAGTTTCTCGTGTATATGTATATATGATAGATGTATAACGTTTAGTCTTAGTGACACGCGCGGCCGGCCAATCTCGGCAGCGGCGCGCTATATGTATATTATTAGAGTTCGCTTAGGCGCACAGAAGACAGGTGTGTCAAGAGGCGCGAAGAATTATGCTGACTAGAGAAGTTTGAATTCGAGTGTGTTCGCTGTAGTAGTGTGGCTGACTAGTTGAGTTGTAATCGAATTGAGTTCTGTCTGTTTGTTTCTTATTAAACTGAAAAGATATTAAACTGTGTTGCTGATTAATCCAGGTTATACTTATACGTAGAATTAGTGTTCAAAAGGTGAACGTTAAATAGGCGTTAAGTACGAAGAGAACAAGGATTTAATCAGAAGGATTGTCAACGGAAGGATTGGGTTGACATTATTGGTGGCAGCTACGGTGTGGATAAAAACTCACGGTGGAATAGCGACGGTGTGGATAACAACTCACGGTGGATAACAACTCACGGTGAATAAAAACTCACGGTGAATAAATACTCACGGTGGAATAAATACTCACGGTGGATATAAACTCACAGTGGATTAAAATTCACGTTATCACCTCTTTCGGCGGATAAAAGAATCTACGACGGTGATTGAAGAATTTACAACGGTGTTAGAAGAATCTACGACGGTGTTAGAAGAATCTACGCGTTGTTGCTGTGTGACGAATCTACGATATCAACGACGGTGGAACACGAGAAACGGTATAAAAAATTTCGTTGTTTTCCACGAACAAATATAAAAGAAATCCCGTTTGTTTATCGATTCACACAACAAGAAAAACCGTGACTTCTTTGAAAAGAGAAATCACCAAAGTAAACAAGTAAGATGGAGAAACTAAGTGCTGAAAGACAAGCAGATATTAAGAAGATGTCTACGGAAAGGCTAAAACAGCGTTTGTTGAAAGCCGGTTTTAAAGAAGAACAATTAGAAGGTATGTCACGTGGTGACATGATACAGGAACTCGCTGAAGTGTGGGTGAAAGAAGAAGTCGAAGAAGAAGGTGCCGTTGGCGGTGCCGTAGAAAAGGCTATTGAAAAACCACCTGCGCCTATGTCTATGGAGATGTTGATGCAGTGGATGATGATGACGAGGCAAGAAGAGAAAGAAAGAGAGGAGAGACGAAGACAGGAAGAGAAAGAGCTGAGACAAGAAGCAGAACGTGTAAGACAAGACGAATTGCGCTTGCAGAGAGAGAAAGAAGAGAAAGCAGAGCGTCTGCAGAGAGAGAAAGAAGAGAAAGCAGAGCGTCTGCAGAGAGAGAAAGAAGAGAAAGCAGAACGTCTGCAGAGAGAGAAAGAAGAGAAAGCGGAACTTGCAAGGCAAGAAGAATTGCGCTTGCAGAGAGAGAAAGAAGAGAAAGCGGAACTAGCAAGGCAAGAAGAATTGCGTCTTCAGAGAGAGAGAGAAGATAAAGCAGAACAAGTGCGTAAGGCAGAACTTGAATTGCAAAAGAATCAGTTTGAGATTCAGTTAGAACAGTTGAAAAGAGATAGGGAAGATGCTGAAAGAAGAAGATTGGAGCAGATGATTGAAGTTGAAAAAGCTAGAAAAAGTGATGAAGAGGTTCGTCAGCAACAGATTGAAGCAAAGAGAATGCGTGAGGAAGAAAAAGAAAAAGCGCGAACGTTAGAGTTAGAACGCGCAGAACAGATAAGACAATAAGAACTCAAATTTCAGAAAGAAAGTTTGGAAAAGGCAGAGGCCGAAAGACAAGAACGTCTGAAACTGGAGAAATCAAAATTGACATTGAAAGAAACGCAAATGAGAGAAGAACGAGAAGCAGAAAGAAGGAAACAGCAAGAAAGTGAAACTTTGGTGTCAAAAATTAAGAAAATAGGTGATGCAATGAAGCATGTATTGCCTCAAATGCCAACTGATATGATGGAGGTGCCATTATATTTTGAAACAGTCGAGAACGCGTTTCGTAGTTTCGCTGTGGAAAAGCCGTTTTGGGTTAAATTATTACTACCATTGATGACGCCGAAAGCTCGAACAGTTCTGAATAGATTGTCATTCGATGATCTAGACAATTATGATAGAGTCAAGCAGCACTTATTAAAAGAATTTAAATTGACCTCGAGAGAATACAGAGCCAGATTTGTGGATGCTAAGAAGACAACAGAAGAGACTTATACGATGTTTACGGCAAGACTGAAGAACTTGCTAAACTATTACGTGAGAAGTCGAAACGTGAACAGAGAGTATGATACGCTCTTTGATTTGCTGGTAGCGGATAAGCTAAAAGAATGTTTACCGCCAGGTCCACTACAGTTTGTATTGTCGAAGGAAGGAACTGACTGTCTCCAAGCTAGTGCAGTGGCAGACCTAGCAGACATTCATGTAAACAATCGAATTGGGTTTGCGATCCCAAATATAAACAGTTATCCTTCTCAACGTTCCGTAAACCAAAGCCAGAGTGGAAAGTGGAAAAGTAATCCAGGAACAGGGAATCAGTTCAAAGGTAAAGAAGTCAAGGCTAGTGTCCCTGTACCCAATGAGACCAGAGACGTGACATTTGGTCGTCAGGGATTTAACAAATCGTCAGCGCCGTTTGCCAAGCGGGAAGGCAACACATCGTTTACGCAGTATAAGAGATATGAAGGAAATGAACAACGAGGTATTTCACAACCATACCATACAGTTGTGAAGCGTTGTCACAACTGTGGTTCAGACAAACATTTGGTTAAATTTTGTCCAGTTCCAGTGGCAGCAGCTAGTTCTAGCAGAAATCAAGAACACACAAGGGTGAATTTGATTCAAGTGGTTAGTGATACAGATAATCAAACCGCAAGTCAAGAAAACCAAGAGACTGAAGTAAAGTCGGTAATGAAATGTGGTATTCAAAAAGAAATTCTATTGGATGCTGGAATTCAGAGAGAAGTCATAGGAAAAGATGACAATCGAATATTGAAGAAATCGTTCTTGCAATATGTCGAGGTTGAAATTCGTGGAGTAGACGGTAAAGAGCCAGTGAAAGTCAAAGCACTGAGCGACTCGGGTGCAGAAATTCCGGTGATTAGTGAAGAATTACTGGAAGGCATGAAGGTGGAACAAATTGGAAAAGTTAATTTGCAATGTGTGGCAGGAGATGCCATTCCTGCGAAGTTAGTGAAAGTCGATGTTAGACTGTGTGATAGTGACGTGGAAGAAGAGGGATTTCCGCGTAAAATCCAGTGTTCACTTACACCTTATGTCACCTTGATGTGTGCTAGTATTGCAAAGATGGGCAGTACAGAAAGATTCTTGTTGCATCCAGAGATAATTGCCGAATTAAAAGCCGTACCACAGATGAAAGTTAAAACGATACAAGGAGATGTGAGTGTACGAACAAAGGTAATGACGAGAGCGCAGAGTCGGAAACAGGAAATGGTAGATGTTGATGAGAAGAGTGAAACTGAAAGTTCCAGTGATGAGGAAAACGAAAGTAATGAGCAACGAAGCTTATCGCGAGATGGAGTAACAGCAGAGATGAACGAGCAAGAGATGGCTGCATGCGAGAATGGCACATTAAATGAAACTGAAGAAGACAATGAATGTGATGTGGGGATAGGAGACTTGTATAGAGATGAAGAAATGGATGAAGAACAAAAGGTGCAGATTGCCGATTCGAAGAAGTTCGAAGAGCAACAGAGTAAGGATGAATCGTTGAAGCCGTGGTGGAAGTTAGCACAAGAGAAAGAATCTGAATTCTGTGTGATCAACGGTTTATTGCATAAGAAATATCAGATATTAGACCAGACGATATATCAGCTAGTGTTACCAAAAGAGAGACGAATTAAAGTGATGGAATTGGCGCATGAATCGGTGTTTGGAGGACATCTAGGAGAAGAGAAGACAAGAGAACGAATAAAGTTGTCTTTTGTATGGCCAAAGATGAGAAGAGACATTGTGAAATTTTGCAAGTCTTGCGAGAAATGTCAACTAAAGGCAAGGAGTCTGGTGATGGATAGAGTGCCTATCACTCCAGTCTCAAGAGAAGAGGTCGCCTTCAGGAGAATGACGATGGACCTCGTTGGCCCGATCGATCCAGTATCTGCTGCAGGTAACAAGTATTGTTTATGCATTGTGGACTCGTGCACCAGATGGCCTACAATCTTTTTATTGAAATCGCTGACAGCGAAGGCTGTGTGTGAAGCGTTGATGGAACTATTCATGAACGTTGGTGTGCCGTCCGTGATTACAAGTGACCAAGGAACGAACTTCACAGCCAGTTTGACAAGAGAATTTCTCGATTTAATGGGCTGTAGTCCACGATTCGACACACCAGGACACCCAGAGGCTGCTGGATTAGTAGAAAGATGGAATCAGACATTTAAAAAGATGATCCATCATGTAATAATAGACAACCCGAGGAAATGGCACAAGATAATTCCTTTCACAGTGTGGGCATTACGAGAAGTGCCGAATGCAACTACTGGAGTATCACCATATATGCTTGTCTATGGGAAAATTCCGAGAGGACCATTGGCAATATTAAAAGAGAGTTGGACTAGAGAAATAAACTTACCACCTCATGTTGGAGTTAAACCAGAAAAGTATTTGAAAGAACTCAAAGAAAATATGGAGAAAGCATTATTGTTTGCAGAATCCTACTCTCGAGAAAAGCAATTACAATACACGAATCAGTATAACAAGAGAGCAAAACACAAAGAATTTGAAGCTGGTGAGAAAGTCATAGTTTTGTATCCAACGTCAACAAACAAACTTATTTCTCGATGGCATGGTCCATGTACGATCATACATCGAAGATCAAAGTACTCTTATTTAGTCGATATGGGTGAAAATGGTCGAAAAATAATTCACGCCAACAAGATCAGAAAATATGTTACTCGAGCATTAAGTTGTGGTCTAATCGTTGAAGAAGATGAAGATTTTGGTTCAGTGGTTGAATTACCAATGAGGAATGAGGTTCAAGATGACAAGAATTCACTTAACCTCGATCCTGAACAAATTAGCCATTTGACAGTAACTCAGCAAGAACAGTTGTTGAAAGTTTTGAACAAATACTGTGACAGATTTTCAGAAAAACCCGGATTATGTACATTGGTTGAACATGAAATTGAACTAAAGCCAGGATTTCGTGAAAAGGAATTTGCAGCATACCGAATTCCTTTGATTTATCGAGCAGAAGTGGAACGTCAGATCAAAGAAATGTTAAAAACAAACATTATTAAACCATCATCGAGCAGAATGGCAAGCCCTTTGGTTATTGTTAAAAAGAAAGACGGATCTTTAAGACTTGCCTGTGACTACAGATACATTAACTCATTCACAGTGGATTGTAAATATCCGATGCCGATTGTCAGAGACGTTTTGAACAAAGTTGGAAAGTCTAATGTGATTTCTATTTTGGACTGTCGAAGTGCTTATTGGACTTGTCCTGTAAAACAATCTGATCAATGGAAGACAGCTTTTGTAACACATAATGGACTGTATGAATTTACTCGTGTTCCTTTTGGAATGATAAATTCTGGACGAACTTTTGTTAAGGCGATAAATTTAGTTTTACAGCCTATAAGTGACTTTGCAGAACCGTATGTTGATGACATTGCTGTGCATTCTAACAGTTGGAAAGTTCACTTGCAGCATCTAGATGCATTTTTGATGCAAATGCGATTGCATAACGTTACTTTGAATTTGAAAAAATGCATATTTGGTAAGAGTGAGGTAAGGTTTATCGGTCATGTGGTTGGGTCTGGTAAGATAAAGATGAATCCAGACAGAATTGAAAGTTTGACTAATTTGAAGATCCCAGAAACTAAGAAGCAAGTTAAGCAACTGCTTGGATTTTTTAATTATTACAGACAGTTTATTAAGGACTTTGCACAGATTGCGAAACCTTTATCTGATTTAACTAGTAAACGTGTTTCTGATAAGATTGATTGGACTGTTGAACATCAGCAAGCATTTGATTTACTTAAAGAGGCTGTGCGATCCAAAGTAGTGTTATATGTTTTTGAAGTGGGAAAACCATTCAATTTGTACTGCGATAGTAGTGACTTTGCAGTCGGTGCTGTTTTAACACAGATGGACGACAAGGGAATAGAACGCCCTGTGTCATTTATCAGTCAGAAATTAACTGATACCCAGAAGAGATGGGCTACTGTGGAAAAGGAAGCCTATGCTATTGTTTGGGCTCTAAACAAGTTAAAAGAAATTATAATTGGATCAAAAATTTTCATTTTTACTGATCACAATCCTCTTACATATTTGACTGAGTCAATGTCTAAGTCTGCTAAACTTGTGCGTTGGGCGTTAGCCTTACAAACTTTTGATGTTGAGGTGAAGTACAAGAAGGGCAGATTGAATATTATTGCTGATTGTTTGTCAAGGTTATAAGTAATCGTAAGAATGTTCATTAATTAGTTAGATATATATGTATGTTTCATGTATTTTGGTAATTTCGCAAATTTTGAAATTTAATTTGCTCAATTCCAGAAAAAGGAAGGAGGTAATGTGAACTGAGTTTTGTGTACAGTCTTGCAGTGCGAGATATTAGCGTATATATATAGTGCGCTTACTTTAGTTTCTCGTGTATATGTATATATGATAGATGTATAACGTTTAGTCTTAGTGACACGCGCGGCCGGCCAATCTCGGCAGCGGCGCGCTATATGTATATTATTAGAGTTCGCTTAGGCGCACAGAAGACAGGTGTGTCAAGAGGCGCGAAGAATTATGCTGACTAGAGAAGTTTGAATTCGAGTGTGTTCGCTGTAGTAGTGTGGCTGACTAGTTGAGTTGTAATCGAATTGAGTTCTGTCTGTTTGTTTCTTATTAAACTAAAAGATATTAAACTGTGTTGCTGATTAATCCAGGTTATACTTATACGTAGAATTAGTGTTCAAAAGGTGAACGTTAAATAGGCGTTAAGTACGAAGAGAACAAGGATTTAATCAGAAGGATTGTCAACGGAAGGATTGGGTTGACAATGTTATTCGCTAGAGGCCACTGCGGTAGTGCAGTACAGTGCATGCCATCCGTAGATCTGTGGTATGCGAGTCAACCAATGGGAAGACGTCGCGCTTTCTGTGCTTGTTCGTGATTGGCTAGAGGTGAGCACGTGCGAACATTTGCGCCCTTTTTCGTGGCCTGTATGCAGTTTCAGCCTAGACGTGGACGAGGAAGGAAGGAATTGGTGACCTTACAGCTAATTTTAGCGTGAAATGGTCTTAACTGCGCAATAAGGAATTTTACGATTAAAACGATGGAAATTGTCGAAAGTTGGGGATAATATTTCATCGTAACTACATCTTTGAAGATCGGGCGTCGAATTTATCGACGGGCGTTCGATATTTCTTCGAATTTGGGGAATTATGGCAAAATTACCGGGAGGCCATGTTTTCGATCGAATTGGTGCAACGGAGCTCCAGTGACCTTTGATAACCTTGACGTGGAATGATATTTACTGGATTTGACCGGAATCGCAAATATTGGCAATTGGGAATAATATATCTTGGAAGTTCAGGGAGTACAACCCCTTATTCTTTTGAGTCGTATATTGAAATCTCCAGCGATACTTAGATATATGATCGTTAGATTAGATACGTATAAATTTGTTGTGAAGCGATAAGACGATAGGTTAAGTTCATGTGCTATATAAATGTACACGTTAACTTAGTCAGAAAACATACAGCGATAGATAAGTCGATAGTTTAGAACACTTGTGCTATATAAATGTAAATGAACATATGGCGATAGTATACTTCGATAATTTCATTTCTGTTCAATAAATAATTATAATGGAAGAAGAGATTTTATCTGAACACGAAACTAGCCGAATAGGCGACATTTTGGAAAGGGTGGTAGAAACCCAGGAAAAGATTGTAGAGCGCCAGATAAATCAAGACTCGATACTAGGGGCATTTATAGAGCGCCTGACAAATCAGGAAACTCTTATGAGTTCATTATTCGAATCTCAACAGACCTTCATGGAAACTCAACACGTATTTATGGAGCGCCTGTTATCAGATAGGGTCCCTGAGAGAAGAGAGCAGAAGAAAGAAATTGAGTCTGTTGTGAGAGCGCCGAACCCTAGTGAGGGCTTGACACTAAGCCCTGCCACGCCAGTAACGGAAGCCGCGGACATGCCACTCGTCATCCATGGTAGAAGAATGCCTCAGGGACCTAGTATAATGCAACCGGACGTGAAGCCTCGCTCTCGGCCTAGTAAGAAAAGGCGACAGCGGTTGCAGCAGATAGAGAGAAGAGAACAGGCCCACAGCGCCAGCAAGCTGGGTTCAAAACCAGGGCTTGTATACTCTTCAGATGTTCTCTCACAACAGCGCGGGCACTCGCTAGTGCGGGACCAGCACGCTACAATTCTAAAAGTAAGAACTGTTTAGAATCGTTAGAATTTGATGATAATGGTGATGCTAAAGAGCATAGGACCTTCTCCAAGGCTCCTTAATATGATAGTCGACATATCGTTTAGAGACTATAGGCCCTATTTTAGTCTTCATTCGTCTTACCACACATTGCCATTTACAACCGAGTTCGCCTCTGTTCCTCGAAACCTGTAGGTTGTCGAAGTTGACGGATTCTTGTTTGCGACTACATGACTACATGAACTACACGAACCATTGAAGGATCTAACCTTCGAGACTGAATATAGTTAGGAAGGGAGCACAATGAATTTACCGCTATGCCATTTATCGTCTTGCTTTATCTATTTAACCGAGTAGGCCTACAAAGCTTTCGTTAACTAGCATCATTTGTCTAAAATCCTCCCAACTATGACTCCTTGGGCTTTTTTCAATTGAGAACTAAGTTCAGTCGCTACACGATATCTAGTCCATCTATCCATTCCTCTAATCTCCTTCCCTTTCTAACCTTCGAACAATCGCTCAATACAGTATCTCTGCATAAACTGTCTGACTTTGAAGTGACGCTTGTCGAATACGCTTAAGGCAGCGGCGGATCCAGAAGGTCTATCAGGGGGGGCCAAAATTTTTTAGTCATCTCCCAAAAAAGTTGATGACCTTTTTTTTTTTTTTAGTCATTAACCTTTTTAATGTCTTCAGTGTACTTCTACATTCTGTGTACATTTTACTCATCCACGCCTGCAGGGGGGCCACGCCTGTGTAAAGATCATAAAACGCCCATAAAACACATGTCAAAAATAAATAAAAATTTCAAATGGGGGGCCATGGCCGGATTGGCCCCCCTGGATCCGCCCCTGGCTTAAGGGGCCTATGTCCTATGCTTAATAATAAAGGTACACTTTAGAAATTTTCCAGGCTACGATTACAGTTACGATTACAAAATTATGCGAACGAAATTATATTTAACATATGCACGGTCATACCACATCTGTAAGATGTCAGTAATGTAGCTAATGCAATGTTATGGTTGCCATGACGCACGTTGGAAATGCACAGAACGTCGGCTTAGTAATATGGCTTCTCGAAGCAAATAGAAGCTAATTACATGGCCTGTTTAGCTTAAAACGATCAGACCGATACAGATTGGCATTATTACCCTACATGGCATGAACTCAATCCTCTAAAAATTACTCTTGTAAGCTGATTGAAACCTAAGTGGCATAGGATTAACAGACCAACGTATCTGGAGGGCTACTTTGAGGAAAGATTCGAAGTTCGAACTGTAATATAACACCTAGCTATAGTTTATAGTTTATTATAGTTTAGACCTAGCTATAATACTGCTTTGTCAACAAAAGTCTATAGGCATATTATCAATTAGGTCTATTTCTGAAAACTCGATTGAATTGGTCTAAACAACTTCTTCTTGACTTTGTAAGACTTACTTTACTCTTCGTGAGCTAGCTATCACCAACGAACCTACACCTAGTAAATAAAACTAGTAAATTCATTTCTCGTATGCTAATCTATATTAACAGATGAAACTACATTTTAAAGGCCTAATCGAAAAGTTAATTCATTCATATCGGACATTTATATTGCGCCTCTTCAAGGAGAACTACTCAGAGGTGCTCCCGACTCCGGTACGGCTGAAGAGAGCAGTCTTAAGGTGAGAAAGGAACATAGGAGAAAGGGTTCTGGGAGTAAGCGGAGCACCAGCGGGATTCTATACCAAGCATCGAAGGACCAACCACGGAGAAAGCGCGATGCTGCCTGGTAGAGGTACGGGCAAAAGGAAAAATCGCGCATAATTTTGTCATATCGAATAACTTACATTTGCAAGTCTGTCTTCGCTCTTCCACGTCAAGCATCTTCAGAACCAGCCTTCGTTCATCTTCAGGTATTTTTCAACTTATTTTCACCTTGTTTTTCATCTGGTTTCACCATGTTTTCTCAAATGAAATAAGACAAACCAACGAGACACAACCATTTGATTGCATGCTTACATGCATATACATTATACACTGTTATACACATGCATAAGAAATGCATGGCCACACCGCCGCGGTACTATATTCTGCTCAATCTATCTGGTTACATAATACTTATGACGTCATAATGTACATCATTCTTCTTTATCTACATGAGATGACGTCAAAAATATATATGACGTCAAATTAGGCTTCTTTACAGGAATCTACATTAATGGGTCTCTTACGTTTGTGAAATTACGTAATAATACTGGTTGACGTCTTTAGACAGACATGATAACCGACTGTGCTTATACAGGCGTCTATGGAATAGAAGATTAGAGATAGACACGCAGACAACGGAAAAGAGTCCGTCTAACTATGTCTGCATTTGGCTGTCGTCATTCTGTTTGTTTGTGTTTCTGTTTCTCGGTCTCTCTGCAGTCTTAACTGTAGTCCGTCGCGTGGCCACTCTGTTGCTATGGTTTTTAACTGTATATATATGTCTCTTTCTGTTGTCTACTGATCTTTCCCATAGACGCCTGTCTAAGCCCTACGATATTGTAGGCCTACTGTGACAGGAGTCCATGATCTTTCCGTATGTCTCACTCTTTGCGCCATACAGAGACAGACAAACAAAAGGACCTTCCAAATTTTGCAATGATTACGAAACGATTTGACATTTTTATGTATGAGGTTCAGAATGGTACTTAAAAGCGCGCTATATAAATATTTAACAAAGCAAAACCATGAACAACAGATGCAGTAAAAGTAGAGAATGCACGCCATAAAATGTTCTTACTTTTATGTAACACTTCTATTTACTTTCATACTCACTGCTTACTTGCGTCAAATTACTTTTTCATTTAATTTATCTCATGTTTTACCATATTTCTTCACTTACTGACCGATTAGTTCGGTCACTGAAATGACGAGGATAAAATTTATGTCTTAGGCCTACCTTGCGAATGATTTCTTTTCCACTTCGATGAACGACAGCCGCTCAGTTCGGGAACTATTGTTCGTCACCCTCTTCATCACCTTCGTAGTCGCTTTCGTCGTCTTTTTCGATATCTGTCGTCTTTATCATCTTCTTTTCCGTCTGCACCCTTTGACGGAAATGACTCGATTTTTGATTGTTCCCGAAACTGATGAGAAAACTAAGGAAAATTACGTCATTTTAGCGATGACGTCATAATTGGGGGTTGCGACCTAAGGCAAATTATATGAAAAAGACGATCGCAACGGGTGTCGTAATCTTAATCTAAGTGACAACGTCAACGTCGCCATTTAACTTATACCTAAATTGAACTGAGTATTCCAAGTTACAATGTAGGTCATCCATCAAATTAAATTGTAACATGGAGGACGCAGTATTTAAATTATGAGCACACTTTAACCTCACACTGAAAAACACAAATCGTAAACTTTGGTTATTTTTTGTTTCGAACTGAGTTCTGTTTTGAGTTGCTTACCTGGTTAGAAACGATGTGCTTTGACCGAATCAACCGAGGTTGATTCTTCGATAACATCGACTCAATGTTTACATCAAGTAGCGCAATGGAAGTTCTGGGGCTATGGCTTGGGCGAACATCAATCTCATAAGATAGTTGATTTCCTCCATCTTCCTCTGTTTCTCTGGTTACAAACTCGGTTGAGCCTAGCCGTAGGCCTATACACAATGTGACGTCACATTGCTCTGCAAGATCCCCTTTTCCAATCTAATCTAATCTAATCTAATCTAATCTAATCTAATAGTGAAATTTTCGCCGGTATCGTAATGCACGAGGCATCTGTCGATAGTTGTTTCGCTTCTAATCAAAATCGAATTCCAATATCACAATCCAGTAAACAGAACCATATAAGAACAATTAGCTACCTCTATAGGCCTACTGTTGTTGTTTACTGCACAAGGCATCAACCGGTGGCGCGCCAGAACCAATCCGTAGACGTCAATTCCAGAAAATCAGCTGAGACAGAGAGGCAAGCTATAGTGATAAACCAATTGAAAAAGTAAGTTATTGGTTGCGACTGAAATGAATAAAAGACTTAAGCAAAACGAACAGGTGTTGTATAGGCCTATATAGGGTTCCAAAATTTGGTCCATCAGCTGAAGAAGCTCGTTCAAACAAGTTGGGAATCGGCTTAGACTAAATCGTCTTTTAAAGTCCGCATTGTACAGCTTTGGTCTGTCTTATTTGAGATGCTTACTGCTAAGAATCATCATGAGACACCAACTCTAGCGCTGTATAAAAATATAGGATAGAATTTCATCAGCACCATCATCGTCAGTTCCCGATGCCAGGAAAGACCTAAGGAGAATTCTTGTATCTACAAAATCATTAAAGTAATCTGCTGGACTTCTTTTTTCTTCGAGAAAGCATTATATTCTCAACCAATGGACCGTGTAGGGAGTCAGCACAATATTTATACGAAGACTTTGCAGATTCACAAGAAGCCGCTTGCAATTATAAATTCATCCATCCGTGGAAAGCAAACTTAGTCACTACAGTTGAGTTATTTCTAATTGTCTCCAGTTCATCCTTGTAATAGGAAAAATCTAGTTACTCCACGGGAATCATTTCCATTTGTCCCAAATTCACAAAGGATGAGTCATTTTCAGTTGTTCCAAACCATCCATGTACCAGGGCAAGCAAAATCGAGTCATTCCAGTAGAGTTATTTCCATTAAGTCACCAAGCCACGACGGTGTCGGAACGAATGAAACCTATCTCCCTCACTCCGCCTCTACCCACATCTCCTTCGCTACTGATTTACCTGTATGTTGTATTCATATTGTATATATTTTTATATAATTATTATATTTCATATTAGACCTATATATTACTATACCTCTTCTTCTTACCTACCTTATCTCTTCTTACCTTACCTTACCATAACTTACTTCATTCCACCTGTAAAGCCTATCCCAAGATTTCCGCAGCGTGGCTCTGTGGATCATTAGCGTCATCACGCGGGGAGGCAAGGGCAGCTGCCCCAACTCTGCTCAGGCTGAGTTTGGGGATACGTCATTTGCTGTGTAGTACAAGTGACTGAATATTGGAAAATAAAAGTTAAGTGTTTGTTAAGTAAGTACTTGTTGATTGGGTTTAGTTCATTTAAAAGCATAAGAAAAACGACTACATAATAAGTTGAAAACAGTCACGTACTAGTGGAACTGGGAAATTCAGAACTAGTTGAATTTCTAACACAGAAGTATTAGTTACAAATGTAAAATGTAAAAAAATGTAAAAATCTCCAGACCCTCATCAAGGCTGCTCCCTTTTACTCCGCTAGAAGTCCCTCAGATCCTCTGTCTTCCCCCCCCCCCTACCCACCTCACAACCTTGGAACTCGGGCGACGGAATAAAACAGAATACTGCTGTGGATACAACGCTATAGCTTTCAGCTTAAGCAACGTCTGTCAAACCCTGCTTGTATTTCAATGAACCACCTATCGGGGAATACCACACCATCTGGGCCCATTTTGTCCCGCTCTTCGTCATTTCGGGGCAATATAGGCCTATCACAACCATAGTAAGTTGGGGCCGTTTTAGTTAGACTGCTGTGGTCGTGTCGGCGCTTCAGCTGAAAGATTCTTCGATCCTGGGGTCAAGAAATATATATATAATATAAATGCATGCATGCAAGCATACACACATACATACATACATGCACATATACATACATACACATATACATACACCATGCCCATCTAAGAGAATATTCGGACAAGGAAGTTAAAGCTCAAGTGTAAAAGTGATATCAAATTTCGAGCAGCAGATGCAGCAACCCAGGCATCATCTTCGACAACTGAAGCAGTATCTTACGCAGCTGTTGCCGCATCAATTGCAACCGGAGGGAAAAGTAGCAGGCGTTCATTGGCGTTCAAAGAGGCTTGCAACATTATAGCAACAGCAGGGGCGTAACTTTGGTCTAAAAAGTGGGGGTACCAATTTCTTACATACACGAAGCAAGGCGGAGACTGCGCTCTCTGGGAAGGCACATTAATAAAATATTGGCTTTGTTCAAAAAGTGGGAGGTACGGTACCCTCCAGTCCAAAAGTGGGGGTACATGTACCCCTCGTACCCCCCACAAATTACGCCTATGAGCAACAGTTGTATTGAGTAAAGAAACGATTGTATAATGACAATGAGATCGCAAGAACTGGAACAACCTCTTGCAACGGTTGCACTAAATTGAGCAACAGTTTTATAGACATCAATAGAAGCCAAGTGATGTAAAGCCAACTGCAGCAACAGTTGCATTAACTGAAGTAACATCTGGAAGTGCAGCACTGAACAGCATCCTCCATGTACTTTAAGGAAGTCAGTTGTAAGAACTGAGGCTTCTAAAATGGACCAAATAATAATAATAATAAAATAATAATAACCTGAGGCCGTTCCAGATGATCTACTCCTTTTAATTATTATTTAAGTCCCCGAGGGATCATATGTACTTAGGGGCATAAAAAAAATAATAATAATAATTAGTCAATGCTAATGGTCTCACATTTCTTAAGGACCTTGGACGTCTTCTGAGCCAGGCCTCAGGAGACCAAAGGAAAATAAGTTTTCTCTTCCAACGGTTAGCCATAACAGTCCAGCGTTTAACGCAGCCGTTTTCCGCCATACTTTTGCACTTCCGGATCTCGACAAAGATGGTCACTCCAGAGATTAATATTCACATACTTAGCATCTGATTCGGAGTGATTCCTGAGGGATTATATGTACCTCGGGGAGATAATAATAATAATAATAATAATAATAATAATAATAATAATAATAATAATAATAATAATAATAATAATAATAATAATAATAATAAAAATAATAGCGATGTCTGCAAAAATGCTACCTCTGATTTTTGTAAACCTGACGGACCATATTATATACCTTATATAAGATATGAACAAACATGAATAATGATGATGATGATAATGATGATGATGATGATGATGATGATGATGATGATGATGATGATGATGATGATGATGATGATGATGATGATGATGATGATGATGATGATGATAATGATTATGATGATGATGATGATGATAATAATGATAATATTATTATTATATACTAATTTGCTAGGTTTCAATTCTAAACAGGTGTGTCAATAATAATCGTACCTAAACTTTCATCCTAATTCTACAGACATGACTTTGGTTATATTACGCTGTTGCTTTGGTGGTGGTGTTAGCCGGTCAACGGTGCATAGATACTTCCTCCACCAATCCCTATTCCTGGACCTCTCTCTATAACGCGGCCAC